>UFQX01000771.1:82412-126862 GCA_900497675.1 Arapaima gigas | reverse complement strand
GGGGGGGGGGGGGGGGGGGGGTTCGGATGCAGCTCGAAGTTAATTCTGTCAAAGTTGGGTCGACGTTCCCCCTCAGACGCGGCTCTGGCAATCCTTGCAGCGTCTTGCACAGCGAGACTCTATCGTAATTCTAATCACAATGCAAAACGCGTAAGTAATGTAAATATTTTCCTTGCCGTTAAAATTAAGATTCATAATGATATTTTTCGGGAAGGAGCTTTAGTTTGCTGCCGATGAGACATCCACACTAAAAGGGTATAATGAAGATAATATGCAGAATAACAATTAACCATACATCAAACATTAAAAAATATATAAATAAAGGAAAGAAATTTAAAGCTAACCTCGGAGGTGCCGCATTTTCATACCCGCTCCGAGCAGCCGCCGCGAGGGACGGATCGCTTTATTTAACATCCGGCGACAAGGAAAACTGCGACTACGTAGGCAAAAAAACGTCTGCGGCGCGGCGCAGTAGTGATAATAATAAAACCGTATTCGTTTTAACGGCGAGCCAGTAGCTGGAAGTAAATTAAAGTAAAAGGCCTTTCGTGGTGTCGTCGCCTTCGCTGTCGTCCTCAGAATGATCTGTAACCGCTCAATAAAATACCGGCTGTTGAGGAGACGTGTGAGCGCCAGCGGAACCTCGCAGCCCCGCCCCTCGAACCAAATATCAACCCGAAGCGCAATGCCGGTTTCAAAAAATAAATAAGCGATTTATTGCGGTGCGGAATACGAGACGCAAGCGGGGGGATTTCTCCAAAGGGTCAGGGACCCGAAATCAGCGCACGTGTAAGGGGGCATTCGAAACCCGGCACAGCCGACTTGCCAATTTTGGTGTTGATGTAAATTATCAGGAGGTTGATGAGCCTCGTAATGTTCGGAAAAGCCTCATAAATCCGGTGGAAAGAAGGAGAAGAAAAAGGGACACCTGGCAGGAACCCAGAGACCCGGACAGCCCCGTTGACAGATGTGTCCAGGCAGACTTCTTCGTCAACTGTCACCCACAGTGTCTTTTCAAGCCACGGACAAATCGCCCTGACATCCTGGCGATGATGCTGTCAGTTACGGCTCAAAAGGGGACGGGGACATCCGGTGGCCGCCGTTTGCCCCCCCTAACAAAAGAGCACAAGAAACAGAAAGACCGCCCTCCTTGCAAGAACGGACCCAGCAAGACTACCGGATTCTACAAACGTTGATGTAGCCCAGCATCGGCCCGACTTTCTAGTTCTTTAACCACGGGGGGCCGGGGCTTCTCCAGCCTGCGCTGATGTGGACCGACCAGGCGATCGCTACCGATCGTAGGGAGTGGTTTAGCAGTACGAGGCAGCAACAAGGAATAACCGAACAGATTTAATGTTTCAAAGGAACTAACTTCAAAGGAATAACACAGTATATGTGTGACCAGCGAAATGAATTCTGGGGCCCTAGACTTCCAGTCCTTGGGTCGGCTTGTCATCGAGGGGGGGTCCTGTTGTCACACGGGCTTAAGAAAACAGCATTTTACGGTGTTTGAAGGTCAACAGTGTCCGTACAGAGTCTTCCTCGGTATTAGCATATATCATAATACGGCTAACCTTTAGTGGGGTACCCAGCTTGTTCCATCTTGCATCTTTCGAGCCGCTCGTGAAAAATTTGCGTTTAATTCGTGCTCCGTTTCGGCTTTCTGTCAACGCGGAAAAACATCTTAAAACACTCAAAACTGGCGCTTTTTTCTCCGGTCACAGTCGAAGTATAAAACAGCGCGCGTTTCAGTTCAGTACAATGAATACGTGAGTAAATAAATGGTATTACTCGAAAGCTGCTCTGAATTTTGCTCCGCACAACTTTTGCAGTCACTCGTGTAATATAAATAAGTGACAACTCGGAAAGGGAAAGTCCACGCGGCCACTTTGCGCCGTGTTATTCTGGGGTCGGTTCCCCCTGTTTTCCAGCTGATCTTCTGCGGGTTACAGGTAACTGTTTTCCAGATGATTTCTCGCCCGCGGCTGCCCAGCGTTTACACACGTCCAGTTACCCGCCTTTCTTCTTCTCCTGACAATATCGCCCAGCAGTTATCGCAAGATCACCTGACTTTCATGAGATCCACTAGATGTTTTAGATACTGTATCTCAAAATTTAATGCGCAACGACTTGGGTGGATGCAAATATTGAGTAACAGGCTTATATTTACAGATTTATACAGCAGCAGAACCACCAGCAGGCCTGGTGGAGCCTGTATGAAATCCTTAGTTCCACAGATCGGGCCTTAAATGCCATCCAACTTCTCAGCAAAGAAAAGGTTTTTCGGTCGGACTCATTTATAAGATTTCTAGCAAGCTGTCCAAGCCTCTCCTCCGAACAGCTGGACATTCACAGCCGGGAATAAATACTGAATAAAGTTTCCTTTTAATAGGTGTTAAGATGACAAGTATGAAAAAAGTCATGCAGTCAGCAGCGATTACAGGTTGTGTCTCTGGTTAAGAGCATCTATTACCTGAGCAATTCCTCCACTTCTTCAAGTAGAAGTTTGGTTACGGGAAAGGCGGCAGAAGCTGGAGAGAGAGGGAGACCCACCTGGCGGTCAACAGCAGGTTCCCCCTCACAGGAGTCCATCACGAGACACATCCGACTTCTGGTTGGGTTCATTCCTCCCCCCGATGAGACGGCGACTGTCTGAAGAAACCGAAGGGCGAGTATCGCTCCTGATATTAATGTTTATCAATGACTCCGCTGAACAACAGCGTTCGGACAGTCGACTTTACAGCGATTTGTGCGGCTGGGCGTTCTTAGGCCGAGCGACTCGGTCGAGGGCCCAGGAGGATTCAAACCAGGATCCCGAAGACTACAGGGCAACGACTGGAGCCGCTACACCACCGGCTGCCCGTGACGGTCCCCCCACCCCCTGCCACCCCTCCCAGGGCACTCTGGGTTTGAAGTCATTACATGAAATCAGTTGGCATTCATTGAGAATGATGGCTTCCCGGGTCATTGTATAGCCTGTCTGCCCGGGTAATAATGAGGCTTTACACAGTGTATTAGCCCACTCTTATTCCGAGTCTATTTTAGGGACTGACTGCAGACTAGTGACGTGCAGCAGGCGACCGCTTAAAATTCAAAGTGCAGTAAGGCCACGGTAATGACCAGATTAGGGGTCCCGTCTTTGGTCCGATATGAATCGCTGGGCCAAAACTGCCGTCGGAGTCAATCTGGCGCCATAATTAAAAAGATGATAAAGAGCAGATCGGTTTGGCGGATTAGGTGTGTTAATTTACTCGGGAGCCCAAAGAACTCGACTGCTTTTCGATGCCTTTTTTCAGACGTTTGCACGAAGTCCGACAGTCAGAGGCGGCGGACAAATTAATTTTGCGATGATTTCGCGATGTTATGCGCCACGGGCGCAGAGGGCTCTGTGTTTTTGCGGCTCCGTTGCACTGCAGGCTTTTCTGGTTCGTGGTGAACGCAGGAGGCGACCGTAGCTGCACAAGGTAAGCAGTAGAATCCTGTAGAATCCTGTGGAATTCAAACATCTGCTGACCTTGACAGCAGCATCCAGTGGTGCGATGCGTTGTGAATATAAACGCAAGTTCAGAACATTAATTCAAATGAACTTTTGTGCAGATGCTCTCCTCACAAGTGCCCAAACGGTGTGTCAACAACAGCGGAAGAGCGTGAGACCGTAGATGACTGAAGCGCGGTCTGATTCCACCGTGTTGCTGGCTCACATCCCTCAGGCAGCTGACTATGGAAGTGACACTCAAACACCAAATATATAGAAAATCGTAGAAGATGGTGTTGGACTTAGAGAAATGACTCTGAAGGGGATTAGCTCTGAGATTCTTCCTGAGCGTCGGGAGGGGATCAGTAGCAGAGAAACTGAAACATTCCACTATCATTGGGGCCAAAGCCAAAAATTACAGACTTTCCATTTGAGATCCATCACAAGTGGGGCCACCAAGCAGCCAGAGACAGAGGAGCACGGTGCTGGTACTGGGATGTTGGGAATGATCAGATCTTGTAGGGTTGGTCTTATAGACTATAACCGGAGTCTTGGACGTGATACCGGTGGAGAGAGATGAGGAGGGGAGCCACGGGGAAAGTGCGCTCGCGAGTTGAACTCAACCGATACAGCGGCAGCCTGGACTAGATAAAAATTCAAACTAAAATACGGTCTTATCGTTTCCGTCTTATAACCCACTGGAGACTACATAACTGGAATGGATATTGTACGGAAGCAGTTCATGCTAAGGAGTTTGTTTAAGGGTACAGAAGCAGTCACGCTAATGGGACGCGAACGTTCAACCTTGGGGTCTCGTTCAGCTCCGCGAGCAAGATCCCAGCAGTCGACACAGCACATCTCAACATGACGACCGTGGCCGCTTGTTGTCCTCTCACCGCCACAGCAGCCTTGTCATTCGATCACTCATGTTTCCTCAAACTGTCGCGTCTTCTTGACTGTCAGCTTGAACAAGCTAATCTGTGTTTTTTTCTGTTGATCCTCACTCAGACTAATTGGTTTTTCACGCCTCGGAGTGTTTTTTTCACACACAGAGGGCGTGGGTTACTGAAGCCTGCAGTAACAAGAATGACTTCCAAACCGGTCCCCAGGCTACACAGGCAAACAGCTGCTAGCCTGGGCGGGGAAGCAGGTGAGCTGTCCTTCATGCCAACGTTGCGAGACCTTCCCTGGTGTCTCCTCTCTCCAGCAGTCACTCTTTGCTGGACGGGAACATCCTCTCCACCTGGTGAGGGGGTCGCAGCCAGTCAGCGCCGCATCTACAGCCTGGGGGCACAATAACCGCCAGGTGAATTATGGGCTGTAGACAGCCGGGAAGGTACTTTGTTCCGACAACAAAATAGCAAACAACTATGAATGGATAGAAAGCATAAAGTTTTTTTTAGAAATTATATTTTTTAATAATTAAAAAAAAAAAAAAACGCAAAAGAAACCTGGCAGTAAAAAGATATTTTTTTTAAAAGTTAAAATCTGTAAAAGTAAAGACAATGAAAAAAATGACAGAATGATAATAATAAAGAAAAACCATAATAAATAAAGGTAAAAATATGCATAAATCTGCAGTTTAGAACAATGAACCTTGTGTGGGGGGGGGGTGAAAACACAAGAACGTGTGACACATCAGAGGTCCCGTGGACTCCAAAGCTCAGGAGTTTCTTTTTGTAATTTTTTTTTTAATTACCAAAAAATAAAATTTCTGACAAACAAATGTGAAGGGATAGAACACAGAAAGTTTGGATAAACTGTATTTTTTGTCACTTAAAAATGCTGCGGTTTGTCTGTCTTCTGCAGTTGGCCCAGATGGTGAGGAAATCAGATTTATAATAGCAGAGTAAGATATTGCCGTGGCAGCTGCCCCCCTCGGAGGGCTTCACGAGTCCAAAGGTCTAAAATATAAGCCGAAAGACGGATATTCCAGTAAATCATTGGATTGTAATTGAGAACAATGAACTTTTGGGGTGGAAAAAAATAATAAAAAACAGAAGAAGGTGTGATACATCAGCAATTCTATGGACTCCAAATCTCAGCACTTTCAATCATTGTCCACCTTAACCTCAAGTGACAGTGGCCTGGATTTAGAGCCCGGGGGTAGAGCGGGACTGCGCACCGCTCCGCCTTCCAGGTAGACGATTATCCGGGATTGATAGGCGCACTCCAGCACAACTCGATGGACCATGTAGCATAGCTGATAGAATCGCTTTTCTACAGCACGGTAAATCCTCCACGCCGCGCGGCTTTTGATGGGTCCCTGAGACCCGGAGGATAGACGAGGAAGTTCAGATGCACAGAATGCGGTTCTTCTCCTCTTCACTGGAAAAGCAGGCGCTGATAGTCTCCATGTGGGGACATGATCTCTTCAAACCACCACAAGAGCAGTTGTGCTTCATGCTTTGGAGGTTTTACTCTAGTTAGTGGATATTCATGTCACGGTTGGTAGCAGTTACCACAGTTTAACCGTGGTTTCCGCTTGGTGTTGGCACTTGACATTCGGGTGGACAGTGATGGAAACTCCTGAGATTTGGAGTCCACTAATGTGTCACAGATTCTTGTGCGTTCTTACCCCCCCCCCAAAGTTCATTGTTCTCAATTACAGATTTATACCGATTTTTACCTTTATTCATTATTGTGTTACGTTGTTATTACCATTCTGCCATTTTTTTCATTCTCTTTACTTCCTCCCCCCTTGTTGTACACCATCGGTCTGAGGATCTTCATTTTGTGCTCCTTTGTATACCTGTTATATAAGGGTGTTTGACAGTAAAAGATCCTTGATATTTCAATGTCGATCGCTATTTCAGAGGACTTAGACTCGTGGGGGCTTCATTTTGGACTTGTAACTCAAACCGGAACGGTGACAGATAAGGTAAAACAATGTGACTCGAGTCACCCGTGTTATACGGTAAATGACTGCCAGAGTTGTTTTTTTTATTTTAAAATTAATTGCGATGATTTTTTTCAAAGTTTTTCACTTCTTTTTCCGCCTACAACCCGTGTACAACAGATGTACCCCTCAGAAGATGGTGAAAAAGAGACGATTTGTTATGTAAGTATTGTTCCAACATGAGACAGTTTTAGAGAGCAGGCAGGTTATTGTTCATAGTTAAGGAACTCATAGATTCAAAGATGACAGAAGAGATAAAAGACGTTTCCATGGACGAGGATTTTGAAAGGGAGAACTTAGATCTGACGCGGCTTCTGAATTCCAGACAGAAGTGCGGAAAACGGGCCCCGGAAAAGTCTTTTTTTTTTTTTTTTTTGTTCTCACAAATAATTTGGCAAAAAAACTAATTTCCGCTTTGTGCCGTATCATAGAGGCAGCGATGATCTGAAAGAATGCTTTGTTTTTTTCCCACAATTTTTTTTAATAAAAAGAAGAAACTGTCTTTGCTTATTGATCTTTCATAATCTGTCTTTTTTGTTGTGGTAAATCTGATCACGTTAATGTGGCTGATTTATTTAGCGGCGACTTGCGGTGCTAATGGATCAAAAACGGCGGAGAAAAAGTTGGGTCATTTCTGGGGAAATCATTACAAAGCGGTCCCTCTAGACTTCGACCCTTTATGACTGAGTGGAAGCTTCAGCTGGGATCATTTTGGCTTTAACAACTTTATATTTTGCTCATTTCTTTCCTGCGGAGCGGCGCTCGTAGTCAAAAAGGGAAAAAAAAACGTGATGGAGCCATTTTGTCAACAGTGGACATCATGGAACAAGTGGGAACGTCTTCGGTGTGTTAAGAATTTTCGGGGACGCCGACTTGTAGAACTGATGACTTCAGGGAAATAAAGGCCGACATTGTATACAAATCAGCAAAACGGAAAAGTTCCTTCGGGTAAAACTTCTGTTTCAATAACCTGGGCCAACAATATCAAGGCTTGGAGCAGCTCGTTCGGCCAGCTCCACCACAGGCTAAAGGTTTCACGTCTGAACCCACAACCCCGCTTGGCCGCTTAAGCTCTATTAACTTCTATTTCAGTTTGCATTAAGATTCTTGTATCCTATCACACAGATGCAAACACATCATTTGAATCAAAATGCACGGCTAGAAAGAGCTCAAATTCCACCTCATGGCGCTCTAGATGCTTCACTCTTGTGAATATGAACGAGGAGGATATGGGACAAAAACAAGAAGAAGAGGCTTGCAGACGTGCAGAGTTAAGGTGTCCGCAGTTACAGAGACTGGAGGAAGAGAACTGACAAAATAACATGTCGAACGGGTCATGCAGCTGGGATTTCATTGCATGGAAAGTGAGGACAATGAAAGAGGCACTTCTGATCCAGGGTCTGGAGACCTTCACATTTGAGGGGTCTCATCCTGAAGGGGGTGCTGAGGGTTACGTGAGGGACATTGCAGAGGTAAATTGGTCATGTATGTGAAATATAAAGGGTGTCACAGTGGCTCAGCCAGTAGCCTGTATTGTATTTCATTTATTTCAGGTCTGTTGGTTACTCTGAATTGCCTGTAGTGTTGAGTGTGAATGGGTGTGTGTGGGGTAAACCTCCCGTGGACTGGCGTCCGATCCAGTAGCAGTTTCATAGCCTTGTGCCCATCGATTCTGGGATTCTGTACGGTGTACTGTAATGAAAATATTGTATGTAGTGTAATAAATTATATAAAAACTTTTTTGTCACGAATTTATCTGCAGTGAGTTTGTAATGCATCGTCCGCTGGTATCTTATCAGGTGCTCTCACTAGTGTCGCTTTATCTGAACGCGTTTGTGCCACGTCACCACATTTGCTGCACATTTCATTTGAAAAAATAAACATATCTATTTAAATGTTGAGTGAAAGGTGAAGAAGAGGCGGCGGGTAACTTTGACACACGTCTTTATCCCCTTTATTCGAAACGTCAGAACACCGAACTCCCGCCGCGAACCCCGCGCACGCGCCCCCTCATCTCTCGCGTGTAACCGCACCACGCGCTATAACCTCGACAGCGTGACGTCTTTCCGAACCGGTGTTTACCGTGTTTATCGTGCTCGAGTCACGCGTCCATAGTTATATCAGTGGGCTGGGAGCGCATTTATTATTATTATTTTTTAATTTCCCCTCATTTAAAATAACGGGAAATAAGTCCTCGGGAATCCGAAACATTTGGTGTCCGACCCGTTTTCAGGGCGAATTAGATTCGGTTACCAAAGGATCCCTGTACGTCGAAAGGTTGCTGTGCTCCGAATCTTTTTAAACACAAACGCACCGGATGGGCTGTTCGCAGATGGCGTCTTAATTATTTCTACACGTGACTTAAGCTTTTTTCTTCAGCGTTAAGAGTCAAAACGAAATAAGTCGTGCCAGACGGGGCCCGAGGCTGGGAGAGAGAAACCGCACTACTTAAGAAGCGATCACAGTAGATCACTTTACCGAGCAAAACGTCGACTCTGACGCTTAATCCAACAGCAAAATATTTGCTCAGATAAGACAGTCAGTTACGGCAAACTAAAAACAACCATCCGCACGAGCATTGTTTCCGCAACAAGCAGGCGAGCAAAATTTTTTCTGCAGAGGAAGAGCAGCTCATCCTCCGGCAAGAAGTGCGCAAAAGGGAGTCCCGTTCAGCCAAAGCGGTGGGCAGAAGCGTTTTGGATGCGGATTTAACACGGCGGCGCGACTGTTTTCAAGATCTTCGCCGCCTTACGACCTTAGATGCTGTGTTACTGCTAATGCTTGAATGTGCAGAGTTCGCCAAATATTCAAAACAAGGACGTTAAAAGGAAACAGCGGAGCGGTAAAAATGTGCGTCTGTTATGACTCGTCGCCATACAAACGACAGTTTAAAAACGCTGAAGAAGTGAGGATCGCTGGCCTTGTAGGTTATATTTCTTATATATACGAATGCACTAAAGTTAAACCCAAATGATCAATTGTGGCGTGGGACCCGGTGGAGAAGAGCTGCACTTCTCCGCCACTGTTGACCAGCAGTCTCACCAAAGGGCAGCTTCTCAAAATTAAAATGGTTTCTTATTTCTTCCCCCCTTTGGCAGTGACCGCTGTGAACAGGTAGGGAGAGGAGAACAAACAACTGTATGGAGCTTCTATGAATTTACACTGAGGAATATCATACCGAGGCAGTAGAACGTTCCAGCAGTTAGTCTTACTGTGCGGCACTGCGCAGGGGAACAAGACCATCGATTTCTTAAATGCAAAACCAAAAGAGAAATGACGCTTTTATGAACGGGGGAGGAGAAAGAACGAGAACAAGATGGAGAAGGTCACTGTTTGCCCAAAACAAGCGATTAACCAAATGTCACACGCATCCAATTTTTCAACCGGAGCGGCGCGGGTTTAATCGGAGATTTTACAGCAATTGCTCATCGCCGTAAAGGTTAGAATAGGTGTTCCACCACGAGGAAGCAGAAGATGTCTAAAAGGCTTACAGTAAGGGGTTGAGCGTGTCAGAGCTGCGCCCCTCGGACTCTTTTGGAATAACCTGCCTCTTTGTTCTCCATCGCGAGCGACTGTTTTGTTAAATGACCCCTACGCACACGACAGCGGAGCTCAAGGTGGCGGTCCGCCACCTCCGGGTTTCCACAGCCTTGCTTTTGGTGTAAATTATTGCGGCGCGGTTTAGCGTTCATCTGCGGCGACACGGGCGCGGAGCGAGAGCCGGACCACCGGAGGGAATTATCGCAGTTTGCTATCGGGAAACTAATTTGCTAAAATTTCAGCGCGAGTGCGAACGGTTTCCCGGGTCGGGCCCTTAAAACCCGCTCTCGCCAGGCGTCGGTTCGACTTCGCCGATCCTGTAATCGCAATTTCATTTTCTTGCCGAAAGTCACTGCTGAAAAGAAAGCGATTCCGTCGGGATCTGATGTTTTTTGATGCTTTGCGTTCAGGATACACGCGCGAGCGGTCAAGTGGTGACCCGCCATCTAATTGTTTTTGGTGGGTTTTGCTTATGTGGTTAGTTACAGTTATTCTCAAAAATGTGCCCATTCGACTTGTACGGGAGTTTTGCTTAATACCCCGAAATTGGATTCCTCCGTATTCCTTTCTCATCCACACGGTCCAGATCTGGCTTTCACATGTTTCCTGACCCCCACACACCATTTGAGCTTCTTTGCAGTCACAATTTACTTGGCTTGTTAAGTTCCCAACCTCCGTCTCCCCTTGTTTGCCAGTTTCGCTTCTCAAAGTTTTGCAGATCGAGACCCTCGTTCGGTTCGTCCGTCGACGGCATCTTGCCTGCTGAGCGTGCTTTCATTTTCATCAGTTTCTTTTTTCTTTACTCTTCTGTTTCGTTCTTTTATCATCTTTAAAGTAGAATTAATACACAGCCTATCAGTGCCATATGTACATATGTTTTAGGATCTGAACAAATGCAGGCTAAATAACCTAATACGATTATTATTATTATTATTATAACTGCACTATAAAATACACTAGAATAATAGAATAATTACTTGTTAAGTTTTGTTATGTTAACTAATGTTAACTATTGAAGTATTTGTGCCAGTTTTGCCACTGAACTAGAGTGTTTTTAAGAAAGTACATCCTTAAGATGCGGGAAGACCGGAGCTATTTATTCAATAAGCCGATGCTTTTCTCACAAGCGACTTACAACATTAAACAACTTCGAATGGTTTGTGCACGAATTTGGTCCAATAGGGAACATATTAAATATACAGCTCAACCAGCAGTTTAAATAAGGGAGGGGGCTTCAGGAAATTTTCTTTCACACAGGGGGACCTTGCAGCTTAGATTCACACCAATGAGAATAAAGTGTCCCGAAACTCGGCCAACCAGGGTAGGAGATGTTCGTTTTGGGTTAACCTGTATTCTTCACCTTTCTGGTGGGGAGAGTCGCACAAAGACAAAACGGGGGCAGTTTGACGATACAGGGGCGCGGACACTTTATTTTGGGATGAAGAATTTAACCAAAGAAACTACCTTGCGATGGACTGCTGTCCCACCCTGGGACGGTTCCACAGCAAAGCGCCCAGATTGTCTGGAACAGCCTCCGTGCCGTGACCCAACTCGGCAAAAACGGACAGATGGACACTGGAATTCAACCACAGAACCTGCAGGAGCGGGAAATAAAAAAAAAAGCTTTTATTATTAGTGCTGTACACCCAGTGCCAGATTCAGCACTCCTCTCTGCCTTGGTGAAATTGACAAAATGGTCGCCGTTCACATTTGAGGGCAGCTTAAAAGTCCTCGAACATGTAGAGCCACGTAGAAACGCACAAAATCACCTCGCAAAAGCGGCAGCGTTTCGGCCTGTCCTCATCACTGGAGAATTAAAGGCTGAACGCTGGATAGTGGGGCTTTGCTTCTGCGTCCAGACTCAACGGGAACGAGAGACCCCGTTCTGCTGGCTCCGTCTTTCTTTGGGCCAAACTGGGGGGACGACGGTTGCAGTAATGAGGCCCTTCGCTCGCCGGCGGTTGTCCACGGGAAGCAGACTGTCAGTAAGTGAGCTCCGAGACACACGGGGGACGGCCGTTCCGGTCGGCCATCTGGAACAGGGGACGGCTGGAAGAGAGCAGGGTGAGGTCACGTGACCGAGACGGATCGTCCTCCAGACTCTACGATGGAAACTTGGCTCAGGACTAAATTCCACAGGAAACGACATTTGGAAGAAACAAAGCGGAGGAACCTCAACAACCAAGGTAGATCTAGACGCAGAAATGTAGCCGTGCTGAGAGAAGGAAAAGCTTGCAAAATAATAATAATAATAATAATAATAAGAAGAAGAAGAAGAAGAAGAAGAACTCTCATAGCAGGATCAAAAAACAATGGTAGGTGGCGGGTGCCATAGTAGTTGAAGCCATCAAACATGTAAGCAGCGGGTCCTGGGTTTGAATCCCCACTCGTGCTGTAGAAACCTAGATCAAGGTCCTTACCTGGACTGATGCTGCGAAAAGCTCTCAGGATTTACCTCTTAAGTGTGGTCGATGATAATAAGTGGAATAGTGTAGAAGCATAAAATATCCTCCGATAGCTTTTGAGAAAGTACAAATGAATAAGGACCACGAGCTGCACTATAGTAAAAAGACCAAACCGGCGCCTTCAGCATCTGGATTTCTGAGGCGAAATGGATCAGCTACCTGCAGGCCGGTGGTGGATCTCCTACCGACTTCATGTCGCGTTTAGTCTGGATGTTCACGCTGATGAACCCAGGCTGGATTACATAAATGTGTTATCCACCCCCTCGTCTTTCTGGACGGTGTGGGACCCAACTCCACACGCAGCCAGTAATGGGTTTTGCTCCCCCACAAGAGCTGAGGTGGCGCCGCTCCACCTGTAGGGGAGCTTCACGATGCCAACCAATCAGTCCCCAAAGGGGCAGAGTCGGCGGTCGGGGGTCGGCGGTCGGGGGTCCGGGTGCCCTGTGCCATCAGCGGGGAGGAGGCGTCAGGAATCGTAATCAATCTCTGAGGATCTTGCAGCCTGCGAGGAATCATAGTCAATGGTGGAGCTCTGGGATTTCTTCTGCAGGTCATAATCAGTGAAGGAGCTTATGGGTTTTGCAGGGAATCATAATCAATCCATGGTTTTCAGAAGATTGCAAGTAATCATAATCAATCCACACATTTTATGGGCCTGCGATGGATTATTATCAGTGCGCGACTTTCTGCGGCCCCTGATATTCTCATTGGAGGTGCGAGAGTGTAATACATCCTCGCATATTGTGAGTAAAATGTCAGAATTTGTTGCCGGTCATTTCAGTGCGACATCGGGTCTCGGCGTGATGAATATGCTGAGGCTATGAAAAAATATGCTCGGTATTAGCATTCGGTGGGGGGCATGACGGGGGCCGAGTAATAAAAAGGTTCACGAAAACCGAATCAGTTGTTGGGTTTGATTTATTTAACCGCTGATGTTTGCACTGTGTTTAATTGAGAACAAGAGGATGATGGTCTACAGAGGAGTTTCGCAGCAACAATGAAAAGTCGGCAGAAAAAACAAAAAGAGAGCAGCACAAAATAAAGTCCATGTTGTTTATTCATGTAAAATTTGAATAACATATTACATAAATATATTCCGGGGCATAAATATTACCACCGCTTTTTTAACATCAGGGTAATGCTACTACTACTACTAATAATAATAATACTAATAATAATAATTCTTATCATGTCTACAAATTCTTTCTTCAATTTTTGAATTAACTTTTTTATTATGTCTTATTATTTTCATTGTTATTATTATTGTTGATGACTTTTCTCTGCGAGCATCTCGTAAATTATACAGAAGAAACAAACTGAAGCTTGACGTCCATACAAAAGGCACCAACTTAAAACATATCAACAGGCTGCGTGACTCTGACCGGAAGCTTCCGGGGAGGAAGAGGCGTCGGCGACAATTACAGGAAAGGTTAAATGTCAAATATGAGGAAATGTGTATTGAAATATCGGAAGAGGAATGGAGCGACTGCGGTGAAATGACGCGGGCCGACGCCGTATCAGTCTCCCGTATTCAAGCGCTCATTTATCTGACACCTTTTCATTCTCCCTGGTGAGTAAACATTTACTGTTATCTGAAGCAATGTCATAGCTGTTAATGTCGGTCGTCCTTCAGGCTGCGTCGTTGGTTCTGTGTCCAAAAGGCGCGTTTCGTCACCAAATGTGAATTTGGAAATCCTATCATTGGCTATTTAACTGTTATTCAACCACAATGTGGGGGGGGGGTTGCATATCGGCCCCTAAAGAAGGCGATCCTTTCAGAATGATCTTATTATTTTGAATAGCAGGGAAGGTAATGGTTTAATTCTTAAACCTTTGGTTTTTGATGTTTTTCACTGATTTCCACCCCTCCAGCTTCACTAACATTAACATCAAATGAAGCCATCATTACATAATGGTTTGAAGTCCTGGTGATGTTGTATTTTGTCCTGTAGGCCGATTCAGATGGACAATTTCACAACAAAGTCAGACGGCAGGAAGAGCACGGGGCTGCGACAGAGTGGCTTTTAAAGAATGTGATCTATTGTCCTCATCTTCAAAGATCTCGCTCTCTCTCCTCGGGAACCGAGGGTCGGCCGCGAAGGGCCGTCTGAGGGCGCTCGCGTCCGTGGGTGAAGCCGAGTCTCTCGCCTGAGGGGCAGAATACGAAGAATCCCCTTCTGCCACCTTCGGGGGCCTTCCAGAAACCCAAAACCGGGCCGATTAACAACGGAGACGAGTCCGGTATCGGAAGCAAAGGCAGCAGGTGATGGGACAGCTCGCGTGGAGCACCTGACGTGTCCCGGTGCTGAGGTGAAATACCACCAACGTGAGTTTTCGATACCAGTGGTTTCGAAGCAATCCCTCTTGACAGCTTCAGCAGGAGAAAATGGACCATGTAAAATTGAGAAGAGGAAGGTGAAATGCACCGTGTCTATGACAGTCAGTTCCATGAAAATCCCTTTCAAGTCGACCCCCTGTCCTTTTTTACCGAGTAAATGTCATTACCCCTGTGGCCAAAGAGCTCTCTGGACTCCTCTCAGGTGCCGGCCGATGGGCCAGGTGGATCGGCTGCTATCCTTCACCAAACCTCCCGATGGTCAAATTTCCAGCCTGTCGAGAAGCTTAGTCAGCACTACCTGAAGCGGCAGACAGGGGGTGCTGCGTCCCTTAAGTAACTCGCAATTTTTTTAATCTTAACAGCGTCGATTTTTTTTTTTCACGTAACTGAAGGACCAGCTCACACTCGAACACTTTTCAGCAGTATACATCCCTGTGTAAACTAGCATCCGTTTTGTTTTTGCCCCCCTTGCATTTAAACTCGATGCCTCTCGTAGCTCCAAATGTTACGGTGGCATTTTCGGCTTCCGGATCGTTCGATTTCGCCGATCGCAGCGCTACGAAATTTCAGTTCGACAGTGTTTAATATCACCGTTTTATGTGGCGCGCAGCAATTTAAATGTTTCTTTCAACTTATGATGAGCTTCCTTTGGGTCTCCAGATAAGAGTGTTTTTGCTCCGCCTGGGGTGTTATCTGCCGTTTCTGCTTGCCAGGTTCAAATTCGGGCACCGTCTTTATATCGCTCTCTTCCAGACTTCAAGTGGCGCAGACTCACCGGACCCCCGAATTTCCCGGAGTCCTTTCTGGCGGGTGTGCCTACTTTGCTGGTGGTGCCCTCCAGCTGGATTGGCTCCACTTCAGACAGAAGTTCTCAGCCATCTTGGGCTCCCACCGCCATTTTGGAATGCCTAAGCTGGTTTGACACACTCGGGGGAGGTGTCGACCCACAACCCGTGCGCCCCCCAAACCCCGTGCACCAGTCATCGGCTTCTGTCTCCAAAAACTGAGCAAAAACATACAAAGGGAAGACGATGGGAGTTGATCATATCTAAGGTCTTCAAACTGGTCCTTTCTAGTCTCCTGGCTCCATATGATAACTGCTGCTGGTGACTACAGGGACCGAGGCGTGAAGGGAGGATGATTTTACTGCTAACCTTATTAGCAAGTTGTTTTTAGGCTACAATCTGAGTCGATGAGTAATTCGCTTATAGTTATTATGGTAATAATCCATCATTCAGAGCTGGAAGTGCAACTGCGCATTTTTCTTCTGCTTTTTACCTGGGATCAAGCGAGGTTCATCTTACTCAACAGACTGGCTATAATGGATGTTAATGGTTCAACTAGATGCCGGGACCTCTACCGTCCTGAAGTTTGACCTTAAAGAGGGCTCTGTTAGGTGGATAACAGACATGCAAAGAGCTGCTGTAGAGATGTGTTACCAGAAGGCGCCACTGAGGGCCACATGGTGGGGAGAATTTGGCGATTGTTTCCAAAATGTCTAATCTTCAGTTATAACACAGCACTCAGGAGAGGGGGGGACGGCATTTTCAGTCTGGTCCTTGTAAGTGTAGAAGGCCTCTCTCAGACCGGACAGAACTGGACTTGTTGTCTTTACCAGCTCGTCCTTGTCCCCACTTCCTGCCCCCCTTTCTTTCCTTTTCCCCTTGTTCTCTCCTCTTCCTGTCCGCTTCATGTCCCTTTCTTGTCACCTTGCTTTCAACTTTGTGTTCCTTAGCTGTCCCCACACTGTCCCCTGCTATCGTTTTCTTGTTTCCTTTCTACCCCCCTGCACAGGACTGTCCTGTTCCCTCCCTGTAAACTACTTCTCCCCCTTTCTTTTGCTTTCCTGTCCCCTCCCTGTCCCCTCTCTGACACTCTGCGGTCCCCTCCCTGTCCCCTTCATTTCGCCTTACTGACCCCAATCTGTCCCCTTCCTGACACTTTTCTGTCCCCTCACTGGCGCTGTCTTGTCCCTTCACGGTCAGCTCTTTCTTCCCTTTCTTTTTGCTTTCCTGTCACCTCTCCGTCTGGTTCCTGATATTGTCCCTGTCCCCTCCCCAGCACTGTCCCACCCACACTCTGCTAACCACTTCTCCCCCTTCTTTTTGCTGTCCTGTCCCCGTCCCCTCCCTGTCCCATGCCTGGCTCTCGGACACCGCGGCAGTGCGGTGAGACAGATGGCTCCATTTACATCCACCACTGCGGCTTCACCCCTTTTTTGGGTGAAGTTGTTCCTTTTTATTATCTCTCATCTGACTTGAATCGATCCCAACTCTGTCCTTCTGCTCCCAAACACCTTCCCAGTTTGCCAAAAAAACACAAAAAAAAGCATTTTTATGTCCAAACCAGGAACTCGCATTCGAGTCCCACGCCCGCTGCTGTGCTCTGAATCCGGAAGACAGCGCAGACACACATAAGCATTAATAACACAGTAAAAACTGTCATAAATAAAGATAAATGGATACAAAAAGAATGGGCAGAGAAGACTGGTGGGAGAAATGTCTTACGTGTGTGTGTGTGTGTGTGTGTGTGTGTGTGTGTGTGTGTGTGCGTGCGTGTGGGAGTTCTCTGGGGGGAAGGGGTTCCACTTCCATAGAGACGAGAGCAGAATAATGATTCACTTGCTGCTAAATACAGACTCAGGTTCCGCTCCTTTACCTCCCTCAGATACACCTCTGAAAAACAGTGTCTGGGAAAAGCGTGATCTTTGCGGCAAAGCAGTGAATGGCAGGTTTTTTTTGGGGGGGGACTGTTTAAATCGGTCTGCCCTCTGCGGGCTCACGGTGTGGGTGTGGGTGTGGGTGTGGGTGTGTGTGTGTGGGGGGGGGGGGTGAGCGGAGAGGAGGAGCGAGTCGGAATTCAGTCAGAACGCTATTATTTCGCTTTGCGGCGACAATTTCCAAGCAAATTAGCATAAAAAAAGCCTTTTATTTTTGGAAATAAATTTAGCCCAGGTGGACTGAAGCACCTTTTAATAGCATCCCTTCTGGCTGGTTGAGATGGAGGTGATGCTTTTCTCCTATGCTGAATGTTTACCGAATCTTATTTACCCACGTAAGTAGGGGACCCACCGCCATGCTGCCCTCAAGCGGCAACCGAGGCCCAGCAGGAGCCCTGGGGGGGCCTGTTAACCCTCTTTGACCGAGCCGTTCTCCGTCCCCCGGATCCTCGACCCGCGTTCCTGCGCCGCGACGAAGCTCACGCTCATTTTACTGGGATAGACATTCGGGGTGGGAGACCCCCCCGTCCCACCCCACCCCACCCCACCCCAGTGTACCAGCCTGTCTGGGAGCATAATTCTGTGTTCATTATTTTTTAACTTAATTCAAAGTTTGGGACTCAGCGGCGGCTCACGGCGAAGCCGGCGCTATTTTAAACACGTCTCCTCCCCCACAACCCGCGCAGCGTTTTCCGCATCATTATGAGGCCCCCGATCCCCTTCCTTTTTTCTCCGCGCTCTAGTTAAATAAAGACAGAATTCATATGTCTCGTGTACCAGAAAAAGATCCGGTTATCAATCTCCAATAGAGTTCATTACAAGTACACATCACTCGGCAATGCCGTTCGTTCCAAAACTCGGCCGTGACGCTAACTGATCTTGAAGCGGCGCTCAGCGTGATCAAGATTAATCTCTTTCTGAATTAAAATCAATCTGTAATGAATTGCTGAATTATTAATTTTGTCATTTAGGTAAATGTTCATCTTTGATTATTTGCCCATGCGGTTACACGCGGCAGCCGGGAAATGGTTATTTTTCGAGAGCCCGATCCTGTCGGCTCCTCCAAGCGTTCATTGGCGCTTACTTGGCTCCTGTGGCCTTTTAAAGGTCGGATTTCTTTGCTAGTTGTGTTGAGGTCAAAGGTCAAAGTCATTGCGGGTGGTTGGGTGACAAGGGGCGGCCAGGGAGGCACATGTATGATAAGGGATGAAGATGAGAACGGCGATAGAAATGGAGCATCTCTGTCTGTGTGTGTCTCACACACACACACACACACACACTGCACAGCTTCTCCACATCATCCCCTTGCCCTCAGCTACCCTGTTCCTGAAACTAAACCGTGCTCCGTCATGCTACCGTGATGCAGAAGGCATTTCTCGGAAGCTGGAGCCTGGATGCTAAATAATCGGATGCAAAATGTTTTCTCCTCTCCACTTCTCCCGGCGAGCTGTGATGTCAGGTGGGCTTCTGGACTGCACGATATCCGTGCTCCACAGCAAGAACGGTGTGCAGGACCCCAACTGGGCCAGTGTGATTAATATTAGTTGCTACTAAATTGCATCATGGGAATAAATCATTAGAGGAGCCATTTTGGCTAATTTGATGTTCCATATGGGTCCTTCAGCGTCCCAGCCCACCCCAAACAGACGCTCTGGAATGCCAGTGTGTGTGTAATTCATTCTGGAGACATTTAGGTGTCTTCAAGTGAAAACAGGACACAGCAGAATGTCACGATTGGTTTTCCGTCAGCAAGTAAGAGCAGCGCTCGCCTTCTGCTGATTCAGGTGACATATTAGTTTGTATAAGTATATTCGTTTATGAAAACGCAGTCAGAAATTTGTCCTCATCAGCGTACAAAAGCGCGCCGGAGGTGACAGAGCAGGCGTTGAAGTGTGCTTGTGGGGGTGACATCTGTAAAGAAGAAATATTGACTGGACTACCCGTGTCCGTGTCCCTGGGTGGCCGCGTGGATACGTGCTACCCCAGTCAAATTTCGGAGCCGACTTACTGGGAATCGGTTTTCCCTGAGTCGCAGAAGAAACACAGAAGTGACAGAAGAAGAAGAAGAAGAAGAAGAAGAAGAAGAAGAAGAAGAAGAGATAGTTTGTCTTACAGACTAATGAGTCAAATGTGTAGCTTATGGGTCCACCCAGCAAGTGTTTGTAAAAGACGGTGAGGACTGTGCGGCGGTGTGGTTTACACGGGCAGGCATGGAGTCAGTTGCGTGGTGGTGTGCGGATGCTTTGCTGGTCACACGCGGGGTGGTCTTTAACAAGCTGATTCCAGTCTCAACCAGCATGACTATCACAGCAACCTTCTGAGGCATACAGTTCCAACTGAGTTATGGCCAGTTGGGAAGTCCTTCGTTCTTCAGTAAGATACCAGCCAAAACAAACCTCAGAGTTGTACAGAAGAAGTAAAGTGAAGTACAACTCAGACATCCACTTCATAATGGAGAACATGACCAAGACACATCCCAACTATAGGAGGTCAATATCTCTGGTGTGCACTGGTACTTAGTGGGGTATTTTGACAGGCCTTTCTCTACCTGCTAAAACCTACATTGTGCTGCTTTACCAACTTCACCTTGTTGTAGAGTCTCTCTTCACACCGAAATTCTTGCAGGTCACTTGACAGGTCTCTCCTGGAAAGGCAGTTGCAGATTGTCAAAGAGAACGGACCCAGAGCTGACTTCCGACTGACGGATTCAGGAGGGGACGCCGCACTCGGTTCTACCTGGAAGTTGTGCCTCGTGTGTCACTTTTTCGTTTTGGTCGGAGAGAACTTGCCCGAAATGCCAGGCACCGGTCATTAATCCCCCGATGTGATCTGAAAGTGGTAAAAAAAAAAAAAACAAAACAAGCAACAAAAGGCTGTGGTCTGGAAACAGGGAAATTTACAACTCAACCCAGACCATTCAAAAGAACATCATCTTTTGTTTGGATTTTTTTTTATTTTGTTTAATATGTTCGGTCAGCTAGAATTGGGCGATATGGATAATTTAGCCCTGAGATCATTTGTCACATCGCCAGTTAGCACTTAGCTAAAAACTGAATACCACCCTATGGTCCAGCGCTGGAACAATTACCATGGGAGGCCTTTTGGAAAACATGGCGAAAAACAGGGGAGTTATAGCTTGCAAAAAATTCTGGATTCAAATCACTGCGCAATCTGTTCGTATCGTTCACAGCGCGCGGATCGCGTGGACAATGATTCTGAATAAAGTAACGCACAGATGCACAGCGGATAGCGCGTCACCCCCCCCGGGCCGATGTGCGGTAAGTCAGCATCGGCCGGGTTTGATCCTCAGGTCTCATCAGCTCGCTGGCGTGTGAGATTGATGCTGGTTCACATGTCCCCTGGCCGTCTGGCGCCGAGAGGGAATCCAAACACGGCTCTTACAGACGGCTCACCTTCACGGTCCTCGCGATGAGTCATCCTGTCCGGGTGCAGGGAGAAATTGGCCAAGACGACAGATTTGTTGGCACGCCGTCCCAGATGGCACCTTTTCTTCAACGTCTACAGTCCTGAGATTGATTATTCTTATTTATTTATCTGACACCCGTGCCTAAGGCAACTTACAATGCGAGATGTGCACCCTAAACTACATACAATGATTTAGCCATTTATACAGCTGGGTAATTTTTACTCTATCAGTTCAGGGTAAGTACCTTGACTAAGGGAACTTGAGCAGGAGGTGGAATTCAAGCCAAGAACTTTCAGACTGCAAGCCAGCGGGATTAACAACCACACCGCCGTCTTGCCCAAAAAAAAAGAACGCATCCAGAAACGGTCCTCGATGATGTCATGACGCTTTTAGAGCTTCTCTTCTTCATTCCTGATCAAATAATATATTTTTAACATCTTTAACCATCGAAGGCAAGGACCCCGATACAACCTGGGCTACGTGGTACGTAGGTCATAGTGAACTTGGCGAAACGCGTGAACCAAAATGGCGGTCGGTTCGCCTCAACTCCGAGGTGCTCCAGAGCCTTGGCTGACAGGAGGCGATAGCAGCTTGTGATGCTCGCGGGAATGAAGAGGTCCTCCTCAAGTGGCCCGAGAAAGTGGATTCGGTGTCAAGGTGCGTAATGCAACGGCTGAGTCGTGATTCGTCATCGCCGTCTGCCAGCGTGGCCCACTTACGTCTCACGTTCGTCCCCCAAGTGGACCCCTCCGCATTTGCTCAGCGGTTATCTGTCCCCCTCCTTCAAATTTGTGCATCTGCTGGGCGGGGGTGGACAAATAACAGCATCGGCAAAGTGCATTTGTTTGTTTTAGTGCTCAGTTTATATCCTGCAGTTTGGGCCCCTGGAGCGCGGCGTTTAGTCTGCCGATCTTCTGCTCCTTGTTTCTATTTCTCTTCCTCTAGTAGGACCGAAGTCAGGGGTTCGAGGGCAGGGACACAGCTAAGAAGCGGGAATGGCTGCAATTTGCCGAATAGCAGGTCACGCCGGGCTGATTGGAACCCGGTCTTCGGTTTTCCAGCGGGGCAGCTGCACGGACCTGTTTACCGGCTAGGTGAACAGCGAGGCATCCAGAAAAAACAAAAAAAATAAACATGTATATAAATAAATAAGCCCTTTACGGAGCGGCCAAGTGCTGCTGTAGCTGCTGGCCTGAATAATGAAATGAAAACCATGCGGGTGGAAAAATAAGTACAAGAAAAAAAAAAAACGAAGACTGCGATGAACCTCGATCCAGGTTGCCTCCAGCACATGGAGGGGGGGAAAATAATAGAAAAGCTCAAAGCACAGGTAAAAACGCCGCCCCTGACTCGCGATCCAGATGCTGACATGGCACGGGTCGCAGCCCCACTCCGGCAGCCACCAAACACGGAATGAAAGATGATGAAGTGAAACCAGAATCTGGCTGCCAGGAAAAAAGGTCAGCGGTGTGCGACACACACCGGTGTAACGTGTCCAAGTCTGTCAGCGAAGCTCTCTGGCACCTCCTGGCTAATAATACCCTCCCGTTCCACAAATGTGGAACATTTTAGAAACCATTTTTATTCCGTCTCCATCAAAAAAAGCAAAACAGTTATGGAAGGTAAACATGAAAGAGACCGAACCGGCACCTGTCGTTTAAAAATATTAAAGGTAAACTTTCAGATAATAAAAGTCGAGCGTCCAGTAAGACCTGGTGACGTCCACTGGTTAGATCAGGTCCTGAAATGTGGGCTGATGACTTTCCTTTCATGGCCCCCGTTGTTGTTCTTGAGGTGACTTTGGTCACTCATCCTATTAGCAAGCAGAATTAACAGCGAATGTTCACCTGAATCCCGTAACGCCGCTTCCCGACCCCCCTGGGGGGGCTTCCTCAAGGGCGTTACACCGTTGGCTTAAGGACAATGTGGAACACGTTGTGGAGTTACTTATCTTCTGGTCCTGTCCCAGTCCTGCTAAATCATAGAGGGCATTTGTAAGGTGGTCAGGAAAGGTTCCTTCACAGGTTGTCTGCTGTTTAAAGAGGAAATTGTTAAAAATGTCTCCAGATTCTTGTAGTATAATGTCTTTAGCCCAGGGGATAACTCCCTGTCACGTTGTATCCTTACTGTCTCGGAGACAGTTTTTCTACATCATTGACGGACATTACACTGTATCCATCCTGGTGGCCGCGCTTATACCTTCGTCCCATCGTGGTTCTACTTTGTCCACATCAGCATGGACATGTGAGTTTCATGCTCTTGCGCACATCATATCCATGCTAATGTGACCCCGTTGTATCCATCCCATCACCACATCTTGACTCCACTGCAGCCATTTCATCTTGGAAGCAATTTTGAGCACAAAACATCTAAGTCCTCTTGGACACACTGTAACCATACCATCTAAAACCATCTTCCCTATTGTATCCTGAACAATCCGTATCTCCATGGGTAAATGGCGATGGAGCCATACTACCTTACTCACACCGATGATCCTGTCCAGAGAACCTGCTGAGGGGTGCCTGTATGTGGCAAGAATAAACAATGAAACATCTAAACTTTTTTTCAGCACTGACTAGTTACCAGCAAAGGCAAGAATCATTTACTGCTGCTTCACAAGCGCAAACCGTGGCCTCGGTCAACGGAAATCAGAGAAACCATCGTTCTTGAACATATACAGTCAGTCTCAGTGTAGCTTTGGAACAAGTACAATATTTATGAGCATGTTTAGACTAAATGATGCCCATAATTCCTTCTGAATTTCTAAAGGATAAAATTCCTTAGATCTTCTTGTAGCTCAACAATCAGCCTCCAAAAGTCTTTCCTCACCATACCTGCACTGAGCCTTTTGAAATATTGCTCCTTCTATTCCAAAAGCAATCTTGTTCCCCCCCCACTTAATTTTATTTTCTAATACAAGAGGTTTATTGCAAAATTTCTTTTGCTGGCGCCGGATGCCATTCAAAATGCTAAAGGCAAGTCAAACGGGAACGTCTGGTTGTTTTTAGATATATATATTTCACAAGGCAACCGGGCTGCTGTCACTCTTCACAGGCTGTAAGAAGGAAAAAGAACCAGCAGCCAAGTTCATGGAGGAGCTTCAGACACAAAGCAGAACCACACAGTCCTGACGGGACACGGACTGTGTTCATAATGAGATCCGCGCTTAAATCGGCGACTTTCCGAAGGGATCCGCTCCTGCTTATTCAGCGCGTCTTTATCGTTCACTCACCCGCCGTTTGTTTGTTTGTTTGTTTGTTTACTTTCTTGTTTGTTTAGTTAATTTATCGGTCACTGAGTTCCAGTGTCGGCTTTATACGTTAAGCCTCGATTATTCAGCTCTTTAAACAGCCGGCTTGTTTTTCCTCAATCGCGTCCTTGTAAGCAGCTCGGTTAAGGCTGCCGCAGTTGTAACGGGGGACTTGAACCTGCGCCCTACCACCGCAAGACGATGACTTCAACCTTTGCACCGCTCGCAGGCCCCCCATTAAACTGCCTGCTATTTTCTACTTCCTTTTCCTGTCAGGGACTTTTTATTCTGTCCTCATGTTGGGGTGACGCTCTGACCGTGATGGTGCTTCACAGAGAAGCTCCTCTTGGGAAATAAACCAGCAACCTTCCAGTCAGAAGATTGGCTTCTTAACCGCCGCACAACCTGCTGCGGTACAGAACCCGTGCAGGGTTTTGCAACAGACGTGTCATATGCAGACGGTGCCCCATATGTGTCCGTTTCGCCTGTGAGCCCCCCCCAGTCTCCACTGTCTCTGAGCAGACCTGTCTCCTCCGGGACTCTCTAACAAGGCTGCGGTGCGAGAGCTGACTCAACCCCCCTAAGTGTGTCAACGTACTGCCAGGTGCTCATCCTGTTAGAGAGGGTGGCGGGTGGGGGGTTTGGGGGGGGTGGTACCTCTGCTCCCATGCGGTATCATTCGCCCCTCAATTCGACATCGAGCAAAAGAATATTAATCCCGCACCTGAAATCTCGCGCGTACAATAACGCCCTCGCACCTTTCTTCTCCCGGTTGACAAACCACAATTCGTTTTATTTATTATTATTATTATTTTTTTCTGTAAAAGGCAGACAGATTGCTCCTCTCCTAAAACCCATAGCTAAGTTTTTTGATTTGCTTACTCCGGAATAATGACATACGTGATGGGGTTGCCATGGCAACAGGCTCCTTGGCTCCCAATGACTATTTACCCAAGTTTTTTTTTTTCTCCCCCCCCCCCCCCTTTTTCCCCTGTGATAAAGACATCCATTTTGTAACACAGAGAATTAATTACATAAGAAATCTCGGTGGTCNGTTTTTTTTTTTTTCCCCCCCCCCCCCCTTTTTCCCCTGTGATAAAGACATCCATTTTGTAACACAGAGAATTAATTACATAAGAAATCTCGGTGGTCTCCTGTGCCGGGCGGCTGTTAAGTACCCCGACGTGCCGGCATAAGAGACGTCAGGCTTTACTTTGCGGGGACCTGCAGACACAGGCGCTGACTGATGCTCATCGCGAAGCCGGTGACCCAGTTAGGCGGCCACCTGAACCGCGCCGAGGACATCGCATTTGGACCGGAGCTGATTTGTTTTGCTGCCGACGCATTTTGGACACTTCGCCGCAGACACCTATGGAAGAACAAGCAAAGCGTCATTAATCCCACGGGGAAACTCCACAACTACACGTCATCACGCCGATTCTCCTAAACCCGACAGGAAAAAAAACTTATTCCCTCACCGCTGTGACTTCCACCACTTTTGTTGTTTAACAACTTTTCCGTGGTCCAGCTTATATAACGGCGGCCCTAGATACGAGCTCCTTCCCTTTTATTAAATCTGCCTTTGAAGTTTGACTCTAATCGACAATTAAAATGTTCCCACAGTCAAACTCTGCTCAGTACCGACAAAATGATTTATTCAGAGTTCCAAGAAAAAAAAAGATATATGTATAAATTACAAGGTGGAAGTCAGGTGCCTCTTACCATGTTGTCCAAATCCATATATTAAATATTCATCCAGGCAGAGCAATTATAAAATATTAACTGACAAAACCCCTCCTTTTCTTATCCTTAGGCCTTAATTCTGCCCGGCCTGGTTATTCAAACTTCTCCTCCGTCTGCGTCGCACATAATTCACACGGAGGGTTTTTAGAGGAGCTTTTATTATTTATTCTGCGCCACGCGCGCCTTCGTCCGAAGTGACTCTACAGATTCGCGCGGGCGGGCAGTGATGCTCAAACGTCCAGGCAGACGGACGTTCGCCCGAGTGATTCCGGCGAAGTCGAACACGCGGCCTCGCGGTCGCGCCGTCCTGTGCGGTACCCCGGCGGTGACCACACACGAAGAAAAAAAAAAAACAATCCTACCGAGAATGAATCTCCTCTTGCTGCTTTAATACAAAGCGACTCACCTGTACGCTAAGTTGTAAGGTACCGTGACCAGGAGAAATCACAGTGGTTTCTACCGCGTGATCAGGGGTACTAAAGCGGGGGGGGGTGACTGCAAGATGGTGATCGGAACCTCTAGGCCACCTGCTCGCCCACACAGGCCAATATGACTATTTAATGTTCCGGAATGGCGGAAAACGCCGTTGTGCTTTTTCCTTTCTATATTCCGGCACAGCTGGGGCTGATTTTACGAGTCTCTGCATCCACCATAAAAGATGCATCCCCTTACAGGGAGGGGGGTCCTCTTCCTTTTCTCATTTGTGGTACGCGACCCCCCGACCGCGCAGACTGCGCCTCCCGCCGGCCGCTCTCCAGCGGCCGTGTTAAACATCTGCTTTCTGGCCCGGCAGCGAGCGGCGACGCCTCGCCCCGACTGGGAGAGTCGCTGTGCAGTCGCTCTCCGCGCAACAGGGCTTCGCCGGCGCCTGCCGCCAAACCGCCGCGGTTCTAGAAGATCCCCCGGGTCCTGCAGCAGCGGGGGTTTTTTTTTGCCCGAGAACTTTGCGATAACAAATTCAAACACAACGACCGGAGTGGTGCAGAGAAGTGCCGCCGTGCCCATGAAAACTTAACCTGGAAACCTTCTGGAAGCATCCAGCTGTATCTGAGAAAACAAGTTTGCTGCTGTGGATTTGTCTGCCGGTCTGGTTTTGACCTCCTGTGCGGCTGGACTGATGTTTTGCTGAAGCTGCTCAGGTCCTTTGCTCGAGGGACCAGAAGCTTGCAGGGGGTTTTGAGTGGCAGCCTTCAGGTTGCAAAATCACGCTCTTAAACTCTGTGCTCTCTGCTGACCCGAGTGCTTCTTCTTGTTATGCATCTGCGTATTGCTGGGTTGCAAAGCGTTTCCTGCAGTGAAACCGTGTTTGTGGTACAGCAAGGAAGATCAATACATCTCCTGGGCTTAAACTCCTGAGATCCTTCCATGCAGAGCATCTGATGGGGCCAAAATAAATCGATGTGGAGCATGGAGGCTTCATGGCCGTGGTGTTCTTTCTCCGGTTTTGAGGACAAATACAGGCCAGGGGATGCAAAGGTGGAGGAAGCCCACCGGTCGAAGGACACTGACTTGTGACCTGAAGTTCAAATCTTGCCTAGGGGGCCGTGCTGCAGTGCCCTAGAGCAAAGTACTGCTGGAACTCATCTGATCTTTTTCAAGCAGATCTTGGTCCTTTGGAGACTCTGTGTTGAGGCACAGCCAAGGTTAACAATTCATCTAATTCTACTCAAAACAAAACCCAGCCAAGGTCCTTTAGTCCCCTATCCCTGCTTGTGGAATTGTAAGAGTTGCAGGGGTGCTTGGTATTCCAGAACTTTCTACAGCGTGCAACTCACAAGAATACGCAAAACAAGTGAAATTTAAAAAAAAGGGAACAAATAAAATAAAACAAACAAAATAAGTGGGATAATATGGGAAAACAGCCGAATGAATAACATAGTATAGCACACATTAGGAGTAAATCTCAATATCTGTAAAGTTTCTCTGTCCGTCTCTCCGATTGTTCTTCATGCACAGTTGCAGGAGGGAAATGTGCCACGGCGGTACTTCTCTCCCTAGGTCAGGTTTTAGCAAACTCAAGTTCACTGAAATCCACAAAGGACACTTACTACTTTGAAAACTTTAAACTCGGGCTTTGAAGTAAGACTTGGACAGGGGCTCATAATGGCGTCACATACAGCCCATAGTAGCGTCGCTTTCAGCGTGTACGCGATGCTGAGCAAATGGCACGACCACGACGATGACACCTTCTCAGGTCCACAGAGGTGCAGCTGTGTACGCTACCAACAATACTTACTCACTAAAAGCAGCAAGTTTAACGGCTATAAAACTCGGACAATTGTTAATACCGTCTGCGCGTGGCCGCCACGTGCGTCTCTCTCCTTGGCGTCCGCATGTTTTGCCTTCGTGGTGGACTCATTTGTTGAATGCAACCAGGTCCTGCTGCACAAAATACCTGCAAAGGGCTCCCAGCTGGAAAAGACGTGAGCCAGTAGCTGTGATATGAGTGAACCTACATGCCAAACCCAACATATACATGAGACTGTTTGAGGTAGGGAAGGTGTGCTGGAGGAAGGACCCGAACTGGCGAGAGGTTGGGGTGACGTGGGATGGAAAAATATGACGGGAACCAGGAGCTGAAATATGTGCTTTAATAAAAATAACGCGTTTGTGATGCAAATGCAAGGAAGTTTGCTGATATATATTTTCATTACTTTTTCCCTTTCTTTGAGTCGTCCCACAGCACTAACACTACTTACGTTCTAAACGCAGCCACGTTGAGGTTCACGCAGCTTGGTGATGTATGATGCGTTATTACTACCTTTCCACCTTTCCGCTCTCTGACCCAGGCAAAAGTACTGCATAGAGGCCATTAGTATTTTAACTTTGTTGCTCTCCTTAAATATGGAGCTCAGGAAGTTTGACCAAACTGTTTGCTGCTCAGCCGGTTCACAAACAGGCTAATGGTCAAGCCTGCTTCTCCGAACCACCACCCCAAGACTACATCTCCAACGGCAGTCTCCGTCTGTCTTAGGCACCCTTACATATACATTTTAATTTATTCTAAAGCCAACAACAAGCATTAGGCAGTAGCTTGAGGTACTTAAGGTTCATTATAGATTTACCGTGTCCAGCTCGCCAGGCTGTTTGTCACATTGCGAGCTTTACCTCAAAGGAAACTGTTTCGGATGAATCATGAAGATTTCATTATATTTCTTTTACATCGCTCCAGTCCTTTCGGGTGAAAATGTTTCCACGGCCGGCATGCTGTCTGTCTCTCCTCCAGTGCTTTCTGGCTTTCGCTCAAATGCGATTCAGCCGTCTACATGCCTCATTTAAGGAACACATTTGGCCATGTCTCGCCTCTTTGTCATACTTTAGGGACAAGTCACGCAAGGTTGATGGTTATTTTTTCTTTCAGGGATGAGAACAGAAGGTTATGTTTTTCAAGATTTATATCATTCTTTCATCAGGAGTATGTTTGTGCAGCTATTGAAGAGGTGATATGCATGCACGGGCATCAGTCCTCTATTTGTGTCTCGTATTTTAGGAGGCCACTGACACTGATAGATCGATAGCCATTTAGACAAAATATTGCGGTCATTTGGGATAAGAATTTTTCTGGAAAGCACAAAAGAAGTGCCTGAGTTGAGACTTAGAATCACCTGTAAGGAGACCCGAGGTGTGTAGATGGTCACTCCGGTTTCTTGACCATCTGCCAATTTTTGGCCAAACAGATAGAAACACACACCGTCTTTCCACAGTGGACAACATGGATAAGAGTAGGACGCTCTTAGAGGGGTTGAACTGTATTCAGCGCACAGGTCCTTCATATCAACGTCAAAATCTTAAAGTTCTTAAAGATCTAAAGACTGACTGTCGGTTAGAAAGTCGCATTTTCACCTCTATACCTGCTACTTTCAGCCTTGAGCTGCAAAGCCTTGAAATATAACACTGTCTGACTACAAAGAAATGGAGCAAATTATTTTTTGAGCAAACAGACAAGAGGTTAGATCTTTTCGTCATCTTTGATTTTGTCTCTCTGGTCCAGGGAAACTACAGAGTTGGAAACTTCGGGGAAACGTTGCGGCTGGGGTGTTACAGGCTCTGCTTTTGCATTTTTCGGTGGTAAGTTTGAAGCTTCAAATAACGTAAACGGGGTCAAACTGTAAACAAGCAAACGTGAAGTAATGAATGTTTAATTTACCCAGGTGGACGTTTTTCTCCAGATGCCCAGATCTTCACCCTGCTGGCCACTGTGCATCATCGCCGGCCCAGTATACAGGTGAGCACGCGTCTTCTGGAAATGACTGCATTTCACTACTGTTACGTTTCTTGCTCCTCCATTTAAAGTCACGGGGGTCCAGAATCTACCCGGGAGAAAGAGGGTTTGAGCAGGGTTCACCCTGGAGGGGAAACCAGTCCGTTGCAGGCCATTTGCACGCCCTCCTTTACTCACACGTACACACGGTAAGGGAGTGTTAGACCCCCGCCGCTCCACCTGAAACCCATCGTTGGTCTGTAGGAGGAACCTAGAGGACCCAGAGACCACCGACACGAACACTGGGGGAGAACATCCAAACTCCACACAGTCATGTTTAAACTCACAGCATCGGCGCTATCTGCAGAGCCAGCGCTCCCACCCAGTGATTTTCCCCTTATTATTTTTATTACCTCTAAGTTCTTTTTAAACAGGCAAATCGCCTTAAATACCTTATTGCAAAATAAAACAGCGATGTTCCCAGCAGGACTTGAACCCAGTTTCACCTTTAATTCATTCCCCTATCTATATGAATATGACCAGTCCAGCTCTTTTTGAGCAGATGAATCCATCCCTCCACTGGCATCCAGTGACTGATTTATGTACCTTCCTATAAAAATGAATCAATATTTTAGCCATTTTGTCATCTAATCTTATTTACGGACCATCCCCGGGCTGCTTCGACAGGCCGTCCCTGCAGTATGTAAGCTGCAGCCCCCTACTGTACGTTAAACACGCTAAAAGCCCAACGCGAGAGGAATGTCTACAGACGGTACGAAGATGAGGTCTTACACGTCAGCTTCTGGTGCTCACGTGAACATTTCGTCCATTTATTCCACAGCGTCTCGGAGACGTTTTAAAACACTCGTGTTCCTGCCGTTCCACGTTCACAGTTACATTAATATGCCAGGTCAGGGCTGCCGGGGCTTTTCGCCGTGGACCTTTGACCCGTACAATTAAAATATTAGAAATCTCTATAAATCAATATAATTTATCTCAAATGCTCACTGGAAGTTTCCTAATAAGCTTTGGGGACTGAAAGAGTAAGAATTTCAGCCACGCTGACATTTCACGTTGGCAGTAGTTTTTCCACGCGGCTCTATTAGCGACAGCAATATGCATATAAGTATTTGAAGAAAGAAAAATAAAAAAAACAAACAAATAAGCAATTGATCTTTATTAGAGGCTCTGCGAGGAGCTCTGCTGGGGGTTGTAAACAACCAGTATTTCCACAAACAAATTGCGATTGAGAAAGACGAATTATAAGCGCTGCGGTAAGGGGACAAAGCAGCCCCCCCCCCCCCTTCCGGCAGGATCCAGCGTTAGTTGAACGCCTGCGACTGTGCGTGAAGCACGTTGTTCAACCTGAGATGGTTCCCTGGTTTGTCTAAGAGTCCGACTCGGGTCCGGAAGGTGACGGCCAGCTCGGAGCGGCGCCACCTCGGCAACGGGGACCGCCGCAGGACTCTGGCCGGAAGTAACCCTGAATACCAGGAGATCTCAAAGCGCAACGCAAATCTCCCACAGCCAATTTGAAGAAAAGTGGTTATCGGCTTAATTCCGCCATCTTTGCTCTGCTCTTTCCCCGGGCCTTCCATCTCCTCGGACCTCGGCCACCGGCGGAGCGGCCGCCACGGCACAATGAGGCGTGGCACCCAAAGTCAAACCCGAGCGACCGCTTCAAATGTTGACAAACGTTTCCACATCTGCGAAAAGCTCTTTTTTCCCCTTCGGCTCTGTGCGGCGTCTCTGTCGCGATGCCTCCACCCCGCAGCCGCACGCGACTGTTATTGCAGTCGCCGACGCTTTCTGTCACTAATCCATCGGTAAGTTGCTTTCTCAAGGGCGCAGCAGCACGACCCCCCCCCGCCATTGGAATGCGAAGCAGCGACCTGCTCAGCCAGGCTCCGCGTCCCGTGGGCGGCCAGCTCGCACCGCACGCCGGGTCTCCGTGTCGCTCTTAAGAAGCTCCACCGTGAAATTGCAGCTGTGAAAAATCAGAAAAGACAACAATGCATGAAAGGGGCCAACGTGGTCTTTGCTGGAAAGACGGTGGAGGGCGGAGGGGGGGGTGGAATCTGTCTTACAATGAAGTGAAATAATCCAAAACTAAATGGGCCGCATTGTGCGGTTGCCATTCACGTCCGACCTCTGCCCCCCGGCCAAACTCGTCCGAAAAACAAAACGTCCTTTCATCTCCTTGCCCCCTCTTTCGCTCGCTTCCTTTCTCTGTCCAAAAGAAAGGCTATTTCATCATTTTTGCGGAAGAAAAATGAAAGGGAGAACCTCTTCGAAGTAATGCCGCAAAGTGGTTTTTAACCCCGGGCCGCCGATGACCCGGTTCCAGTCAGGCTGCCTTCGAGACCCGCGGGAATCGCTCGAACGGGACCGTGACGGGTAATGGGACGATACGAGGGCACGAGGGCGGGGATGGTGCTGGAGCCCCACGCGTTCCCCGCGTGTTTCCGTTCTCCGTATTTTCCGAACAATTGTTGACAATTTACAGGCAAGCCTTAGTCCTCACGAGGGTACGAGTGTCCCCCCTCCCAGGAGGGGGGCTGTCGTGGCCAACGTGAGCCGGAGAGGAGGCCCGTTTCTCGTAATGGCTGTTAAGTTGGATGCAAGCGCTTCAAACGCCGCGGCTCCCATATGCATATCACGTAAGAGCAGCTTGCAGCCCACATATTTTATGTGCTTTTCTGAGCTGTCAGGCTGTTTTTTTTTCCCCCGTCCCTTTTCCCCGGAGTGGGGCGTCCAATACCATCTAAAAGATTGTGCTCTGCTGAGGCCCGGCGCTGCCTCATCCATCAGCGCCGCGGCGGTGTCAGCGGAAAGGAATCAAAAGCGGTCACGTGGTGATCTTGTGCCTGGTCGCTACGATGTCGCCCTGAAAGTCAGCGTGGCCAGAAGGGGGCAGTAGTTCGCAGAACCACCTCACGATTGGCCGATGACTCGTTGGCCCCGCCCACTTTAACCGTCCTGCAGACTCACCGCTGTTACACGTCGCGGAGGAAACACCTGCCAGACCGGCGGGGGGTGTAATGTTAGAACTGTTGCCCTTAGAGCTGGAGACGGTAGGTTCACGTCTCAGAGGTGCTCCTGTGAGAAGACCCCCCACCTGCGCAAATCAGTGCAAGGCACTATAGTGATCAGTAAATGCTTATTTAAGGTGCAAAAATCATTTAATATCTCCACAAATACAAGAATTAATACGTCGTCGTACGATATTGCGATGACAAAGTGCTCAGCCGACCTTTGGTAAAACTGGGAACGGAGAGTGAGGCAACGGTGTGCGTTTTTGCACATGTAACAACCCACCCGTTCATTTTTGTTCACTCATCCTGAACAGGGTCACCACAGTCTGCAGCCTTTCCCAGCATCATTAGGGTCTAGGCTGTGGAAGCCCCCTGGGTGACACACACACACACACACACACACACACACACATCCTGGATAATTTGACCAGTGAATCTGAAACACACACCTTCGGACTGTGAGCGAGAAGCCACCCACACGCAGTGAGAACATGCAGATCCCCACACAGACTCAGCAGGATTTGAACCCAAACTCGCCCAGCGGAGGTACTGCAAGGCAGCAATTCCACCGCTGGAAAGTGACAAATAATCTGCTCGCGATCACACTGCTTATTCCCCAAAACTTTAATGCGTTTTTTCAGGTGCTGCCAGCTCTTTTCCCGCATTGGTACAGCGGGGTAATTTTTACCACTGTCGTCTCTACCTGGGCACCGTCTTCCTCACTCAGTTCCACTGTGAAGCTGCACGGAGTCACAGCATGACAGATAATTTAAGAATGTACCCATGAGCGCGTCACAAAAATTTGCCTTATGCATATTCCGGTGTAAGAAATCAGCCCGTCTCATTAGCATAGTGAAGCGATTTGCAAAGCGACCTGGTTTTTATGGTCTCGCGCGAATGTTTCAAAGACAGACGTCCTCATCATCGTGTCTGAATTTAGTCTCTAATCTTGGGGAGTTTAGTAATAAAGTGCATGTGGAGTTTCCACCTGGAAGCTGCGCCTGCTAGAAGTCAGAGTAGCTCAGCTGGTAGAGAATGAGACCTTGAATCCAAGGGGCCTGGGTTCAAGCTCCTATTATGGAGTGGGGCCCCCTTTCCATCATCATAAGGGAACACCATCCTAAACTAAACCTTCCCTACTGAAGAAACCCTGGGGTTCAAACCATCACCTCCCTGCTGGGTGGGTAGAAGCCCCACTGTCCTAAACATACAAACCGCAGTCCTGAGCTTGTAAGTTGCTCCTGTTAAAAGTGTCAGAAAAGCAAATAAATGTGAAGGCTGCTGGGCTCCATCAGACAGAAAGGTGGGAAATGAGTGGGTTATTAAGGGTCATTAATAAATAAATAGGTGGGCAGGTGAACAAGGTTCTTTAAATAAGCAGGTTTATAACAATAAGTTCCTAAAAAATGACAGCTTTAAGGAAAGATGAGATTAAGTCTGGTGGATGAGGTCACTTGAGGTTACTGAGAGGTCACCACCCTCTCAAGAAGCTACTGTATGAGGGTGAACTTAAGAAAGTAAATCAAGCTGTAACCCATATATTTGAAATTAAAAAAAAAAAAACCTTTGAAGTATTTCATGAGATTTCTGGGTGCAATGTTTGCTGTCATCTGACAGAGACACACCGGAGCCCAGGTCCCTCGTCCCCAGGGCGGCGGCAGAGGTCGCGACTCTCCGCCGCTCGAGATACGTCCTGTGTGTTGCTCACAGGCTCTCGCCGTGTGTTTACTTTGAGCGCCAGGGGCCCCGGACCGAACACGACGGCATTAACGTCAGTAATCCCGTACTTACTGGTTTCAGCTGAGCCCTGCCACGTCCGCTTTCAGGGTCCCGCTTCGCACCGCCGGCGCTCCGTGACACGCCGCTTTCCGCTCGCCCCCCACCGGATTCAGGGCCTTCTTAAAAGTCAGGCCTCGGCTGGGATTTGGGAAAAAGAGAGGCGCCACGTCTGTCATTCGCAGCTTATCCACTTCTGCGAGTGATCGCCAACCCGATACACGTCGGTCGTATTAAAAACGCGCTCTTAGTCCGGCGCGGACCGATAAAGACTGGATCTGCATAGACTAACCTGCCAAAGAGTAAATAAGCCTTCTGGTTTCTAAACGCTCCTGCCCTGCAGACACTCAGCTATGAACTTCATCAAAAAAGAGGCAAAAAATCCTATATCCTTATTCCGCATTATGTTTCGGGCCTCATCTGTATTCGTAATTCACTATTATGCCTCCGCAGCTTTTACGACGCATCGATTTTATACGATTTCTTCTCCGTGCTAAATTTCCAGGAGAAACACCAAGACCTCGCCGCGGCGTTCGGCGTCGGGCGCGGCACCACGTAGCTTTGATTTGCCGACCCCCGGCCCTCCGTGGCTCGCAAGCCGCGTCTCCGGCGGCTGCCGGTTATTTTTGTTTTGCTTATTTTCCTTGGCGTCGCTTTCTGACGGATGACAAGGCCCACCCGCTCTCCCTTCGCAGACTCCCACATCTGTTAGTCTAATTGACTGTAATTAATTATGTCAACCCAAATTTCTGACCTGGTTAGTCAATCGCCAAGATAAACCGTCTAATTGGTGGGTAGATAAATCACACTCGGGTTCGACGGGCACAAGCACACGACGCTAATGGCCCGCGAGGAGGAAAAAAAAAACGGCAAAGCGTCGCTTGCGTCTGCGATGACGCGGCGCTTGACGTGACATTACGAGGACGATAAGCAGAGCGACTTCCCTGCGGGGGGTGGGGTTGATGCTGCGGAAAGCCGTGTTACGCACCCCGACAGACCCCCGCTAAAAACTGGCTGGTTGTTTCGTTTTCCGTCTAGCTGGCGATGTAGTTTTCATCGATATTTTCGTGCTGTTAAAGGGCTGCGATTTCGATCCCGCCTCCTGCCGTAGGACGGTCAAACTAGGTAGGTCCGGTTGTGGAAATGGGTAAACCGCCGATCTGACCGTAAGTGTCAGATCAATGGATAGCTAACGGACTTATTTCTTAGCAAATCTGTTCACGCACAACGGTTCTCAGCTTTGCGCAACTTTTCATACATTCGGATGCTCAGCTCGAGCAAATCATTGCGCAAACGCGCGCCTTCCGCTGTCAAGGGAGTCGACCGTTCTGCCTGTCGTCCTCCGGACATTCTCGCAGGGGTACAGGGTGGCTGTAGACTGCTTTGCTTAAAAGGAAAATAATAAAAATAAGTTTACGTCTGGCACTTTCGCTCAACGGACCTCGCTTGCAGTTTCCTCTGTCGCAGACGGGAATATCTCGGGAAGTAGAATTAGAGCCGACGCGAACCTGACCGCAATGCCGGTCGGCCCAGGTGCCCGATAAATCAGCTAAGGCCTTGATTTTCCCACCGAGAACGGAAATCGGCAAAAAAAAAAAAAAACCAGTAAACCGCATACCCTCCGATGTGCCGACAGTGGCAGGACGTCGTCACGCCGCTTCTCTCTCTTCCAGCTGTTCTCCCCCATGGCAAAACTATCAACTCCAGGCTGAGCGCACCTCTCGAGGAATCCGTAGCCTGTTTTAGACCCCCGGGTGATTTGTAAAAGCTCCCACTTTCCCCACCCCTTGTATATAGCCGTAATTGACTGAACCCAAGTGCGTTTAACTTACCAAGCCTCCGTTCGGGTTCGACAGCACGGAGGCTGCGGAAGGGCAGAACCTCGTCTTCTCTGGGAGCTTCGATCAATCAGCTTTAACGTCTAAACTGGAAGTTTATTACTTATTGCGCCAACAGGCGAGTGGCCGGTAGGCCGAATTAGAACTAAAGGACAGCTATTTGTCTCTGCCCGTCCGCGACTGTTTGTAATTCATTTAAATCGATGGCTGCTTTGTGAAACAAGCCTGAGGATTGTTCTTGTACGCAGGTTTAAATGAGACGCCCCGTTCGAGGACGACTGACAGCTCCGCACCGGGACCCCGCCGTATCCAAGGGCAACAGTAGGCTAATAGGCCGAACGTGACGCTTCCGGAACACTTAGCCGACGTCCGCAAACTACAGGGCACGCCTCCCGTGTCAGTGCTCTGGATTTGCCCCCGTCGTCTGTAATATTTGAGAACCGCAGATCGTTGGCGACACGTCAGGCCGTCTTCGTGTCTCATTTTCAGTGGGTGTTCGCTTGATACGGGTGGAGAAATCTGCGCAAACTCTTGGGTGGTGCTTTCGGACTGCGATTTCTGGCACATTTAGAGTGATACGGGTTACTGTACGACGGGTCGTCGGTGAAGCCGCTGCTTTTTCTTCTGGAATTTTCCCTGCTGGATGGCAGCTATTCCAGTTTTCTCAGTAGAAGAGCCAAAAAAATCAAAGCAGTGATTTTCAGTTTCAACAAATTTAAGCTTTCATAGAAGCACGAAAACACAAGAAAAACACAACCTTTGTTTCCTGGCATCCATCTTACTTTTGACTAGATATTCAAATGCTGCATTCTTAATGTTTTGGACAGATGCGATGGCTGCTGTCAAGCTCACGCATCTCCTGGCTCGCGACGCAGAGTCCGGTCCGTGTCGCTTACATGTGCGATTAACTATAAAAAGGGATTGGCAGCATTAAACACCGAGATACTGGTGGACATTCCAGAACCGCGTAATGATATTGTGTTTTGCATTCCTAAAAGAACAGCACCTCAATCCGAAGGCTGTTGTTAAGCCATCTGTAGTTTGGCTAAGAGAGAGCCGACCACAATTTCGCAGCTTTGCTGGACATCCAGATCGCGTTTTCTGCCGTTTTCATTCCCACGCCGGATGTTTACTGCAGATTTTCTCTCTGTCTGCTTTGCTGCGTATGCAGAACAGACCGCAGCAGACAGTCGGACATCATCTTACCTACATTTGTGCTGATGCTACGGCCAGCAGAAGCGCAAGGTCATCCACGAATGCCGTGCTTCTATTTGGGGCCCAAACCACCGCCTTCGGCACCTCCCTCCACGGCCCTGGACAATGGTGTCCGTGTTCTTCAGTCTCATCACAATGGCCGTCACGAACCCGCCATCCTCAACACCTTATTCAATGCACCCTCAGCTTTGACCAGATGGTTGTGCTTCTGTTTTTTTTTTGTTGCACAAACTGCTGACCTGTAATTACGAATATACAGGATAAACTGACAGATATCCTGCAGCCTGGGATGTAGCATAGAGCCCCACCATCCCCATCTAACGCCCTACCTATCTACCCCCCTCCACCCCTAACACACCACCTTGTAAGCTCTTCAGCGGGGTCATCGGGTAGGCACCGTCCTTCATCGGCGTTTTGCCGACTTACTCCCACGACACCTCCGGATGGCTGAGCAGTGCAGCCTGGCGTCCCAGACCCACCCCCCTCCAAGCTTACTAGGCCAAAGGTCCTACCTAAGTATACTACCTCACCTTCCCCCAGTCTAGTTGCGCTCTCCTCAACCACAAGGAACAACGAAACATCGTATTTTCCAATCGCAGGCACACGAAAAACTTCGAGACTCCCTGTGCACCTTTTACTCGGTCCATTCAGTAATCTCCATAAAACTGCAGGTTTGCAGTAGCTTTGCTTATGAAAGTTTTATGGCTTTGTTTCCATTATCAGCCAGCGCTTGTAAAGTGACTTCATGTGTTCTTCCGTGCAGGAGGCTGTTTCGTATCAAAGGCTCCGAGCTGTATTCTCTGCATTGCATGAATAATTGGAACATTTAACGGGACGATTTACTGTAGCTCAGGGCCTTCTGGTCCTCTTGCCTTAAAATGAAAAGTGTCGGATTTAACCCGGGCGGTTCACGACGAGAAAGCGATCGGCTGGGAACGTGTCGGCGGTCTCGCATCTGCCGGGCCCTCGGATGCCCCGGACAGGGGGGTGCGCAACAGGGCCGGCTTACGGGAACCAGAACGTTCCGTCGCTGACGTCGCCAAGACAACGTCATTGACCGACGACTGAGGATTGGCGTTTTGTATCAAATATCGCAGTCATGTAGTTTACTGCATACAGCTGCATTAGACAGTGACAGTATGGGGGAGGGGAGCCGTTCCAAACAAACATTTTACAGTATGATTTTTACTTACCAAGTCGACGGGACCGTGTTACAGAGATGGTTTCCGTGACTGACAGGGTGCTGGCGAAGACTATTATTTATCTTCCATTCTCATCCTGTTATAAACCCAAAGTTGAAAAACTGCCCCCCCCCCCCGGAACAGCAAGAAAAACCCTCCCGCAAACAATGACAAGCAAAGAGGGAAGATTCAGCTCCCATCATTCACGCACAAAAATAAAAACGGTGCCGTCTGGGAACTTCTGTAGCCCAGAGTCGACACGTTCAATTAAAAGATATATTTATAAATGTGTTACATATTTTTTTGTAACATTCTTGAAAGCACTGACAGGCGGCACCTCAGCGCCAAACAGTGATGCTGATACATGTTGACACTGAGGCTTCCTTTAATCGTATGTCTTTTAAAGAGCCGCCATCGCTGGCGTGCTACGTAAGGGACCGGTCACGCTGCGGGTGAATATAAGCCGCCCTTTGGATGACAGAGTGACACATGTTTATTTGTCACTTTATCCGTTATGCATATATTTGTTTATTAGCTTGCGGTGTTTCCTGGTGAAGCTGCCCTCCTCTCTGAGTGCCGGGGCCGGGGTGGATGGGATGGGGGGGGGGGGTGTCGTGGCACTGCCTGCCCACACTGGGTGGAAGATTGGAGAAACTCTCATGGGCAGAAGTCAGCGGGTTGGGCGGTCCTGACTAATCCGAGGATCCCGTTTTAACCGTTCACCCCCCACCCCCCCCCGTACCCCCTCCCCAGCTCACTGGAAGAATATGCTCCCTTCCCTCCTCTATTTGCCTCGATCCGTTCTTTTTTCGACCGTTTTCAGCGTTTCCCGGCAAAAGTCGGCTCGGGTAGAAAAGGCGCTTTGAGGGCCTGAGCAGCCATTTCATCTCCTCCTCTTTGTTGGTGCTCATTACGGCTCAAAACTGCATCCCATTCAGCTTTTCATTACGGCCCATTATTGCTGTTATTAAGTCATTTAGCAGGAAACCTTTAGCCACGGGAGCTCGATGCCTTGGAAATTACTGCAATAAGGAGTAAAAAAAACCAAACAAAATGGGTGTTATATAACACATGTTTGAAGATCATTAAAAAATGAATGCCGCACGTTATAAGGGAACAACTAAGACGTTGAAATATAAATCGGATTGCGAGAAGGGGGGCGAAAACACTTGCGGAGAGATCGGTTTGTGTCATTTCATTGAGAAATGATGCGGCGTCACAAAGGAAAAGGAGAAAGACGAGGAGCAGCGCAGAGCATTTGTACGGCGCGCGGTGAGAAGGTAAGGAAGAGGTGCCAGTGAAGGAGAGAACCCGTTTAGATGTTGGACAGGAGGAGGTCAGTGCCATCCCGGGAGCGGCAGGAGAACTTCAGAGAGTTTCAGATGGGAAGCGCAGAGGGGCAGTCTGCCGCCAGATGACGGAGATCACAGAAGACAAGGCAGAAGAAGTGGAAGAGCGAAAGGGAGAAGATTATCTAACTCGGCCCCCGCCGACCCTATGGGTGTATCGCACGGCTGGCTTGGGGGGAGCTGCTCTGCCTTCGGTCGAAGCAGAATTTCCACACACCGCGGAAAGACTGTTTTTCCTAAGGCTCATCGAGCACACGACGCAAGAACACACGGCTGCTTCATTGTTTCTCCGTAAAATCAGTTTTTGTTCCGATATCCATCCCTTATGCAATGTTACTCATTTTCCCCTTATGTGGTTATATAACCTAGAATGAACCCAGAGAGGCAGGATATCGTCCCCCACCGCCGCGGCCGGCCGTTTTCATTGATATGGAAGCCGTGTCGCCTGCTCTCGATCTGCAGCTTCTGCCCGCGCTCTCGCTCAATTTCACGGAGGAGGACGCCGGGTTTTCGTTTGGCGGCCGTCGCAGGGGGACGGCACCGTGAGGCCCGGCCAGCGGGCGGGTGGCGGACCACCTCGGCCCACCTCAGCGTTTCGGGTTCCCAGCCCCGGCGTGGAGTGAAGAAGAGTCACAAGGGATGTGGGAAACGGACCATCTTTTAACATGTAAAAATGTGCACAATGTATTTTAATGGTCTGAAAAATCCCTAAAGCACATGTTTTGTATTATATCTTCCATATATATAATTATTTTTAAAACCTTATATTTATTTATCTTTAATTAATCTATATCTTTATCAACCCCAATTTATTTACTTATTTTTCACCTTTCGCCCCTATTTTGCGCACCGTGCACCCGAGGGTCTCCGTTTCTCGCTCCCTGTTGCACGGAGGTGCCCAAGGATTCTTGTTCTTCGTAAGCACTGCCTTTGCCGGCAAGAGATGGATGTTCCCGAAGATGAGGTTTTAGCTCCTGGTTAGGATCCACGCGGCGATCACCTGTCCGCGGGGGTGATTCCTCATTCTGCGGACGGCGTTTCCACCGGGAATCGGATGTTCCGCAGCTGCCGAATTAGCGCAGCCTCCGTTTTCCTCCGATTAAATTATCTACCTATTTATAGAGAGAGAAAAAGTTTTAGTCGGGAAAGCGTGCGCGGCTCACGTCGCCACACCTGCTGTTTTATCTCCTTTTTACTGTCAACACAAATTAGAGGAAACAGCTTTTCTCATTCCCCCTGTCATGTCCTTTCAGTTTTGCCTTTTTCAAGCCTGCGGGTGCAAAATCCACATTTCAGACTTGAAAGACATTTGTGGCACATGGTTCAGTTCCCCTAGTTAAATTCGATTCATTTATTTAATATTTCGTACAACGCGGGTGAGATGGCCGCACATTGCAGCGGGTCGTGTCCCCCTTGGTTACTTACAGCCTGGAGGTTCCTGGTTCGAATCCCACTGTCGTACTGTTAACCGTGGTACTGGCACGGGAAGAACCCCCCCCGATGGTCAAAAGGGAAAAATCGCTGCAGAGTTGGGCAAAAGCGTAAAGAAAATGACGGTTGTTAATAATAATGATAAAGTGCCTTTCCGCAGAATGCCGTTGTCTGGGTTTTCCCGGTGAACGTGTTTGCAGGAAGGGCTCTAAAATGCAGTGGAGGTCACTCTTTGTGTTCTTAGTCCCACTGTGCTTTTTGCCAGGCGTCTCATTTTTCCCGTCAGTGTGTCCGCCAGTCCGCCCTTGTCTGACACAGAGGCTTTGTGCTCATGAAAGGGTCCAAAAATTCCCCTGCCAGGCGGGATAAGTGCCGTTTTTTTGTGCTCCATCTTATTGCTTCGGCCACTTGGTGAGCAGAACAACTAGCAAGGTTATTCGCCCGAGGCGGGGTGGCTCGCATTTGAACTCCCAAATTTCATTAGACCCCAGTCTGGGTGGTTCGGCTCCTTTCTTGTTAGAAACGATGCCCTTTAGTGCTGGACATGGACTCATGCGCAGTCTAACCTCCACGTGACGTGCAGATTCCGCTGCTTCAGAAGAACAGTAGTATCGCCTCTTGTGGGCCGCTTGGACGTGAACCCGTGTTCTCCCCTCCAGAGCCTAAATGTGATGTGACTGGACTGGTTACTCTGACAAATGAGACACTGGACAGCTGCTGGGCACTGAGGCTGGTGGAGAAGTATGAAACGAAAGCAGGGTTGAAAAATATGCACATTACTTAGAGCGAGACGTACGTTCCATCAAGGACCAAGGGATTTAGACCGGGGAAGAGCAGGAGCAATAACAATAATAACAATAATAATAATAATAATAATAATAATAATGGCGAGTGGGAGCCGAGACCTCAGCAGCATTTGCTTTTCTTTGCCTACTTTCACTGACACTTACTTGCATTAGCTTTTCTGGCACAATTCAAAGCTGTCTTGAATAATGTGGCAAGATGAATGGATTCATTTTCCAAGTAGCATTTAGCAGCGGAAGAGAGGAGTCTTTGACCTTGCCGGATCCCACGGTTCCGACGCAGGTACGATCGGCCTTGGTGGGCGGATCGAGGGCCGCACGCTGCTTTGGATGCGGTCCAACGGACGAGAGCGCACCCATCTCCCCGGGAAGCTGACGGATGGCAGCCGACTGACGGCGGCCGGCATCAGCTCGATCGCAGCCCAGCCGTGACTTTGCTTCGCGCCTTGAGTTCTCGGGGACCCTATTTCTCTTGGAATTAGAGCCTAATTTTCGAGCGTGGGCCGGTAATTAGCGAAGATAAAGGACCGAGCGACGTGGCCGATTTGCATCACGACTGCTTTCGTTGCCGGGGGGCCTGGCACGTGGTGACGGAGCGGAGGAGGCAGGTGCCGTAGCCTCATTTAGGCGACACCGGTATCGCTGATGCGCAGCTATGAAATGCCAGGCAATACGTTGGCAGGGGCTTGCTTGGATCTCCCGCCCCAATGCCCGTGACTCATGGCGGGTGAATAACAGGTCGGGAGGGGTGGCGCACCCAGTAGCGGCGCTGGAAGACGTTCGCTGAGCAGATGCCGCCAGAGTGCCTGAAGGAACTTCGCGGTTGGTGGCCTCGAGTTTGGCCACAAAGAAGGGTGTTCTTACGTGATAAAGGGGTAGCGTTTGAGCTTCCGCAGACTGAGCAGCAGCAGCGGTAAACCGCGAGCGGCGTGAGGTGCGACACGGACACGTGTGCTGGAAAATAAATAGGTGTCAGACAGAATTCCGGGAAACGCTGTCCAATTTCTGAAGTGGAGGCTGACGCTGGTCTTCGGGGGCACAATTTATTTCATACCATGTCAAAACCGAAGCGCTGATGGAAGAGTTATTTCAGCACAAAAAAGAATATTCTGTATGTTGGGCTTGAAATCATCTACAGAGAGACAGAAGGAGGAACAACTTCACTTTCAAGCTCTGGACAAACTGTGCGTTTCTTATTATTGCGGCAATTTGGACCCTTCCGGCGGAGAATTTATGACCCATAACAATTAAATTACTGAGGCCACTTGGCATAATCTATTATCCCGAGCTGAAAAATGTCAACAAATAAACAGTTCGACACTTTGCATCCAGACTAGCTGTCTAGTTTTCCCTCTCCCTTCATTCGATAAAAGGCATCTAAGCTGCAGACGCAGGTGCGTACTCAGGGCAGATCCGGTGTCTCTCCTTCGTTCGTTTCCGGTGATTTCACAGATCATCCGTAGGTGTCGTGCGTGCGGCGCCTGAAGAAAACCCTGGATTTGCAGACTCGAGAGCACCGTTTAGATCAAACGCCTCCCACGGCCAGCCGCAAGAGCGGCACGGTGTTGCGGCTCCACCTGCTCAGAGCGCCGCGTGAAAAATCGTCTCGTCCTTTCCTCGTCCCCACAAAAACCACCCCGGGGTTCCTCCCCTCTCCACTTATACGCTCCGCACTTCCCCGATGCGTTCCGAGATCCACCCCGGCACAACCCCCCCCCCCCCCCCCCCCCCCCCCCCCCCCCCCCGCCCCCCCCCCCCCCCCAGG
>UFQX01000771.1:26560-82402 GCA_900497675.1 Arapaima gigas | reverse complement strand
ACCCCCCCCCCCCCCCCCGTCCCCTTGTTTACGCATTAATACACGTGTTGTCCCTGTCGAGCATAAAAAAAATCACAGAACACCTTTTTGCTCGGTTTAATTTGTCCTGCGGCGGACATTTCCAGTGAGCAAAAAGTTGCGTGATCCAATGTTCTACATTTAACCATAGAGAGGGACTGATATAATAAGTCAGGCTTCAAATGAACTGGAAAGGAGGGTTGCATGTGGGGAATAAATAGAAAAAAAAAAATTGCCCTGACGGCAATTTGTTGCTGAATAACTTTAATCCTGAACCGTATGATCCGGATGACTGGACGGCAACAGTCGCATTGCTCACCGGGGAAATATTACAAAGCCTTCGCATATGGGGTTCAGGATTTGCAAAATGCAGGCGACGGGGAAAAAAACATCGAAAAACTAGGAAACAACCGCATCTGCACCTGCGCTGAAGGTTCCGGGACCCTTTATTGTCGGGATAAATAAAGCCTGCTTTCACATATAGATCCGTGTGACTTGGCTATTTGGTTCACGGAGACGACAAAAGAAGGGCGTTTTTGTGTAAAACGGGACCTGAATCTAGGCTGGCTTTTTAGCGATGAGTCGGCAGTTATTTAAGAGCGAAGAGGTCAGGTCGACTAGTCGCCGTCGAGTCGACTAGCTGACATGTCCCAAGCTCCCTCAGCGTGTGTGTGCGTTCAGTGTGCCGGTGGCCAGCGTGTATGTGTGCGTTCTTCCCGTAAGGCAAAGCGCCGATGATTCAGCTTTGCACGTCTCCTGTTCGCACCTCCGGCCCTCGACGAGGTTCGCGGCCCCCGCAAAATGACAGTGAGCAGCGGTCCACCTGTGGTGCAGATAACAGGTAGAGTCAGGGCGGTCAGATGTTCGGGCTTCCATTTTTGGGACCCCATCTATCACCACAGTAGCTCAAAACCCAATTCAGATCTGAGCGTAAGATGAGACACTCGAGTCACCTGAGGAGTCTCTGTGGGACAACTGGGACACGCAGCCAAAGTAGGTGTTATTCATCAGTATTAGCTGTCCGGCGTCTGCACCGGGGTCATAGACTACCCCCGGCGCGTCACTCGAACCGCCTACAGTTTTTCACGTACGGCTGCTGACACAAAACAGCGCCATTAGATCCGTTTATCACGCAAGAGGTTTATTTTTCATTTATTCTGGCCTTTTAATAGTTTGCAAAGGTATTTCTTCAGCTATTCAGCTCACCTTTAACAAAACGTTTCGTTTGTCGGCTTCCACACACCTGCTCAGCCATGACCAGAACTATTTTCTGGTTGTTGTTGTTTTCAAAGATATGGAGCGTACGCTTGTTATTTTTACATATTTCGCAAGAAAATAATGTGTTCGTGTCCCCACCTGCATCGCCAGACGTGCTTGAGTCGAGTGTCTCGCTTTCTTCCGCTGTTAAAGTGAACATTTGAGCTGCATCATAATTCCGCGGCTTTTGGAAGATTTGCTCACATTTGTGGAGCCTAGACCGTCCCCTTGTTGCTGTGAGCCGTGTCTGTTCGGTCGGTACTGAAGTAACGTAGGAGCAAAAATCTTTTTTAAAAAGTTAGTGTTATTATAAATGATAAAGTCTCTCAGTTGGCAAAAGCAGCTAATGGAGCAAGAGTGGGGAAAAATAATAAAAAGATTCCTTAAAGTGTGCATATGAAGACCATTGTAATGGATAGGCCACTCCGGGTTAGTGCTATTTGTCACTCCGGTTGAAAGAAAATGTTGATTCAACTCTGAATCTGGAGCCCGTGGTGGAGCGACCGAGACGTATTTTAATTCGATTTAATTTTTATGCAATTTAACGTGATGCTACGTAGTGCCGCAGCGGCACTTTTCCGTAACCGAGCGCGGTCGGCGGCGCCGCCTCAGCGGAACTGAACTTTTTCGACCGGTGAGACGATTTTTCATTTTGAACTTCTGTTATTCGGAATCAATGTTACTCCAAGGGCAACGGCAAAAGCGATCCTTCTTCTCTGAGAGTGAAAAATATGTGCGATTAACTGCGCCGGTGTTTGGCCGCCCCGCGAACCGGCGGCGGGAAGCTTCACGCAGAGACCTAAGCGAAGAGTCGGATGCTGTTCGCGGCTCCAGGCGCGTGAAAACTGAGGTCAATATCGCCCTTGGATTTTATAGGGAGGCCGGGGGGGGGTGTATTGACCTCCAGGAGTATATTATTTTTCCTCAGTAATAATAGACAGCCTCCTGTTTATACAGTGTAGAGTCGGACCCTCCCTTCCCTTCGGTGGTAAACCCGCAATGACTCTGTCCACGGAGCGTTGGGTGAAACGGCTCTCGGATCACAGCGGGTAAATCAAAAATCCATCGTTTGTTTACCGTGCGACCTTGGTTAGACCGCCGGTCATTAAAAAGGCCACCGATCATGTCTGCCTCGAAACTGTCTGCTGCATTAGATGTTCTATATAAAAGCACAGCGGCGGAGCGACAGAGAGAGAGAGAGAGAAGGTAAATAGCTAAGCTGCCTGTGCGATATATAAGTTTTTCCAATTACGCAAATGAGCTGCCACAACGGCGTGTTTTCATCCCACGGTTAAAAGTCAAAGTCGATGAGGATAATTTCGGAGCCACCGAACGGCGCAGGACACAGCTGCGCTGCCGCGGCCTCTTCGGAGGCACCGGCTTCGTGTTGTTGGCTGAGGTTTAGAAAAAAGGAAAAAGAAAAGGAATAATAATGACGCGATGCTCGGACGCCCCGGGAAGAAGCGATTCGATAGACCTGAAAGGAGGACAAAGAAGAAGGGTTGGAAATAACTGGAAGTTATCATCTTAAACTAACCTTTGCGATGCCTTTGCGGATTAATTACAGCAGGCGGTCGGCAACGGAGGGTCCCGAGTGCACGGCTGTCGCCGAGGCCCTTCACACTCCGTCTGCCTGAAGCTCGGCGTTGCGATTCTTCTTCGGAAATGCAGCTGAAGATCATCAGCCGTCGGCTGCGGCCTAAATTACAGACGGTCGAGGGAAAGTGACCCGGTCGGCGTTCCGGTTCGGTGTGTTCATTTGAACGGGGGCGCAGGTATCAGGTGTGGAAAATAACGCCTTTATGATGAGCTGCCAGGTGCCAATCGGTGTTCCGTCTGTGGGAGAAGTTTGAACGCTGGCACGATCTAAAGATCGTCGTGATCGGAAAACAAAGAGCGACCTCCGTGCCGGCGCACGCCTTTTGTGATGAGGGCACCCGGGTTATGCAAGCGGCACGGTGTGTGTGAAGCTCCATCCCTGGAAGAGACTCTTGGCAGCGGGACTTGAGATGGACCTCTTTAGATGCATCACCATGCTGGCCATCCATAATTAATCTGACCGCTGCTCTCCCGAGATGCTAAGTGGTCCTGCGTACCAGGGAGAACCAACACGCGGTGTGTAAATGATAGAAAAATGATATTTCTGCTGTTAATATTTCTCACTTCAGTCTGATGTTCCAGAATGTCTTAACGGTGGAAAAAATGATTCCTTTATGGAGGAGGTAAACATTATAGCCCGCCAAGCACGGCGTTCAAACCGAACACTGTAGATAACTCTGGGGAAAGTGACAGATGGAGAGATGAATAAAATACTGATGTCTTGGACATTTGATTTTGTCCACTGTAGAGGATGTGGTTTTAAGTGCATCTCCCAAACTGTATATGATGCAGTGCTGCAAGTTGCAATGGAGGACATTTCATGATTTAAATTATGAGGAATGTCTGGCGTGTGGCTTTCAAAACTCACAGTAAATATTGCATGTCCAAAACCTTTTTGCTGGATCTAAGGAGGGTATAGAAACTGGCAGCTATGAAAGAGAGAATGCAGTGTGGTTAAAGTGGCAGCACTGAATGAGTAGGCAGACAGACAGACAGACAGACAGACAGACAGACAGATAGATAGATAGATAGATAGATAGATAGATAGATAGATAGATAGATAGATAGATGGATGGATGGATGGATAGACAGACAGACAGACAGACAGACAGATAGACAGGCAGGCAGACAGACAGACAGACAGACAGACAGACAGACAGACAGATAGATAGATAGATAGATAGATAGATAGATAGATAGATAGATAGATGGATGGATGGATAGACAGACAGACAGATGGACGGACAGACAGATAGATAGATAGATAGATAGATAGATGGATGGATGGATAGACAGACAGACAGGCAGACAGATAGATAGATAGACAGACAGACAGACAGACAGATAGATAGATAGACAGGCAGACAGATAGATAGATAGACAGGCAGACGGATGGATGGATAGACAGACAGACAGGCAGACAGATAGATAGATAGACAGACAGACAGACAGACAGACAGACAGATAGATAGACAGGCAGACAGATAGATAGATAGACAGGCAGACGGATGGATGGATGGATGGATGGATAGACAGACAGACAGACAGATATCTAGATAGATAGATAGACAGACAGACAGATAGATAGATAGATAGATAGATAGATAGATGGCATCTCAACATGTCCATCACTCCTTGGACCGTGCAGTGCAAATCAGCATCGACACAAAGTCCCAAAGACCCTTTGTAGAACTGCGGTAAATGTCAGATCATGCCAGCAAAGACACATCTTCTTTGACATAGGCCCCCAAAACACCAGCGTGGAAATATTTCCCGATAGCTTCTTTTATTCATAAACCACTCAATTAAAGGGGGAGTTTGACTGATGTGGCAAAACGGACAGAGTGACAGATGGCACCGAAGAATACCGGTTCCATTATCCGACGCAGGTCGCTCTGCTCTAATCTAAGTTAGATGCCATATATAAAAATGACATGAGGTATGGGAGCTGCTCTTCTGTAGTTAACAATGTATATCTGCTAGGAACTTAACTCCTTCAGGGACACCTGGGGGACCGAGCACGGGGACAATTCATTGAAGCATTACGCTATCGTAGCTACATTCATCATGGATCTTCAAGGTGCGTGTTTGGAAATTCCTTTAGTCCCGCCAAAGCCTGTAAAAGTTGACAAAAAACACTACCAAAGTTGTACAGAAAAAAACACAGTGATTTATAATGACTGCGCTTCTTGGTGCTGGAAGCGTGATGTTAAATATTAAATGAAAAGCCATTAAAGATGGATCTCAATCTCAGTCCGACCTTCAAATGACGACCAGGGTTAACAGCTTCCCACGATTCTTTCTCGGTTGGGGCGAATTATCCGCTTATCGCAAACGGTGATCGTAAAATGTATATATTAAACTGTAGGAGTAGAGATGAAATAGACCTGCATATATGGATCTGTCATGCTAGAACAAATAGAATGAGATGATATCTATTGGTATAAATTGGCTGCTCCCTGTAGGAGTCACCGCTAAGGCCCAGGAGAAGCGTGACGGTAATATCACAGCGTCTTTAGTGATTTATTTAGAGGTTGGACTCGGCCAGAGGTGCGATGTCTCATTAATATCGGTTTAGGAGGAGCAGGAGGCGAGCCGGCGATGCCAAGGCCTCCATCTTTAGCCAAGAGCAGAAGACAGATTGCAGTAAAGGCAAGAAATTCATTGCAGTTTAACGTGAGCGACGGGCCGTGTGTTTCACGAGGCCGCGTCGTAGCGGCACGTCGGCCTTCCCTCGACCCGCCAACACGTCGCACCGTGTTTTACTCTGCAGAGGTCCGGACGCGTTTCGGTTAATGTTCGGAGGTGGAGTTTAATACGTTAGTCTCTCTCAAACTAACCATTTTATATTGACTGTAGGAAGACGATTAGTTCTTGCGCGGCCGTGAAATTAATAGGGCAAAATAAAACAGCCATTTGGTGACACAGACTGGCAGAGGGCGGCACTGTGGCACGAGGCCGGCTTTTGCACGGATCCATTCGGACGTGACGTGCGTTTCGATGGGGTCTGCTGAGGGGAGAGCTGCTAGGTTTAGGGTCGCAACACGTTTGTAGGGGTGGAGCCTTCTAGAAAATGTCTTAAGGAACCGTTTAACCGAATGCGTGTCTGTTCCTCTTCGCCGCCTGGTGAGGAAGACAGGGGAGGAACTGATATGAGGCCTGAGCTCCGAGAGTTGCAATGCAGCCCTTCAGAGGAATCCTGAGGAACCGAGGGTGAGATGCCCCCTGCAGACTTTCAGTGGCATCCTTAGGGTCTGTCAGGAGAAGAGCAGCTGGTTTGTGGAAACTACCCAGATCTATCAGAAGCCCGTCTAACTTTTGTGCGCGGTGTCTCAGGAGTCCCGCTCCCCTCTCGCTGGGACGCGGGTTCAAATCTGCCTAGTCTGTGTGGAGTTTGCCTGTTCTCATTGTGTTTTTGCGGGTTTCCTCCGGGTGCTCTGGTTTCCTCTCACATTCCAAACACATTAATGAAGCCTTTAAAGTAGATTTTGGGGACGGTTTTCAAACAACGTTGACTGGCTGTACCAGTTTAGAATTGTGATTTTTTTTGCTGAAATTCTCAAACCGATTTTAATAACACTTTAGGACCTTTTCCTTTCTTTGTTCTTCCGATTTTTTTCAGCCGGCGGATAATTTTCTGCTGAGTTTTCAGTCTGATTGGTTTTTACCTGCACTGGCTGCCCGGGTATAATAAGTGATATAATAGAAGTTATGATGGTGCAAAAATGGTGAACCATTGTCAGCAGCTTAGTGCAGTAAGTGTAACAGTAAGTGTAACCAGAACGTATGAAAGATAAGGGCGACAAAAACTGCCACCGCTCCCACTGCGGCCTTGATCTCGGTCACCCCTTGTAGAAGCGCTGCCCCACCGTGTCACAGATCCCACGTCTCGCATCTCTACAATTAACATGTTTCATTTAGTGCTGCTGTTTATGGCAATATTTTAAAATGCAGCTGCTCACAGCCCACTGATGTGTGTGTGTGTGTGTGTTTTTTCTTTTTTCTTGTGCCATCTGCTGAAACTCTATGTGCCGGAGACACCAAGCCAGGGGAGGCAGATGCTAAATGGGAAATGAAAACAAGCACAGCGATGCCAATTACTACGGCTTCTTTCATCCTTCTCAGATTTGGTGGCGGAGGCAGTGTGACACCGCGAAGTATTATCTCAGACCCGTAACAGATTCCATTTTCAGCACCGCTAGCTTGAATTTGGAAAGATCAACGGCCTTCCATATACCGCACGGGGCAATGCTAATTGTCTCCGGTCCCGATGGCGTGCGGTCGACAGCGCGGCGCCGTGGCGAGTGGCCGACCGGAGCACAACGCAACGCAACCTGCTTTCCGCCAACGGCGAGCTGCCGGACAGTTTCTCCGGCTTATTTCGAATTCGCAAACCGTCGAGCCGATTCTCCGGGTCCGATTCTGCAACGGCGCTCTCTGTCACCCTACTGCCCTCCCTCCAGATAGACGGCAACCCCCCTGTTTCGCATTCCGAGGCATGGATTTGCCCCAAAGAGGATTAACGTTTCCCTTCGGACCCCGCCGTGCAGTGCTTTGACGTTGTTCTCCGTGGCTACGGGGACGGGATAATGCATTGGCGCTGGTCAAAGTGGACAGTCTGACAGTCTCACAAAGATCGAATCCCTTGACCCGCCAGTCAGAGAGTTTATCGGGTCGAAGCATTTACCAGCCCCCGGATTTTCCCAGCAGCCTCTGTGGCTCTGTCCACCCATTGTGACATCCATAGAATCCAGTTTGAAATAGACATTACCAAATGCGTGATAGGACAAGCGAATCGACCTTCTTCCTGGGCTGTCACACCACTCGAACCACCAAGGACGCACCACGCAGAACTTGATTCCTACCGGATCTGAGATGACCGGCTTACGGCTGTCAGTTCTGATTCCAGCTCCATATTGCAGAACCGAACCTTATACGGGCTCCTCTCGCTGGCCCTGCCAGACGTTCTCAGGACCGGACGGGGTTCACAGCCACATCTACTTTGACCCCCCACTTTATTTTCCTCCCATCTCCTTAACCTGTGACATTTTTGGTTTCCTCTCCTTAGTTGCCAGATGTTCTATCAGTACAGCTCCTTAACCAACTGCTTTGTGTTTATTTTATCGGTGTCGGTCTCACTGCTAACTGAAGGAACTGTGAAACGGTTTTCTTTAAGGTGGAAAACAATGTCGCGTTCCAGACTTTTATCACCTAATCTGCACTTTTTTACCTCCTGTCAAGACATCCCTATAAATCCACTACACCAAAACTGCTACCGCTACTACCTCTACTACAAAATCGTACCATTAAAAAAAAACAAAAGTACTGTTTGGCCTGCTGTGAAACTCACATTACAAGGAATAAATAAATAAATACATTTTTCTCCCCCAAATTACAGATTGAACTATTTTATTAGCATTTAGAAGCTTTTGTTCACCAACTCCAGGCTTCTGCTCTGGAAATAAAACCAGCCCTGCATATACTGACTGTTTTTATATTGTGTTATACCGTGTTGTATAGTACAGTGAATGCTGCATTTGACATGTGCGTTACAGTACGCTGGATTAAATATGGACAATGCCACAGGGTATATGTGAAGCATGATTTATGGCTGAATTTTACGCTCAACAGACTCGGTCTTTTGTTCTCCGTGTCTCAAGAGGGAGAACTTTGCTGGTCCATTAACATGTGATCCATGTGCAAGAACTGAGGCCACCTGTCACACTGGTCATACGATGCTCTCTGCTAACTTATGACCTGACTCTCCGGCTAGAAACATGGAGGAACAGACTGATTTCCAGTTTTAAAACTGATTCACGATGTGCTGTCCCAGTCTGATGTAACTGCACATCGGGGTATTCTGTCACACCGCAGATCTGACTGCAACGCTCACTTGTCAGTTATCTCCAAGCTATGAGATGGTCAAACTACGATTCACCCACATAGCTGCTTGTTGAATTACTGGATTTGTACCACAGATAATATATATATATATACACACATATATTTGTTTAATAGACACAAACGCGATGGTCGTGATCTGCGAAACGAAATCGGGCGAGTCTTGTCAGCATCACCATAACCCTTCATTGTTGTCATGGATACGTGCCCTTTCGGAGTCTATATATATTTGGCGCAATGCCTTGGCATCTTATCACAATCAATCAATAAATCGATCAATCGTTCATTCATTTAATCCAGCAAACTTTATAGAATGTCCCCAAAGTGAACTTTCTGCCAATTACTATAATTGCTTATGTCACGGCAAATGGCACAGGAATTCATAAAAGTCCATGACTCCTAATGGGAAAATTTAAAATGTATCCTGGATGACAAAAGGAATGAGTGATGGTTCTTCTTTGCCCAGATTGGTAATTTAGGTCAGATGTCATAACGGTGTGTTATACATCTTATTGGGGAGGAGATGTTCCCGGCGATTTATTCTTTTGAAGAAAGAATGTCTTTCTACAAGATCACCCTTTGCTCTCGCTTTGGCGGCACTTTCTTTTCCTGCGTCTCCCTTCCATGTCTCGCTCATTAGGTGAGATAGTTAAAGCTGTGATTTTGGGGATTTTTTAATCTTCCAGGGCTTTGAGTCTCGTCCCTTTCTGGAGAAGCCGATGGACGTCCCGAGCGTCACGCGCGGGGAGCCGATTACCCTGAAAGAGAAAGTTCCTGGCAGCTGCGAAGTGACAGTTGTAGTATGTGATACAGCAGATGGAGACCCATGTGCCTCTATGTGTTATCCTGTTCCTGGGTGGAGGGTGTGTGTGTGGGGGGGGTTTAATTAGACAAATGCAGCTAGAAACCCAACTTTGGAGATCACCGAGCAATGCTGAGCCTGGACCAAGAGGGAATCGCGGTTCAGACTCGAATCAAGGTGAGGATCCGTTCCAGAAAAACCGGGCAGGGACTCCCAGCTGTGACGGCGGGGATGCTGCCGATTTGCTTTCCTAAGAGGAACCAAGCTGTTGTTGCGCACTGAGGCTAGTCATCCCAAAAGGCAACTGATGGGAAGACTGAACACACAAGATGTTCCTTCTGTCAGCTGAAAGGCAGCAATTAAGGGAAGTCTATTGCGGGAGACGGAAAACGGCGACACGCTGCCTGATGCGCGAAGACCTTCGTCTGGTTACACGCCTCGTCTTGTCATCTGACGGGATAAAAAGTCTACTTTGCGGCAGGAGGGAAACTCGCTTTGTTCTCTTTACCTCCGTGACAAACTAGGACACCTCAACTTTGCCGGTGCCAGTAGCAGTCAGGGCGTTATTTTTGGCCCGATATTCTGGATCTTTCCTTACGAATGCCTCCCGCGTTCAGGGTGACCGCTGACCTTTGCTGCTACCTTGTAGATGGTGATTAGTGGAGGGAATGTAGAGAAACACTTCAGTTTTGTCCCGTGGATCAATATTCCCTCTGAAGAAGGACATGGAGAAAAAGCGAGACTGTAGTTAAAGCACAATGACTGGGATGAAGTCGACGTCTCTGGTCTGCTAATTATCTGTTGACCAGGGGCACAAAGATGGGCTCGCCGGACCCCGAATCAAAGCAACGCGTCACACCTGCTGAGCTGGGTTTGCCTCGACCCGAGTGGTGCCGTGGAGACCAGGCGCGCTCGATCCCAAGACCTCAGCAGCTCGGCTTTGCGGCCGAATGATCATTTTTTGTTAGTGGTTGTGTTTGGCTAAATGGGCAGGTCGCTTCAGGGAAGGATAATTAAGAACACACACACACACACACACACACACACACACACACACACACACCTCACACACACCAACACACACGTTCAGCATTGCCTCGTGAGGCTGACCCTTCGTAGCGGGGAGGGACCCTGACATCTGTTCACAGACAGGTAGGCAAACAGCAGGGGGAGAGACTGGCTCAGGTGTCCCATCCCCTTGTGTCCCTTCGGACATCACAGCGGGGCACAGGTCACCGGGACATGTCGCTCGAGGCAGAAAACCTCCCCAGAAGACGACACGACATTTTCTACACAGGAAGGTAGCTGCTGTTCTACTCTCAACCTAGATATTTAACTTGGTGCCTTGAATTACCTCCCTACGAACAGATCGAGTGTGAAATTTTCCGCCACGTGAGTGAGCGGATGAAGGCCAAACAGAAGCCGCACTTGCCGGAAGTTTCCATACCCCCGTCCGGAGACGGCTACATGTCTCTGCTGAATCGCTCGCGATGTTACGCAGCAACTGGAATATTAAAGGAAGCGGAGATAAACAGCCCGTTTTATCGCCTCTCATTTTCTGGCTCGGAATCAATTAAAATCCCATCAGACGTGACCCTCGTGAGCTCAGTGTTTAAAGGACCCAGACGGCCGGCAACTTTGAAAACTCCACCCGATCCTTCAAGGCACTTTGCAAAATCCGAGGCTGAGGACAGATGAGTCGAACCCAGAAGTGACACATTTCCCCTGTCGCAACATTCGCAAGAGTCTGGGCGCCATTATGTTCCTGTCATTGCGTCCTCATTACGTCCTTGAGTGAAACGATTAAGTCAATGTGCCCACCAGCGGGGGCCGTCGTTGTATCTTTACAACCCGTTTCGGAGCTAATGGACGCCACTAAGGCCCTGTGAGCCCGAGAAAAAAGACAGAAAGCATCTGTCTCAAAGGAACCAATAATAAAGGTTATGAGGTCTGAAGGGAACTGTGTAGTTTTGCATTTGTATGGGGAAATATTCAAATGAGTCGTGCAGAATGCAGATCTGAAGATTCGGGATTAAATCTCTGAGAAAATGAGAGGAGGGATGAGGTGGGGACAGGTGACTGCTGGGTAAATCTCTGCCCTCTGATACTCGCTCTGTCCCGAGTAGCTTTGTTCTTATGCCGATTCAGCAGGCACACAAATGAGGATGTGCGCGGCCCGGTGTGAGATGCAGACATTGTTGGGACGTCTCCCCTTGCCATCCCTCCTACGCCGTTTCGCTGGGGTGATCATGGAGAGTCCCGTTTAAGATTTGCATTCACATTTAACAGAAAGGTGCACCGAGAGCAGAAGCAGAGCTTTAGACTCACGGCGATGAAACTGTGCCTTGTGTGTCTGACCCCGCCACGTTGCTGGTTCACATCCCGCAGGTAGCTGCCTGTCGAAGCGACATTCAAACAGCAAATGCATAGATGATCACAGCAGATGGTGGTGGACTCCTTTTGGAGCTGTGAGGAGATCCTAAGTCAGGTGGCTCCAAAAGAGATGGGTTTGAGAATGTTCTTGAATGCTGGGAGGGATTCGGCAACTCTGAGGGGCAGAGGGAGATCGTTCCCCTACGTGTTGGGCAAAATCATGCTTCTACTTTTCATCCCTCCTGAGTGGGAGCACCAAGGGGCCACAGATGGAACAGGATGATTGGGCAGAGCTCTGCAGTAGATGAGCATCACGGGAGATATGCAATAAACCACGTGGGTTACCTGTTTTTTTTGTACCGACGCTCGGAATGTACAGCAGTGCCCAGGATCGCAGCCGGTGACAAATTTGAATGCAATAAATCAAAATTGATTTCTTTCTAAGAATTCCCGGAAGTTGATTCAAGAAACGTCGAAAAATATTGTCTTTTGAATTCATTTTACATTTCTTGCAGCGAGTAAGCACTTTTGTAACACGTTGCCGGATCCAGGCTCGAAGCCGGCAAGGCCTGTCGAATTGGCATAAGAATGAGGGCGAAGGCAGCAGAATGACGATGTAAAATGCAAGGTAGCAGCGTACTGAGAGGTGTTACGTGGAATTCTTATTTCTGCTGCCAATTTACACCCTGCCAAATGAAACAGATTTATAACACAATCATTCATGCTTAAAATAATGTATTATTTTCGGGGAGCTGTAATTCCCTGCATTGTCTGATTTTTTTTTTTTAATAAATAGAAAATAAGGGGAAAAATTCTTTCAACTATCAAAATAATCATTTCACGCTTGTCTGCCGCGTGTTGTTGGGACCCTGATAATGAGAACGGGATTGGCGGGGGGAGGGGGCCCCTCACAGACTCAAAGGATAACTTAAAGCGCCGTCCCACTAAGGCGTAATCGGAATGACAGCGTTGTCAGCTCCCGCGGTCGGCCGTGCCACTCGAGAGCGTCGGACGTCATCTTTTGCTTGTCAGTTCAAGATGCGCGAGGGTGTTTCTGCCAGCCTGGGGGTGGCTGGGTTCTGGTTGTCAGGTTACTACTCTGAGCAAAGCCACCCACCCTGGTCCAGGACAACGGAGGTTACAGGACCCCCCCAGCTACGCAGTATAGCTATGGAATCACCACCACTCCATTTTACTCCACACGGTGTGAAGTTATCAGAAGCTCCCCTCTTCTCCTCCCCAGTTGGATGCAGGCTTTGGTGAGTTCTTCACCGATCCTCCATAGTTACTCCATAGCTGCTCCATAGTTGCTTCATGGGTACTCAGTGATCACTCTATGCTGGCTTTTCCACAGGAAGTTCACAGTTGCCCACTGTGGACATTCTGGACATTTCACGGTTACTTTTCCTAGTTTGTAAAATATTTCCGCTGAGAGACTAATTGTTTGAAATGTACGGTGGAGATGTTCAATAAACGGTTTTGTTAATCGTTCAAAAACTATTCATAACCACACTTTCGGTTCCAGCTGTGCAAGGAGGCGCGACGGAGCAGTTGTTCCAAAAACAAAAACACAAACTGACATACTGTCTACAGGAATGTGTACACGCTGTTGGGGTCTAGAAACCCCATACCTTAGCTGTAGCAAAATGGCGGCAGGGAGAGACGGCAAAGAGGGAATTATGGGAATCTGAGTTCTTTAAATATGTTCCACCAGGGAACCGGTGGGAGCAGACAACCGTGACAGTATCCGTGTTATTCATTTTATTATTCAGTGAAAATGCAGTGAAAGGTGAGAAATTGTTTATTTTGCTGCTGAAAGGGATGGTTGAATAAGAGTCTTCAGTGTGTTACAGCTTTTCGGACATTTTGAGGCAGAGCCAAAGGACAAAACAGGAGGCTGCTGTTAAAAGCGAAGCTTATTGTGTCTTCTATTAGTCCGTATTTAGCTACATGTGGGGTTATTCACATTTGTCAATAGTGCAGTGAAAGAGTTTTGTGTTGGAAGCAAATTATTGTGAATCCACACGGTTACCTTTCTGTTCAGCCAATTTGTGCCGTTTTTTTCCTCCCCCCAAAGCTCCCATTATTCATAGCAGGGACAGCAACTATTTTAGCACCGCGCTCGAACGCCGACAGGGGGTCCCTTGTAAGGAGCGTCGGCAAGGGCAGGGCGTCCTTCGCTCCCGCGCATATGTTTTGTCTGCGGTGGGCGAGTTCGCATCCCGGGCCTCACGCGGAGCACGACGCTTGCTGTCCTCGTGAGGGATTGGCTGCGGTTACGCGCTTGTTCCGGGGGGCGCGAGATCACGGATCCCTTCAAGCGCATGAGCGAGCGGTTCTTCAGTGGGGGGCCGAAAAAAAGGAAAAGAAAAAGCTTTGGGGCGCTTGTACTCAATCCAATTACCGTTCCCTCAACTTCTCACTCGATATGATTTTTAACAGGATCCCAGGGATTTTCCCCCCTGGAAATAAATTGATTAAAACATAATTTGTGCCCATTTAGCCATTAATTGCTGCTTAAATGAAAGCGTTTAGCTGTTCGCCTGTCTTTACGGCCAAACGTAACAAATGGATCTTCTGATGTCGAAGCCTTTTCCCGCCGCCTGCTGTGAGGTCAGGAGGGAGGACGCGAGAACCCGGATCAAACCGCATCAGCAAACTTTTAGTGCTGTCTGAGATCCGAAGGTTGCCGTCAGCTTTCTGCCGCAAAGTGTACGATGACCGATTTCCCCGTAAATGGCCTAGAAAGGGGGCGACGCTAAGCAGCAGCGCCGTCTATTGTCGTTCTTCTTGGTTCGGTGCCTTTGAGCCTACCCGCATACGCACAGAGCTTCCGGAAACTTCTGTCCTCCACTTGTGTCCTTAGTGCCGTAAGGGGCGTGTCTACTGTCACCGTCGTCGAGTCCATCCATCTGGTTGCACTTGATTAAAAACGTTCGCATTTCACGAAACGAAAGACCGCTTCCCAACCATTAGTTTTATTAAAAATAAAATAAATAAAAAAACACGCCAACACAACAGATGAGCCTAGAGCTTTGTGGCTTTGCGTGAGCACGTGTCTCAGTATATAAATTGGCCGGCCGCGATTGATTCGACTTCGAACATCTTCAGCTAAAGTCATGATGATGTGCATCAGTGGTGGTTCCCCGACTGTGGAAAACACACTATACGTGACCAGGAGGTACGTTAAAATGATCACGACCGAACACGCAGAATGTCACGCCACCGACTGCCACGTACTCCTCGTGGCGGGATCCCGATGTCCTCGGCCTCGTGAGAGTGATCTTTCAAGCCTTCATATAACTATCTCACCTTCTACCAACTATCGCAGATGCCTTCGCCCGAAGCAGCCGACACGTTCAACTGGTTTCTTCCAGTTTTTACCCACCTTTTCAACTGAAGTGATGGCAGGAGCTCTGCTGAGGTTTCTAGAGCTCACGGGCCAAACTTAGTTTTAGTCTGGTGCCTAGTGTTAGTCTCCCTTAGACTTCTACTCAAAAAGAATAAAGGTGCACATACACATGCATGAGTATATGATGCACGATTCAGGTTTGGCTCTGCTATCATTTTGCACTTATACAGATGTACAAGAGAGAACAAAACATACATGACCGTGCACAGACAACGTGGCGAAACACCAATATGTAGAAATTGTGGTAGGACATAGATGAGGAGGTGAATAAATAGATACAGTTAAAAAGTCAAGAGAAGAAAAGATCACTGCCAATAGATATATACAAACCGTGTAGAATGGAAAGCAAGATTTGAATCTATTCTATTATATACATATATTATATACATACACACACACACACACACACAGCAACATTATATATATATTCAGAAAACACACGTTGCTTTAAAGAATGGAAAACTAAACTTATTTTCAAGATCCATCCATTACTGGGAACCTCCTAATTTTCAGAAGGGTCACAGCGGTCCAGAGCTTATGCTGGAATAACTTTGTGGTGGCTGTGAACCTACCCCCAACTGGGACGTCAGACCACGCACACACAATATGCAGTTTAGAGCAATGAATTGACCTGAAACACTGTGGGAGGAAACCAGAGCGCTCGGAGGACACACGGGGAGGACGTTCAAACTTATGTCCAGATGCTATGAGGCACCCGGGGTATAAAACCGACCCTCTGGTTTAGTGTGCCGTCCCAGGAACGCATCCAGGGGAGCAAGGTGAGCGTAGAAACAACAACCTTCAGGACACGAGTTCAAGTGTTTCTTTACATTAGTAGCCGCCTGTTGCCTAGAAAAGCCAGCCAGGTTAAACCAGGCCCTTTAGGAGATGAATGCTTTCAAGTGCGTATCTGGAGTAGACGGTAAATAATAATCTTGCACCTTGTTTTCCGCGAGCTGTCTAATATCAGATGCATTAAAAACCAGGGAAAAGTCACAGGGTATCAGAGAAGAGCCTTGTAACCTTTTTTTAAAAAATTTTTTTATATCTCCCAGGCAATAGAAACGTTCTGGGAATTTCTTTTTATCTAAAGCTGATTAATCTTCCTCTATTGTTCTATCAGGTGAATCATTAGGGAAAGATGCTTCGCGGTGCTTTGCTCAAATTTACGTCGAATGCAGGTGAATGGAAGCGCAGTGCAATCCTTGCTTTATCCTTGCGATAATAATTTTGCCGTTGTTATTTGTTTACGGCTGTGCGAGAAGCTGTCAGAACAAGTGTTCACTTGGGGAGGCTAAGGGCACTTTCCGACTGCGTTGGGATGCCGAGCTCAGTAATCCCAAAATATTTGCAGATTTTGCTTCTTTCGGTGGCCCTGAAAATGCCAGCCAATGGTCATACGGCACTTATGTGTGTCTTACCAACCTGCGTGTGTGTTTTTGCATCGATCCCTTGGTATCTGAACTCTCCACATGTGAATTTTTTATATAACCGCCCTTGAAGATTAATACTTACGTATCCAAGTCCAAATGGAAACTTCTGAAGGTAATGAATGAACTTGTCCATAATAAAAAATTAAAATGCAGATATTAAAATCAAAATAAAAAAAAATCTAGAAATAATTGTAGTGTACTGTAATAAAATAAAACAGTACGTATTGTAATAAGCTCTATAAGCCAGACGGGCTGCACGGGGGTTATCGACATATCAACTTGTCTCGCTTTGTCTGAACGCGTTTGCGCTGGGTCACCACATTTACTGCACATTTCACTAGGGAAAAAAAAAAACCTATTTATTTAAATATTGTGCGAAAGAGAAGAAGAGGTGGCGGGTAACTTTGACACACGTCTTTATCCCCTTTATTCGGCACGTCAGAACACCGAACGCCCGCCGCGAACCCCGCACATGTGCCCCCTCATCTCCCGCATGTAACCGCACCACGCGCTATAACCACGACAGCGTAACGTCTTTCCGAACCGGTGTTTACCGTGTTTATCATGCTCGAGTCACGCGTCGATAGTTATATCAGTGGGCTGGGAGCGCATTTATTATAATTATTTTTTAATTTCCCCTCATTTAAAATAATGAGAAATAAGGACTCGAGAATCCGAAAAATTTGGTATCCGGCCCTTTTTCAAGGCAAATTAGATTCTGATACCGAGGGATTACTGGATATGCTGGCTCCAGGATGGGAATGGTTGAGTTTCAAATTTTCAAAAATATAAACTTTTATTTATGGTTTATTTCATTTTCATGTCTATTTTGTGAAATTTCTTTGTTGCAGAACAAAAAGCGTTTGTGAGAGCTGGTGGTCAGGAGCAAGATGAACCTTGAACAAGTTCATGGGATGAATCAGTCAACAACTGGCACCGAACAGGAGTTTGTAAGCCTAACGTATTTTTATTTTCCATTGTTTAAAATTAGCTTTAATTTTAATATAGAAGGAAGTTCAAAAAATAAAATAATATTCAAAAATTCTACAGAATGTAACTAGGAAACAGACAGTGAAACCCCAGCATTAAGCATTTAGTTAAAAAATCAAATTAAAGGTCTCAGCTGTGTGAATAAGCTGAGGAGAAGTTTTTTTTTTTCTTTTTGCTCAAACTAACCAATTGTTAGAAATTAACTTTAATGAATATCAAATTCAATATTGAAAGGAAGCACAAAACATCTGTGGAAAATTAAAATCTCAATGAGGGGAAATTGATTTTTTTTTTGCAGAACTCGGCGAATTCTCAGGAAGACGTCATGATGCACCATATGTTTGCTTCTTGCTTACTTAACTGAGAAGGCCATTTCACAGTATTGTTCAAGGATCAAAACATTTATTCAACACTACGTTCTTCATTTTTATTATACCAACACCCTCTCTGTTAACCAGTTCGCCGGGCGGGAGGATCACGGGGTTCTAGAGCCTGTCCTGGACATGGACATACATGCTGTTTCTCATTTTTAAAATATTGTTGTTGATTTACAAATTCCGTTTTTTTTATTAATTTAAAATGCTAACAGAGCGTTGTTTACCCATTTATACAGCCGGACATTTTTACTGCGTCAGTTCACGGTAAGCACAGCAGGAGGTGGGATTCAGACCCCTCCAAAACCATGAAGATGACACATGCGGTTGCCATCTCTTACATTTGAATCAACAGCAATAACCCTCCCCGCACCCTTTCATTTGAAGATCCCCAGTTTCAACCCCCCTTCTTACTATAGTAAATAAAGTACAGTAAACGAAGTAAGTAGATAAACAAGTACATAAGTAAAAGAATTTAGAGTAACATGCAGATGGGCATGAAGGTATCTCTGGGGGGATTAGGACTGAAGGAGGGGCTACTCACAGAGTTCAGCACCCTGTTTGGTAGCCATTAATATCCATCCTGAAACCACTGAACACCAGGCTATGAAACTGCATCCTACAAGTGATGCTGGTCCATCACAGGGTGAACATTCAGTCACTTTATTCATATTCCAACAAACAAAGAGAGAGGTGTTACATTATCATAATATATTATTGTTTGAGAAGTGAAAATCCAGCTGGACTTGATTTGTAATGTTGATTTAACCTCCTTCTCGTGCTGCTTTATGTCTCTGCCAAGTAGTTTGGATAATAAACATCCATCAAAATTACCGTATGAGCTGAAAATGGGGAAAAAGTGGGTTGTATGGAAAGGTCAATGTCCAGACGATAATGAATTCATCAGACAAATGGCGCTACCTGTGTGCGGCGGTGGTAGGTAATGCTCTGCAAACAAGGAGCTCTCGCTCGCCGTAACGCCGCTGCCTCGACGAAAGAGCGCAAGTAACAGGATTTCCCCACCCGCGTCCTTGGCGACTTGAGCAACCCGCCCGCGGGAGACAAGACGGCCTTGCTGAGCTGGGCTGAGCATCCAAATCCCCAGCCAGGGTACCAGACGTCTGCTGCCAGCAGGGGGGGTGGGTTGGGATTGAGGTGGGGTTGGGTGGGGTGACGTCATTTTCTTAAGAGATGAAAGATGTCTGAATGAGACTGTCGTTTTGTACTGGAGGAGCTACCCCAGATCGGTGCCCCGCCCCCCGCCCCCCAGGTACGGCAAAGCACATCCGGCAAAACACCCCTCAGCTGCGTGACGGAACGTTTTTCTCGTCTTCCTCGCAAGTTCATTTCACAAGGAAAAAGGCGCCTAAAGTGCAGCTTATCCTTTGTTTGTAACAAACAACAAAAGAGTGTCTGAAAGTGAATATAAACATTGCCGCATCACAGAAGAAAGTCATTCATGAATATCTGGCAATTAAATTTGTACGAGGAACATATTTAGAAATTGATTCGCTCTTTCGGAATCCAGTTTGCTTTGACAGAAAACGCCGATTGATTTTCCGCCGGGGCGCCTCTGCGGCGGTTCAGACGGAGGGCACGGAGGACGGGGGGTGGGGGGCTGTATCACTAACGCACACATTACCCCCCGGCAGGTCAACGGACCTGCTGGCAAAGGACTAAATACCGAACACACCGTAGGGACTGTGTAATGGAACAGTCTAGAAAGTTGGTTTTTAGGTTTATATAGGTTTATCTTTTTATGTGTATGAAGTTAGTAGCAGTCTTAGATGTTCCTAGACAACTAGTAGGGGTCCTTCTTATAATAATGACCAGCTGCCTTTAGGATGTGAGATTCCCTTCGGAATAATTGGCTTAACCGGGGTCTTGAACTGTAAGTGATGCTACTGTGTAAAACTGGTGTAATGATGTGATGTTAAATGGAATGAATTTATTGGATTTATTAATGGATTTATTTAAACAAGTATAAATATAAATGTAAATGGATAGCACTGCTGCCTCACAGTGTGGGTTGTGGATTTGAGTCCAGCTCAGTCTGTGTGCAGTTTGCATGTTCGTCCCGTGTCTCTTTGGGTTTCCTCCAGTGCTCCCTCCCACAGTCCAAAGACATGCGTTGCAGGTTAACTGGTCTCCGTAATGGGTTTGGCCCCCCCTGCGATGTACTGAGGTCCCATCCTGGGTGTCGTTTCTCAGCCCAGTGACTCTGTGTTAGGTTCTCGAGTGCTGCGACCCTGACCAGTTTAAAGGGCTACTGATGATGGAGGGATGGATGGTGTTTGAGTATAAAAAAGCTATAAGAAAGTGACAAGCAGTACAGTAGATGGAAGTAAGCCTGTGGACAGACAAAAGCGACATTTAAGATTATGTGGGGTCTGCGCTGTAGAACCTGAATATGGACCAAAGAGATATGAATGCTACTCATTTTTCTGAGGTCTGGTGCTAAATGTTACCAGTTGGTCCCTGAAAAATGTATGACGATAAATGGAACCAAAGGTGTTTTTAAGGTGTTTTTCAGGATGCTGGACATACATCATGGCAGCACTGCTAAATAAATATATATGAGTTATTCTTTATTATATTTATATTAATAATTTATAATAAAATATGGCAAAAGTCTGCAACAAACAGTAGGTGGCGGAATGGTTACCTGCTACCTTGAAGGACCTGGGTTTGAATCACTAGAGCATCTCTGTAAAAGATCTTTTTTTTTTTTAATAAAAGACTGACATTTTTGATATGACAAACTTCTGATGTCGGGTTAAAATGTGTCCCTCTGCAGGGATGTGACTCTCCCGGTGACTCATGGTCACAAATAAGGACCTTTTTTAATGAACCCCGTGCAGATGGGTGCTGGACAGAGGAGATGAGCTGTACTTAAAACATCTCATCATGTTTAAATGTAAGTGTATGTGTTGTTTTCTCGAGGCAACAGAATTGAGCATTTTAAGCCATTTTCCCAAAAAAAAAAAAAAAATTGCAACTGAGGTGAAATTTGCCCCCTGTATCGATCACAGTCCCCTATTTGTTCCTCCATTTGTAGATATCGATCAAGTCCTTCACAGGTAAACTTCTGTATTTTGCCACCCAGTCCGGCTAAAGAAGTATTGCGGAGATTTAAGTGGCTTCATAGTTCACCTGAGCCTTATTACCATCCCACCCCACGCCAAGGTGTCGTCTCTGCCGACAGGCGGCTTCATTTAAAAGGAATCTCTCAATTGAATTAAAACTCCTACTGGTTCTGACCTTTTCATTTGTTAAAATAAATTTCATGTAGGTCTAGAGGAAAAAAAAATGCTAAAATGAGTTCTTATTGACGAAATGTCCTTCAGGTTCATCAAATTCTGCACATTAGGCAACAGGTAATGAAGCGAAAAAATTATTGGCCAGAAATAAAATGATCGGGATTAATCTGAATCGGATGACTACTTTTATTGAGTGAGGATGGACGGGGCACATGGCTGTTAAATGAAAATACAATCCATCAAGCTTTGGCCCACGTGCAAAATAAAAAAAAAAAAAAAACCTAATGATTTCTCACCATCAGCACGTGAGAAAACTGAGAGAATGTTGTGACAGGACCACCACTGCTCTCTGCGTGGGGGTCTATAGGTGTGCAAAACTTTTTAGATACTCAGGAACTATTAATCATTATTAATAACAACTAATAATAACAATTAAATTCTATATATAGTTCAAAACGTCATAGAGGGGTCATTGTGACAGACGTCTTATCGAGTAAAAACGTATATAATATAATATAATATATGCAAATTATAGCCACTAATATAAAGTTAATAACAGGAGGATAATAAAAAAGTAAGCATTAATACCTGTGAATTGAAGGAAGGAGCAAGTAGGATGGGAAAAAAAATCTTTTTTTAAATTTCTATTTCTTTGTTTTCATTCTAAGTGATTTTTAATGTTACCTGTTGAAGTGACTGATCCATTTCTCGGGGAATTCAGGTTGAACGTGTATCTCCAGATGGACCTGGCGTCCATCTCAGAAGCTCCAGATTATAACCCCACGTTTTTACCTGCTTTGGTGCCTCTTTTCCAGAGGACTTCAGTAAGGTGCCCACCCCTCCCTGGGGGGGACGCCGCGGTACTAATGGCCGTCTGTGGACTGACGTGAGACAGAAAGCATTTTTGCAACTTTGCCCTCTCCTGGTGTGAACACAACGGAAGTCTCTGCCACGAAAGTGGTTGGAACCACCACCTTTGGGAACGAAAGGTTCTGGTTTGAATCTCACCTCCTGCTGTCGTCCCCTGATGGAGGCACTTACCTTAAATCGATACGGTAAATGTTACCTGGCAGTATAAGTGGGTGTAAGAATCTTACAGTGCAAACCTCATGCTTGAAGTCACTTTGGAGGTGCATGAAAGCTCTGCCACCCTCCCCGAATAAAATACTCTGAATTTCTCAAGTTAAACAAACAAAAAAAGAACTTTTAATAAATAAGTTTAAGCTGCATGAGAGAAAAGTGTTTGCTAAGTAAATCGGCGCGATGAACATAAATGTCCTGTGTGGCGGAAGCGCAGCCATGGCGGCGATGAAGAGCAGGAGTTCACGGCTGCCCTGCGTTTCCAGCGATGGCGGGGTCCTTCCGGAGGTCCGAGGTCAAGATCGTGAGCTCGAGGTCTTCCTCTTCTCGATAAAGGAAGGAAGGACGTCCCGAGTTCAAGTACGTCTCAGTGGAGGTACAGAAGGATGGAGCAGATGGCAGCCGCCTCAGCGGCGATCTTTGCTCAGTCAGGAGCTCCGCTGGAGGAGCGAGCCGGTGCTCGTGTGTCAACGTTTGAACACAGAATAAAGCCGAACATTTTCCTTTTTATCTTTACTCCGAAACAGCACCGGCCATAAAATACCATCTATCCACAATAACCATAAAATGTAAATTTAAGCAAACAAAGATTCTGGTCTGAGAGCAGGAGGAAAGATGGAAAGTTGTTTCTGGCATCATACAGCGATAAAGGCCTCAGTCAGTTGTGTTTATAGCCGCGGCTGACCAATCACAGCTTAGCGGGTCCACCCTCCACGGGGGGGGCTGAAGTGTCAGCTAAAGTACACAGCACTTGCGCACACGTTGGGTTTATGTTACGGGGGTTAACAACAGTGCCGCTTACCTGGACTCCTCTCGCTATTTCACCTACCTGGTGGAAACAAACAAATATGACTTACTTGTTCCTTGATACCACGTACTGTTTAATAAAGTCAATTTTATGGTGCCGGAAAACCAGACGCACATTCGGTTTTACACGGCGAGTGAACAGAACACACCTCTGCGGAGAAAATGTCATAACAGTGTTTTATATAACATTTGTGTGTTTATGGGAGTGTATATTTATTTGTTTGTTCTTGTACTTTGCCAGTGTGAAATCGCGTATATTATACACAGATATGCATATAAGCAACATATACGGTTAATGCAAAACGGATTACATCCCTCTCCTTCTTTTGCAGGAGCCCGGATCACTGTCACCCCCCGCAATGACTACGGCTGATATTAGCATACGGTCTTTTTTCTCTCTAAGTAGTGAGAGACCGAGTTTTACCATAGTTTTTCCCTGTCGAAATGTTGCGTGTCTGTGGTCCTGCTCCCCCTCTTTACTTTTCCTTTCTCCTGTCTCAAGACGCTCTACTGCACGTGTTTTACAGCACGGCCCTGCATACTTTCCTCGCTCCCATTCTGCAGAGTATGGCCGCAGCGTTTGTGCGTTTCGTGAGTAAGAAAGCGAACGCGGTAAAAGCGGGGTCGGAAAGTACCGAAAGGGATTAACGTTGCGTCAGAAGAAACCTCAGCCCCGTCAGCAAAGCTCCACCGAGATGCCCACCCTCGACGAACGCGACGTTTTGGTCGGGTTTAGTTTCAGACGCGCCGCGGCCTCCCTTCTCAGGTAATCTTTAAACCGGGTTCCCAGACGTGTTTGTTATGCACACGCCGCGTGTTTTATTACAGCGCTGAGGAGCGCAGACAGTTGCGGGGGAAAATAGTTTTTTGTCTTTAATAAAGCTGAACAAGGGTGATATTGGCTGCAAATGGCTTCAAAGCCTGATTTCCTGCGGGGCTCTTTTCGCTTTATGGTAACTGATTAAACATGGAAGTCGGCGCTCTGTTGCACCACCGCGCCTTATTATATATATATTTCATGACGCATCAATAAAGTCACTTTCCGGAGGGTTGGCGGGCAACGCAGACTGAGAGATTTCTGTTGATCCTGCGTGTCCAGATCGGATTTTTTTCTCCCCGTCCCCTTTGACGCGGAGGTGTTTGCCAAGTCGGACGGGGCCCGCTGTTGTTCTTGCGAGTAATAAGGCCAAAAGGGAGCGGAGCTGCGGCCGGACGTCGTTCCCGGGCCGAATCTGCCGCTTAAATGCTTTCACATTCCTACAAAAGTGTGACTTCGATTAATTCAGATTTCCCCTGGAGAGACACTCCTCCGCCACGGCCGGCAGCCGTATCGGGACGTCAAGCGGCACCGGTGGAGATGGAAATCCGTTGCTTCTTCTCTTCCTCCTCCACACACACACACACCCCAACCGTGTGCCCCACTCTCCTCTTTCATGACAGTGTGTCTGGGGTCTTGGTGCCAAGAAACACGAACGCCAGGATCTGAGGGTTGAGACCTAAACTTTGGTCTTTAATGGCTTCCCTGAAACTTCTGCCCTCAGTCCCTCCCCTTGAGTATTTCGGTGACTTAATTTTTGCAAAAAAAAAGAACTGTGTGTGTGTGTGTGTGTGTGTGTGTGTGTGTGTGTGTGGAACAGCCTAAAGAAATGCCATATGGCTATGTGACAATTACAAAGTACACTGCATTTGCTGGAAATCTCTGCCACCACACCAAGAGCGCAGGGCCTCGTCGACCCAAACTGGAAATAAATAGCATTCTGACGTAATAAGTCTATTGAAACCTACCTGGAACATATTCCATCTGGGATCTTCTCTCTTCTTGCTTTAGAATTTTTGGTAGGGTAAAAACATGTTGAATTTGCTCGATGAGGTCTTATTAAGTGCAGTTTCATATGGATGTATGATCCCTCTTCCACCTACCCAGGATTCCTAGGAAGGGACACATCCACCACATGTTGAACCTCCAGAGGTTTATTCTTCTCCCTCATCTTCTGGTCTGCAGTCTTTATTGCTGTTTTCCTCTCCACACTTGCCAGCTGGCTTGTTCTATATCCTTCCGACAAGCTCAGGTCGAGTCCTAACATTTTATCGATGCTCTTACTTCTCGCGTTATATCTGCCTCTGCCATGTCTCCTGATCTTCTGCAAGAGCGCTCCATGAAAATAACCTCGATTGCTGAATTTAATTTCAATATGCAAAGCTCATAAACATAATGGACTTGCGTCGCTTTTCATTTCTGCGACTAAAAATTGGCATCTAAAGCAATGAGAAGAACAGTCAATCTATCGTAATGTTTCCAGCTATGAGAAAACAGACACTTTAATTATGTTCCCACGAGGTGGAGCTCGGTTTTCCCATCTAGACACAAACCGGACCGGATTTCACATATTCACTCAGAAAGTTTTGAACATAACATCTAATTTACTGCATTCCGTCTGCTGATACCTGCTACTGCGAAACAATGAACAATGTGCTTCTCTGGCGGCGGCGGGTCCAAGTTAATGACCAAACTCCATCTTTCTGAGAGACGAATTCCTTTGTTTTGTTTATTATTTAAACGCAATCGTCTGGTAATTCGTCTGAAGGTTTAAAAGCGTGGAAACATAATTCAGTTTAATGCCGCGCGGCCGGTCCCTCGTGCCACGACGGGGCGACTAATGAAACGCCGAAATGGGCCCGAGTCGGACGCCGCCGCCGAAATGCATCAGCGCGGTTCGCAGGCGTTGGGTGAGCGAGGGAAAAACAAACAAAAAAACCAAAAACAAACAAAAACGTTCAGATCGATTCCACCAGGAAGCTTCTCAGCACGTGTTTTTGTGCTGGTCTTGTCTGGCGCGCATAAAAAAACACCCTTTGAGATGGGGCTGGATAGGACGCCGCCAAGGTCAACCCCCCCCCGCCCACGTAATGAGGTGGAATGAGGTACAACGGCAGGTAAATAAAAAGGAATCCGCCCAGCAGCAGGGAATCCAGGCAGCATTTCGCCGAAAAGATTTTTTCGGAGATTTCGCCGCCCCCCCGTTATAGTGGCTAAAGTTTGAATAGGCGGAGGACCCTTAAAGGAGAAACTGCTCAAACAGATGAAGCGAAGAAACATTTAATGATGGACCGTCAGCTTCCGACATACTGGCTTCTGTTGACATTGAGCTTCACTCACGATCCCATGGAATTATAGACAAACATTTTCTCTGAATCTGTGTTGGCTTCACTTATTGCGCTAAACCGGGCAAAATTTGTCGGAAGTAAGTGTATCTTATTGTAAGTATTGTAAGTATATTGCCGTTGAATTATGTGCATACAGGGGGTCCGCAGTCTTACGTTCATATGTCAAAAAAAGTCTTCTTTTGCGTAGACGCCCCGTTTTTCCTCTTGAAATTCTCTCCTCCTCTCTGATGCGGGATGTGAACAAGTAAACCATGCTAAATGTAGCTAAAGGCAACCAGATACAAATATTTAAAAGAAAACTTTAAAGATTTTCCTCGACGGCCACATCACAGCTCGGATGCTGCGTGTGGAGAAGCACCACGGACCCCCCCCCCCCCACAGCTGGAGGACAAGAAACCCCTGCGCTGTAGTAACACACGCGGCATTTACTTCCTCGGGACGTTCCTCAAAAAGCACCTTAAACAACCGCTGAACTCATTCGTGACACTATTTAACAATTTTTAAGTAAAAATGTGTTTTTTGTAGCCTTCGGTTCCTGGTTGAAACGCGGTCCATTACAGATGCAGCAAAAGGTCTGTGAGGTAAAAACTGACTTGAGGTGAAAATAGTTTATCTATCCCAAAGGGGCATTTGATAAAGAAAATAAATAAATACTGTCGCCGAGCAAAATGTGGCCGCAAATAAGGACTGATGTGAATAGAGCGTCGGTATAAACTGCAGTAGTCAAACATAAAATAGAAATAATGTAAAGACTCCACGTGTTTATGGATTTTATAAGGTCACATTAATCCACCAGGTGTCCTGCATGAGGTGCAAAGAGATTTTTGATGAAAACACTTAACTGCGTGTAAGTCATTACTTTTCTATTAATTGCTGTCTTTCATCTTTCTCTAAGGCTCCGGCAAGTTCCTACAGATTCTGCGCAGCGGCGCCGTCCGTCTTTTTCACCGTCTTTCGGTGCAAATCATTATTCTTCGTGCCGTTCCACATTTCATCAGATTACCTCGCCGCTCTTACCGGAATCATTTTTAATCCTTTAAAACAGCACACCTCAAAGAACTCCGACTTACATAAAAAATTAAAATGCCGAGCGCAGTCGGCGTGATTTATAGCAAATCCAGATTTACCTTCAAGGGAAAATGAGCTTTTTCTCAATTCCCTTCGAGAGAAGGTCTCGGCAGAAACAAACAAAGGCGATCGTGGGCGCCGTCGCCAGGATTTACCCTTCCTGAACCCCGGGGCGGACGTCTACCTGGGGCCGCGATGAGGTTGTGATCCCCCCCCCCCACCCTCCAGGTGCTGTTCCTCAAGGACGGGTCTGTGACGGTTGGGTGAAAAAAGTGTGTTTTTCCTCCACGTTGGCGAAAGCACCAAAGGGGACGGTAATGAAATTTCTTTGATGAGGACTTGGCCCGGCGCTCGCTGGCATCAGTTGCCAGCCAACGCGTGTAAAGACGTACGGTTAAAGCCCAGCCAGATGGCCCGTCATGCTGTTTATGGTTTTTACTCATTAACCAACCCCCCATAACCTGCCCCCGCCACTTCTGCCACTTTCAGACGCCGCTCCCTGCTAACTGCTCCGTGCCCGATTATCGCGCTTTTCAAATTTCCGGTCGGTTAAAATGTAGAAGTACGAGTTTCTTTCTTAAAAATGCGATGGTGTCACATTGTTGGACTGGCCGCTCGGTTCAAGACAAGGTGTCTCATTTCATCGGCCGAGAGTAAATTCACATCTATCGGCTCTCCTGTTTATTATTATTCCGATCGCCGACTAAAGCTGTTTTTTTTTTTTCCCCAGATACATAACGTTTTTAATAACAGTTGTGTTTAGGGGTTGACTTGTCAGCTGGACCCCCAGGCAATTTGTTTGCTACCCCTAGGTTTCAGGTGGAGTGCCAGGACTCTGATGGTGTCTGCACAGGTGGACCATCTACTGCCCAGTGCGTGCTGGGATGCGACAAAATGGTTACACGGTGGACAGCCTTGGGCAGCTGACGGAGAAATCCGGAATCTGGCCCTTTGCAAACACGGACTAAAGTTTCCAGGCTTGTTGGTTCAGGACTTACACGGATCTCCGTCTTCTGGTGACGGCGGTCTGGACTGATCTCAACAAACTTGTCCGACATCGTGTACGTCGCTGGAAGCTGTCGCAGATCCATCTGGTTCCTGCATGATTTCATAAAGCACGAGGTAATTTGATTCCGCTGTCTTTTTAATGTATGACAGTGCCTTGGCTTTTGCTGACCGTGTAGGAGGGCGAAGCAGCAGACACTGGTTCAGACAGCAGGTCATTTCCTCCAATGGATCACCAAGGCCGATATCGCTGCGATGCGGCTGAACGTGAACACACTTAGGACGGCAAATGGAGTCTTCTATATTTTATTGGGTACATTGGGCTGAGTAGTTTAGCTCTACTACAGCAGGACCTCTGCACTCTCAGCAGTAGTACAGCTGGACGTTGGCCTGTGCTAAGTACTAGCTGCTGCCCTGAGCACTTTTTGAAAGCCGCTCTTTATCTGTGCGTTCTCCAGGCCAGTAGACGATATTTTTGTTGGAGCCAATGTCATTTCTCACTTTAAGGACCGGGTTTCAAACGCCTACTCTTGCTACAGACACCTTCGAGCAACGTTCTTAGCCTGAATTATTCCGGTGAAATTGCCCAGCTGTACAGATTTCTGTTCGTAGCTTGGCGCTAAATTGCTTTAGAGAAAAAAAACATCTACTAGATAAACAAACGTAATAATAATGTAACACTTCTGTAAATAAGAGCAACGCCGGGGATGGAGACATTCTGCGATGCTCCTCTGGAGGCGGGGGATGCCTGTAGCCCCTCTGGCCGACAGCTGGGCTATTGTGCGCAGGCAGCAGAATGACAGCCTCCCCGCCTGAGCATTTTCAGGTACCTGCCCACCCCTCCTCCCTGAATCTGGCTCAGGGGCAAAGATGATGTTGCACACAGACGAAAAGAATGAATGCGCAGCTGTCTGGACGACCCAGCATCCCCCCGTGTAGAACTGCCTGTCTTATCCAGACACCGCGTTTGACGTCGGCTGGTCTTCATGGCTTTATTATGCAGGTCTTTTCTGGAATGAGGTCAGTCCTCCTCGCTCCCCTCACACACACACACACACACACACACACACACACACACACACACACACACACTCGTGGACTGGAGTAAAATCGGATAAGGTAGCCACCCCGTCCCAACAGACCAATTCATATTCATTAGCATCATTTCCACGTGTGAAATCTCTGAACATACTCCCCATTCCAGGGTACAGATAATGGAGACCTAAGTCGTAACGGCAAAAGCAGATAAATGGCTACATCATTCGAGCCCGATAAGTATTCTGATTACCTGCAGAAGTGGCTCACCTTCATATGGGTCCTTACCTGTATGAATGCTTAAACTCAGATTAGTTATTTTATTATTATTCTAGGGTGCTGTTATTATAAGAGGCCCACACTCGGGTCCTGATATCTGCACAGCAGCTGGGAGGAGGCCCAGCACGAAGCCCATAGAACGGGTTGCAGCCTTTGCCTCCTGATGTGAAGGACGAGGTCGATCTTCTCGAATGACGAATCTGCTCTACTCGTTCCTCTGGGTAATGATGTGCAGTAAAGGTTTGCACTGAAGGAAGAGCAAATGTTATTTTCATGTTCGGAGGTCCTCCAAAGGGATGTTTCTCTGTTAGTCAATTCTATCTTTGCCATCAAATCGCTGTCCATCCATCCATCCATCCATCCATCCATCCATCCAACCATCCATTATCGCGAACTGCTTAATGCTGAGCAGGGTGGTCCAGGGTTAATCCCAGAATCATAGGGCATTGGGCTATGAAACCACCCCTGGATGGGACACAGGCTCAAATCCCTGTTCCACCACTAATTAATCCTCTTAGCCCTGGACCCATCAGAACTTCATCCTCCTCTTCTCCACCCCACTCCTACAGCAGCTCCACTCTCACCCATCTTCCCTTCTGTAACTCACAGCCATCCCAAACTCTACCCCCTCTGTAACTCCTCCTCAAACAAACTGTAACCCCACCCCTACCCAGCTTTGTCCTCGTTTTACCTCCATCCTTCCATCCCACACTTCCCCTCTCCACCCAATTCTGCTAACACTCTACCTCCTCACCAACCCCACCTAAGCTACCAGCCCCAGCTTCAGTCTTGTTGTATCTCCGGCCCCTCCCTACTCTCTGTCTATATAGGGGGGTGCAGGTGGCATGGTTCTGAGAGCCACTTTCTTCAAATTGAAAAGTCTCTAGTCCCACTTCCTGATATATTATCCTTGCCCAAAGTCCTGACCCTCTTCTAGTACAAAGTTTTCAGCTGTAAAATTTGACACAAGCAGCTTAGTGTACAAACTGAATGTAGGGCGTCAACTAAAAGTATACATTTGACATAAACTCTACCGCACCACTGCATATTTATGAAGTCCATCTCTAGATCTATGAACTCCTGATGTTCAACTGGCTGCAGTCTCACAGCGGTGGGCAACCCGGTGAAAACAAACGCTTTCCAACTCTAACTTCTCCGCTCATCCCCTCGCCCACTGCGAGATGTTCCAGGTCTGAGGTCAGCAGACCAGAGAGACTCATTAAGTCTGTTTCATCTAAAGAGCTCAGTTTACCCGAGGAAAACACCGGGTCTCCAAGCTGTGCTCCTTTGCCCACCCTACCGAAGGCAGATTTCAGGCTTGTAAGGTGTATCTGACATGATGGCAGCAGTTGACCACATTTCCATTACATACCGTTCATAACTGAACCACAACTATATTTTTGACCCAAAAACGCCAATTCGTATTTTCGTGCATCCATGTCCTGCGCGTTGTTTGCCACACGTCTGCACGCCGCTGTGTCAGTGTGTAAATTGTTACGATCTATTTTTGGCACAATGTCATGCTGCATTCGGGAACAGAAGAACGGAATATTGGAATCTGAAATTAAAAAGAAGGAATGAGATGAAATCGATCGCGATAATTGTCCCGTTTCACGGGGCGCGGAACGCAGGTACTGCAGAAGTAATGCGCCGCGTCCCAAAGCCGTCCGTCCCCCCGGCGCAGCTGTTCCCACCCCTGGCGTCCAGGCATCGGGTGCGTGTCCTTTTACCTCCTTCATCACATCGGTGTTTTATATGTTCTGCACAAAGCCTGCGCGTATATCCATCATCTGCGCCGTGGGTCACGCTGGTCCGGAACAAGGTACTGGGAGTACATCCCGAATGGGACGCAACACCCTGCCCACAAAAACACCGCCCTGCTGCTGTCCCTGACCCTGCAGCGGGTTATTTAGAAACCCCCCGTTGGGAGGGAACGGGGAACTAAGGAGGAAACACAGTGACACACGCTGCACGTCTGCGTACAGGCAGGAGCGAAATGATGCTCAGCATCCAGCAGCTACCTGGCGCTGTTCCTGTCACAAAGGTGTGGCGGCGAAAAGGTAAAAAGAAATAACACCTTATAAAACCACCCCGTTTAAGTGGTTCTGTTTATTATCTAAGTATTGCGGTCAGACAGGTGGACGCGACGCAGAGTGGCGTAGTGAAGTGGAAAGGGAACAAAAACACTTTGTTATTACATCACTCATGCGTGATGTAAGCAGCAGATGAGACGGATACGGCGACGACGGCGGCGTGAGGGCCCCGCGAGTCGACATGTCCGCACGGACGGGGCGTCGCATTGCGAGGGCGGCTCCTTTAAAAGGCGGCCGTTGAGTCGGGCGATTTAACAGCGGCGGCTGAATTAAAGACGACCCCCCTAACTGAGGACCGAAGGCGTCCGGGCTTCGGCGAGAGGCAGAGGAGCGATTCTCTTTACATAAGCAACTTGGTGCGACTCGCTAAGCGGCCCATCTGATAACCGGGCGCAGAAATGAACCTTCACGCTTCATTATTTGGAAACCTTGCGCATTACCAGCAAATTTTCGATCCTGCGCATGCAGCAGCTTTCCGGCGTCCGCCCCCTCTCCCCGCTCCCCTCTGCAGGCTTCGGCGGGATGTAATCATATTAATGCCCTCGCCGCTTTGTCTATGAGTTATAGCCATTAGTACGGACGCGCTGTAAAAACGGGCCGCGTCGCGATGTTGGAAGTGCGTTCGCCGAAAACTCACTTTAATTGCTGGAATTAGCATCGGTCATTATTCTTGCGCCGCCGCCGCCGCCGTGAATTTCCCTTCGCGAGGCCCGCGAAACTTAATCACGCCGCCGCCGCCGCCGTCCTCCACAAAGTCCTTCACTTTATTACCCAGCAGGCCTCAGCGACTCGTGCGGGTGCTCTCGGGCGCCGCGGCGCGGAGGTTCGCCTCGCCGGACCGACGCCGACGCGTTCGCATTAAGATTAACGGCGCCTCGCCGCCGGGTCTCACAGATGCTCTCGCGGCGTTTGTTTATCTGCCGGGTGCTTTAACCGCCTTCCAAATATTAAACAGCCGCGGCGCGAGCTGCAGACGACACGACAAACCGTTATATTTTCATTTAGTTTACAGTTTGTCCTCGAAGTCCCGGACCCCCCAAAGTCATTTTGTTTTATGTTGCGCTTTAAACTGTATTTATTAGAATCCATTTGTTAACTGATAAAAGCTCAGACTGGCATTTTTACCCAGAAACCTGTAAAGATTCCGTGTGATTCAGCAGAGGAAAAACTGCCTTGGCTTATTTTGTTGCTGGCGTGTAAACCGCTGCTTTCGTCCCCCGAAATCCACTGAGGGGATCTCACGCGGCCTTTCGTCACCCCGATTCGAACCTTATTATATCTGTTGTTATTATTTATTCATTTACGTTGAGTTTTTTTTTTTTCTCCAAAGGAACTTAAAATGTTAGGTTTGTGCACCAAAGGGCTGTACTTACAAAGAATTACACATTTAGAGCCTGGAAATATTTACTGTATCAGCCCACAGTAGGTACTTCACACCGGCAGGAGGTGGGATTTCAGCTCCACTCGTACAAGATAGAGAATTCAGTCGAGTTCAATATGTTGGCAACCAGATCTCCTTCGTGGCGGATGGAGAGGTAAAAAGACCAAATAATGACCAGATAGTGAAATAAATCATTGTAAGTAGCTTAGTCTAGATAGACGGAGAGGCAGACAGACAGGCAGGGACAGAAAGACAGGTACATACATAGATAGACAGACAGATAGATAGATAGATAGATAGATAGATAGATAGATAGATAGATAGGCAGACAGACAGACAGGGACAGAAAGACAGGTACATAGATAGACAGACAGACAGACAGACAGGAACAGATAGACAGACAGACAGACAGATAGATAGATAGACAGACAGGGACAGAAAGACAGACGGACAGATAGATAGACAGACAGACATACAGACAGACAGATAGATAGACAGACAGACAGACAGACAGGGACAGGGACAGAAAGACAGATAGATAGACTGACAGACAGGGACAGGGACAGAAAGACAGAGATGGATAGATAGATAGATAGATAGATAGATAGATAGATAGATAGATAGATAGATAGATAGATAGATAGGCAGACAGACAGACAGGGACAGAAAGACAGGTACATAGATAGACAGACAGACAGACAGACAGGAACAGATAGACAGACAGACAGACAGATAGATAGATAGACAGACAGGGACAGAAAGACAGACGGACAGATAGATAGACAGAGACAGACAGGGACAGGGACAGAAAGACAGATAGATAGACAGACAGACATACAGACAGACAGATAGATAGACAGACAGACAGACAGACAGGGACAGAAAGACAGATAGATAGACTGACAGACAGGGACAGGGACAGGGACAGAAAGACAGACAGATAGACAGACAGACAGACAGACAGGGACAGGAACAGAAAGACAGACAGATAGACAGACAGACAGGGACAGGGACAGAAAGACAGATAGATAGACTGACAGACAGACAGAAAGACAGATAGATAGACAGACAGACAGACAGACAGGGACAGGGACAGAAAGACAGATAGATAGACTGACAGACAGGGACAGGGACAGAAAGACAGAGATGGATAGATAGATAGATAGACAGACTGAGACTATAGGTGGTAAGTTGTGAAGAGTGCTGTTAACTGGGTAAGTTTGCTTTGCAATATCCAGCTCTTTTTCCTTTCATCTGTTTTCCTTCAAACTGCTGCTGAAAGATCAAATAAATAGAGGCACATATAATTCGCCCCTGTTTATCTGTGGGCTGCAGGCAGCAGCGGCGCCACAGCGGTTGGAGTGCGTTTCCTCGTCCACGTCTCCACGTTTCCAGCAAACTCACCCGGGACCTTTAAAACTACCTGAACCGGTTCAGTTAAGCCCCCCCCCCCCCCCAGCCGTGCAAATTTGTTAAGGTATGAAACTATAAGCGAGAAGAAATGCTCCATTGCACAGCTAAGGTAACAAGAAGTGAGACCCGATCGCCGGCTCCTTCCCCCGGCGTCGCTGTGTCTGACCGAGCGACTTAACACATAACACTTGAGCGCGACTTTGCACGTGTCACAACATTTTGCCGTCTGGCCCACACCACGTCGCCTGAGCAGCCAGCGATCCCGTTCCTCTATTTGCTGCAGAAACAAAGCATTCTGCGAAAAATGGAACATATGGCACATTGTGGCAGTTTTGTTCGCTTGGCAAGAGTGAAATGCAATATTTATAACGCCGGTAATGGTTTTCGAGGAGCCACGTTGAGCACTAAATGCATTTTCCGTTCTTCGCTAAAGTGCCGGTGTCCTCCAGAAGGTGCGTTGTCGGTGCAGGACAGGCCTGGCGACATCGGATAAATTACCCACAAGCACCGGTGCCAAGGCCGAGATGCACGTAGACGTGCAACGAACAGACATTTCAATAATCCTCAGACGCTGGAATTGTTTCCAGAAGAAACGCAAAGCTCAGTTAAATCAGATAGCGTGGAGAAAATGACTTTGCGCACTTCTGCGTTCATTTCTTCATGTTAGCAACATGGCTAATCGCACGCTCCTCTCGACGCTGCTGCTACTGGACGCCTGTTACGAAGCCATCGACGCAAGACCCTCGGCATGAAGTGGAACAATGGCGCCCGATACCAACAAAGAACCTGGTGAAACATTAATGACGTCCTGAATAATTTAATTGTGCTTAATACACAATTTTACTGAGCGAGATTTAAAGCGCCACGCTGTTACGGGCTTTGGGAGGGAAAAAAAAATTAAATATTAACACGACAAAAAGTGCGCGATAAATATTGCAGGTGTTGTAAAAATCTCAGCGAATCGCTGCCGAGTGATGCCGGCTTTTCAGGCTCTTCATTTCTTTAATCTCAGCTTCTCCGATGCTCACGCAAATGTGCGGGACGCAGGAGAGCGCCTCTCTACGGGGGCTTAGCTTCTCAAAACAGACCAGTTATATACATACTGTATGTCTACTATAAACATGCAGATAACTGGAGTTATACAGCCCTGAAATGACATTTTACTGTAATAACTTAGGTCTTTTGGTAAGTATGTACCAGCTTAGCAAACCGTCGCATCTAACTATCTATCTATCTATCTGCCCGCATGTCCATCCATCCATCTGTCCATCTATCCATCCATCCATCCATCCATCTATCTATCTATCTATCTATCTATCTATCTATCTATCTATCTATCTATCTATCTATCTTCCCACATGTCCATCCATCCATCCATCCATCCATCCATCTATCTATCTATCTATCTATCTATCTGCCCGCATGTCCATCCATCCATCCATCCATTCATCCATCCATCTGTCTATCTATCTATCTATCTATCTATCTGCCCGCATGTCCATCCATCCATCCATCCATCCATCCATCCATCCATCCATCCATCCATCTATCTATCTATCTATCTATCTATCTATTCAGTACTGCCGCTTTAACCACACTGCATGCTCTTTCTCTCTCATAGCTGCCAGTTTCTATACCCTCCTTAGATCCAGCAAAAAGGTTTTGGACATGCAATATCTCTCTGTCTGTCTCTGTTTATTTTTAGCAGCTAGTGCTACGTTTTCCAGTTTTAGCAAGTTCACATCTCACTGGACCAGGTGAGCAGCGGGGCCCTTCTGGCACGGGAATCAGCCACACTGGCATTTGACGTAAATATCCCCTTCACCAGTGTATACTGCCGGAAATAAGTGGATGATGTATACATGTACCTGTCAGTTTGATCAAAAGTGACTTATAATGCTTATCTGTTTACACCGATTTAGCCGTTCGTGCAGCTGGGTACTTTTGTTGCATCAATTTATGTGCAAAAACCACAATCAAACGTCAAACAGCAGGAGGTGGAACTCGATTCTGGGCCCATAGACCACAAAGGCAGCAGCTGTAACCACTACACCACTTGGTGTTCATGAAATGTTGTAAAATTACCCGTATTCAGTGTGTCTTTGGGTAAGTCTTCAGGCTGGAAATCACTGTGTTTGATCAGAATGCTGCTTGCTGTTCCTGACGCTCAGTAGAACATCATGTGGCCATTCGGTATTGGACTTGAGCACAACAGTTTCCTCATTCTTTATTTGGGAAGTAGGGTTTCCCTCAATGAGCGAGCTCATTTCCTCCACCATCCCCAAGGAGCAGCGCTACCAGCCAGACCTCCAGATGACGGCACGGCTCGGACGGCACCTGCGTGTAGCAGCCAAATGCCTTCTACACTGAAGGTAGACCTTTGCTTGGTCTCCTCCATTATACTCTGCTGTTATGAGTCAAATCTCCCAACAGGCATCTGCAGGGGGTGAACTGCTCTTCAAGGAGCTGGCAGAGCGATCCGCCTCTGACATAATCGTGGGTTTCTGTAGTTCATCTTTCTCCAAGAAAAAATATAGCATCATCGATAGTACAGTGGTTGACAAATGGGGGTTGGGATCAAAAAAGGTTGCCAGTCCCTTGTGAAGGACTCTTAGTCTGAGCTGCTTCTTTAAAATCACCACCTCTATCAAACCATCAGGCACAAGTGTGGCTCCACAATTTATACTGTTCATAACTCCACAGTAAATGGAGGGCCGTTCCTCAAATTTGTAGGATTCCATTCATAGTATAGAAAGAATAAATTGGTAAAGAGAGCAAATTTATTCACTTGAAGCAACATTACAGTTAAAACAAATTTAAAATGACTGAAAACAAAGTTTTCGCAAACTCCTGTTCAACACTGACTGAGGACTGATTCATCTCATAAAAGCGTGCAACGTTCATCTGTTTGTTGATCGTTGACGCTCAAACACCAAGCGTGGACTGTAAACATTGTGGAAGTGAGTTAAACGTACTTCTGTACCACTTGGCTGCTCTTCCCTGCCGTCCGTCCGTCGATCTGGCGGGTACAAACAGGTGGCATCCTCTCCAGCAAAGGCAGAAATTTGAGAAAATTTGATGATTTGCAATTTAAATTGTGGTTCCCCTCAACCATATCTGAAGCCTGTCCCTGGAAATAAAAAGGAAAGAAGGATTCGAGGATTTTATGACTCCCCTCACGGCCCAAATTTACCGTCGACTCTGGCTCAGAATCTGTTCATAAACACGATACCATCTTACCTGTCGACATTGATGGATGGACCATTTGGCCAGATTGCACAATCATTTATCAGCAATTTACCGCGTTCTGCGTGGTAACCAGACGTGTAAAGAAACACATAGTTGCTGGCATCTCTTTCACACGCCCCGTCTTCCCGGACCACGTTTGTTCTGGTGAGGCACAGCTGCTGGTGACTTTGGTCACTTCAGGAAGCCGGTTAAGTTTGCATCACTCACACAACTAGTTCTGTGGTTCTTGTTCTGTATTTTGCAATATTTACATAGTTCTAACTGTCAAAATATCTCACATTCTTATCTCTTTTTTTTACCCAATGGATTGTTGTGGATGTGGATGCGGGTTAGGTTCTTGTAGGACAGTTGAGAAGAAGATTTAGATATATGACAATTGGAATTTTTTTTCCAAAAAAAAACTGAACACAAAGGGGGGTTAAAAAGAGACCATTATGGGGGTTTTAATGACAGAAAACGGCATGAGGGGGTGATGCCACCTGGAACATCTCATCAATGCCCACGTTCCTCCCAATAATTGTGACTCAACTTTGACAACCTGATGTTTCCTTCAACACTCAGCCATATTCTGTATATATTCTCTAAAAATGTCAGTTTCTCCATTTAATAGATGTTTACATTAAAACTCGTCTCTATGTTGCCTGTCTGTGAGGAGTTTGCTTCTTCTCAAACAATTTGCACTTTATATAAGCAGTCCTTGAACGCGTCATTTGGAGTCACGCTACTAGATATTAAAGTCATAAAGCTGTGGTGACTTTAGCCCCTATACAAGAACATTAAAAGTTAAACGCACCTGCGCGTAGCTATCAGACTCATCGCTTTAACGTTAGGCTGCCGTGTTCGGTATCTCCTCCTTCCTCCGTATTTATTCTCTTCTTTTATAGACTCGTTGCTACTTCAAAGTCATATAACGTATTTCGTTTTGAGGTGGATAAATTGTACTGAACCATAATAACATTTTTGCGGTAACTGTGCGGTGATAAAAAAAAAACCACACCGCCTGTAACAAACAAAGCTAACGCTCGCGCTCAAGCCTTCGCTCATGTCACCTGACTGTTTGCTTTCGAACTAGTTTTTTATTTGCGTGATATCAGAACAACGTATTTAATGTGGCGTAACTTGTGCTGAAGATATAGAGGCCTTGCCGTCCTCCAGTTTTGCATGACGGTTTACAGCAACGCTGCTTTAACGTTACTCTCTGTGCTGCTGGGGATATACAGGACTGTGCAAAAGTGTTAGGCACCTGTGGGGAAAATGCTATAAAGCGAGGATGGTTCCACAAATAATGCCATGAATACTTATTAATCAATAAACCTTCTAAAAAGTGCAGCAGACAAAAAACCTTAGTCAGATCAATATTTGGTGGGACCACCCTTTGCCTTTAAAGCAGAATCGATCTTATGCAAACTTGCATGCAGTTTAAGGTAGAGGTTGGCAGGTTCTTCCAAACATTTTGAGGAACTGGCCACAGTTCTTCTGCAGACTGACTTGATCATGTTGAGATCAGGGCTCTGTGGGGACCAGACCATCTGTTGCTCAAGATAGTTGTGTATGACTGAGATTGGGTGTTTGAGGTCATTCTCAGGCTGCACAATGAATTTGGGACCAACCAGAAACCTCCTTGATGGTAGATAAGAATCTACCTGTACTTCTCAACACACATTCAAGTTGCATGACTAACACTTTTGCGCGGCACTGTATTTGAATTAATGTCACGTTACGACAAAAAAAACAAATAAAATTTAAGATGCGCATGGATCGATTGAATGCGCATAACTTATTTCTGAAGATAGTGTTGTTTCTCCAGGGTAGTTTGAGGACAGCGAAGCCCTGCATGCTCTGCTCCATACTTAAGCAACACTCTCAGGTTAACTTACCTGTACGGTACCTGTTTCCTTGGGTATCTGAGAAGGACCAGAAGGCTGAAATTCCGTCCTAATGGCATAAATACTCTGACAACCAGACCTATTCAGTGTTGAGTGATAAACACTTATTTATCTGACACTTTTGCTCAAAGTAAGTCACAATGTTGAGTTTGCTTTAAGCACAATTTGCAGTGATTCACAGACTTTTACCGCATTAGCTCAGTGTAGGTAGCTTTATAAAGGGTTTTGAAGCAGCGATTCAAACCATGGCCCTCTAAGTGCAAGGAGGCAGCTCAGACCACTGTGCCACCTCCTGTTCTACTTTTTGAGTGATGGAAGTAGAAGATATTGTCCTTTGTTGCGACTGAGAAAGCCACTGAGGCGTTTCCTTCCACCTCAAACCTTCAGCCAGGCGCCGGTGCACAATATGTAGTGTTTCTGATGACCGCGCGGAAGGGGCCGAACTCTTTAGAGGGTCACGGAACGCCGAGCCGCCCGCAGACGCCAGTCTTAAATGTACAAGATGTCCGCTGACAAGCAGGTGACAATGATATTAATTTCAATTTGCGGGGTCCCACGTCCGTCGAACTCGCTCGGGCTCGGCGGGCGTGACGCCGGTGTCACTGTGATGAATTGACATGGCTTCGGTGGCTTCGCTCTTGCAGGACTGGTCTTTAGTGACAGACAAAGTGTATCGAGATCCATTAGACCAGCTGAGGCGGGGAAACGGCAGAAACATAAAAACAGCTTTGGCTGAATCAGAGTATTTATTTGTCATACAAGCAGAGAGGGGAGAACTTTCACCCACACTCCACTGACTCACATGTTTTTCAACCACAAATGCCTCCTTTCATTTCATTTATACTTCCTCCCACTCAGTCTACATGTAAAAATGTTTATTTACAGCACAAATGAGCGGAGTTTGCGGGAGAACAGTGGATTCTGATTCTGTTCCCTGCCAGAGAGGCTGGATTTGCATTAAACGCCTTTAGGTTTCGGGTTAAGGTCTGTGATGGTTCCCGATAAAGTAGTTTCTGTTATGTTAGGTGTAGATGGGACTTCAAGGAGATATATATTCATTCATCTGTTCTTTCTTCCTCGTTCCAGAGTCTATTCCGGAAGCAGAAGGCGTAACGTTGGACTCACACCATCCATCACAAAGCAATCTCACACACACACACACACACACACACACACACTTTCAAACAATATGGAGAATTTAGTCACCATTCAGGCAAAAACACGCCTCTGGACTGTGAAACAAAGCAGGAGAACCTGGAGAAAACCCACAAAAAAACAAAAAGGACAAACTCCACACCGACCGACCTGGATTGGAACGCATGTCCGCACTCGAGCGCTAACCTTGGGATATAGTTTAGAGTAAAATAATATTGCACAAAGTGTGACGGGACTCCAGGATCATCTACAGGCCGTCTGGTGAATAATGTCAATCTGGTGATGATGGAAGAAGTTTCTGGCCTCCAGTGCAAATTCAGTTTTCTTTCTTAGGTCCACAGTAATATTATTCTCTGTGAGATGAACACCTCAAGGGAAACTAAGAATGTTCAAACGCCCCTGTAGCAATAAACCCTTGTCTCACAATAGAGGCTCCATCAACATTGATTTTGTTGGGTGACTTTCAACAAAAAAATACACCTGTCGCTCCAACCCAACAACAGATCCTGCCACCGCTGATTTCTCGGAGGACTTCACCGGGGTTTCAGAAGAAAGTGGCGACAGAAGCGACGAGCGTAAGACTCGTATGCGGGAATTGTCAGCCCACCACGCTCCCCTCTGCTAGCACATGCTAATGAGATCGCCGACTCGAGGCCTGGCACGGTGTGTGTGTGTGTGTGTGTGTGTGTGTGTGTGTCACCGAAATTCTCCCTCTAATGAACACGAGGAGGTCTTTTCCTCGAGGCGCCGGCGAATAGAGGGACGGCGCCAGCGCGCGTCTGATTCCGAAACCCCCCGAAAGCTGACGACAGGCCAGCACACCTGCGCTGAACCTCGCTGCGGCCTAGCGGGTCCCGCTAGCGCATTCGGAAGACTGCTTGACGCCCGCTTCGGCTTTTTAATTTTTTTTTTCAAAACATTGGGGGTATTTCAGAGCGGAATACAGCTGCACGCTGCCCCCCTCCAGGGTCACCTGCTTTGGTATTCGTGGATCACAACATTCATTTGAATTTCATACATTTTAATGGGCCGCTCGCAATCGCGCACGTTTCCCGCCCGTGGGTCCAAAAAGAAGGATATGTCACCCGTGCCTCTCCGCGTGGGTGGTGCCGCCTGCCTTCGCTACCGAAGAATTAAACGCAATTAAAAAAAAGAAATAAGTAACTATAAAAATGCGTAAAAATCCCGGTTACCTGCCAGCACATTTCAGATTTCATTACGGTGTGTGCAGCGATCTGAACCCGTAAGTGCAGATCGCGGCAATGATCAGCGCTGTTTGTTTTCGCCGTAAATTGTACAGCCTTTCATCCCGGGAACCCATTTGGCTTCCCGAGCTCATCAGGACCCCATTCACTCCCGCTGCACATCTTCTGGCTTTCCGTGCCGTCCGCCTTGCTACACATTTCTGAGTTTCCCCCAAGACATCCAGCTATAATGGCACTTTTGCCAGCACCTGCCGTCCAGCTTTTGGAAAGCAAGGAGTATTCCGCGCAATATTTTATTTGTTTGGTTTTTCCACATCATCGATGAACAGTTTGTGTTCATTCGGGAAGACAGCTGCTGGGTATCCCAGCTTGGAGGGAGGAGTCCTTCTCTGGCTACTAAGGTGCAGGCAACGGAGCTGTTGGTCGATGCAATTCGGCTCCGTGAACGGTGCCGTGTCGGTAAATTCCGTGTCAGGCTCAGCTGGGGGCCACAAGCTACGTGGGCTGCCTGCAGTTCGGCTTCTCTCCAGGGACTCATCAGGTTTCATTCCAGCAGAAATGCTTATTTTGGTTCTAGATGACCCCACAGGTGTGAGTGCCAGGGGGAGTCCTGCATTTTGTTCCGAGCCGTGCACCCGCTTCTCCTACGAACGGCTCCCTGGACAGCGGGGGTCCTCGAGGGTCCGCTCAGCTCCTCTGAACTGTGTGACCACGTTACATCCCTGGGTCTTCTTGCTGAGGATGGAGGGCTGTGTCCGCAACCAATTCCCCAGTCAGCCCGTTGCCAAGGCTGCAGCCACCAACATCTCCCAAATCCCACATATCTGCAGCAGGTTCTGATCCGGTTTAATTCAGGGAGGGAGATCCGTTCTTCCCAATGGGACAACCCGTGAAAGAGCGGCATGAAAGGCGGATAAAATTCCCCTCCATCCCTGACAACAGTATCATCTCAATATGATTATTCATTATCTGCTTGCAGAAGGGAGCTACGGCAGGAGGAAGCTGCATTACAATAAGTTGTGGTGAGAATAGCAATGCTGTGCTGTCTGTCTGCTGCTTTCTGCGCACAATAGTGTGTTTTTCAATGAAAGCTTTTAGCACGACTCGGGAACTGCGGTTTGCTGTACTTGGCTCTGAATGATGCGGTAAAGTGGTTTCAATTCTAGCTCAAATCTGTGCATGCATCAGATATTCAAGATGGAGAAGCACAGAGGGACACGAGACGGTTATCTCACGGCGTCGAGCGTGGAAGCAACCGCATATGAGGAGGGCCTGAGTCTCAGACGCGTGTACTAGTAAGGGTTGAGTTAAGTGACGTCTTTGGACACAGAGGGATCTTTTTTTGGTTTTTTCTTTATTGTGAGCAGCAGCAAAACAAAACCAGGTCTCGACAGCTTAGATATGGAGCTGGTATAGTGAAAAAAAAAACAGAAATACACAGAGGAACAGGTAAATGCAGCACGTGGGCAAAAAGTGGGAAGGCGGTGTGATATTTGACAGGGCTGGTCACGCAGGACTAAGTCAGCACTTCCAAAAAGGTGACCAAATTGTTCAAAACGTCATTGGAGTTATGATGTTGGTTAAATGTTCACTTTTGTAGGAGAACAGAGTTAGACTCTTGGGTCGGCCATAAATTTCTGCCGCGGACCGTAGCGGAAACGTGCACGAATAGCCACCCTCCTTTCTACGGCTTGGGATGCGATTTAACAGGTACATAGAAAGAGACAAATCAAACCTTTTCTTAAACATTTTTCAACAGCTGAATAAACACCACTCCAGCAAGACTGTGTCCTTTCATATTCCCAGAGTACATATAGCAAATTGCCAGGGGCAGCCGTACGTTTAAAAGTTAAACATTACATTTCACTTCAACGTTCACTGCGTCTTTTCTCGTGTAAATTTACACGCACGGTTCCTGGATGTGAAATTAAACGAAAGCACACGCCATTTACGGCCTATTGTGCCGAAGTATGTCTCCAGGAACACGTGTAGCCGACGTGAAATATCTGAGCAAGACAATTGCGTTTATTCGCCAGCGTCTACATTGTACGCTCGTGTGTTTCGGCTATTATTTTCCATACTAATGGCTGCTCCCGGAACAATGGCACCCGCACGAAAGTTCATTTTGAACATTTTTTTTTTGTTTCCATTTAATTTGCGACAACAAACCTCTCCGCAAATAGCCTCATTTTGTCTGATATTTTAGGCCCTTGTTAAAAAAAGATGAGAAGAAATGTATATTAGCTGATGAAAAAGCACCGCCGTGAGAAATGTTTGCACAGCACACTTTAAACAAGGGAAAAAAATAGTCCGCTTACTTTTGTCAACTTTTCGCTCTTGCTACACTCGTAGTTGAAGACAGCAATACGTTATAAAGAAGCTTAAGTCGATGTACACATTGTGCACCAAAGAACCACGGAAGGTGATGTAACATACAGGCTCGTTTTTCATAAAATGTCATTTTTTTTTACGCATTTATACCACAAAGCAGACGATTCTGTACAGTGACGGGACCTCTAGGACTCAACGTGGACCTTCCAAAAGATGTGAGTCTGAGAAACTACAAGAACATGGATCTTTATTCGTGATCTTCGTTTGTGGTTGTCCACATTTTTCTTAAACCTTATCGCTCAGCTGGAGGGAAAAGAGAAATTTGTCCCCAAGTGGTACAAATGACCAGGGTGGGCCACAAGCTTGGGAAGGAAAAGCCCCTAGTGCAGGACACGGCGACTTACTGGCCCTCTGTGAGGGGGACCGTCCCGTGAAGGAACTTTTCAGAATCCACAGTGAGGTTCACTGTGACATTGCAGTCCTACAACATCCATCATTTGAAGAACCAGTCAGGGGAGGGAGTGCAGCAGATAGAGCTACTGCCCTTGGCTACAAAGGCTATAGATTCAAATCCCATCATCTGCTGTAGCACCTTTGATCAAAGTAGCGACCCAAAAATACGCCGCTAAAAATTACCAGCCAGAATAGATCATTGCTACTGGCTTAACAGCGTAACTCACGTTGGAGGAAAGCACTGACCGCAGTAAATAAACACGGTCGTTCTGACCTTATTGTAGAAGACATCTTCCAAACAATGGAAATACAGACACCCAGTGACATCACAAACTGTATACACGCTGCACATTTTTTCATCCTTACAGGGTCAAGCATAAGACATCCGTCCAGTCTGGACATTCCAGTTTGGAATGAATCTTGCAAGTAGATGGTGTGCTGATTCATCTTTTGTTACACCTGAAGAAGAAGATCTGCCTACAGGAGCCCGAAGCTGACCTTGACCGGATTTGTCACACGACTTCCAGGTTGAGCAACTTTGTGTTTCACCGAGGCGTCAATCCCACCCGGGAACTTTGAACGCAGTGAGCGCCATTGTGACCCACAGCCTGGATCCGACACCCTACACCCCAGACGTGACCCTAGAGTGTTAGAGCCACCGGGTCAACCTTGCCGAAGTGGGACAAAACTGAACAAACCACTAAAAGTTAAGCCAGTGTTAACGTTGTGCTTTTCGGATGCTCCCCCATTTTAACTCATTTCTAAAAATGAAACGGCCATGTTTTTTTGTCTTTTTTTTCCGTTTCTGCGTTTCCATATAAATGGAGCTTTCGTAAATAGGACGATCTGGATTTTGCTCGGGCGCGGGACACTTTAATAAAGCGTATTAATCACGGGAAGCGCGGCGTGCCGCACAGAGAGCAACGGGTTGCCGGAGCAGGTCCCTCCTCGCACGCGGGGGCTCGGCATCATTTTAATAAGCACCTCAAAGAAAATGAAGACCCTCTAAGTGAATTCCATTAAGCGGCGTCACAATTAAACCGGGAATTTATACACTTGTCGGGATATTGCAGCGCGGCGCACGCTGTGGCCTCCATTAAAGCTCTGGGCCCCGGGGCCCCGGCTCACGTCCGCAACGTAAATATCGGAAAAAAAAAAAAACCATTTTCGACCGTCGCCAAAAAGGTGTCGGATTTGCTGCTTCGCCCATAATTTGCGACACGTGAAGCCGGAGGAAAAATAATCCCGCAACCCAGGAATAATAACATGTCCGTGATATCGTGGTGACGGAGGGGACGGGGGGCAATAGGAATAAATGTGCGGCACGAGCCCGCGTGCGACTTTCTTTGCTAAATGGTCGTAATGCTGACGGTACGCGGCATCGTATAGCTACCGTTTGTTCGTTCGAAAAGTATAATTGCGTTCGGCGGTAAAAAAGTAATATGTAATGCGGCAGAAGTGTGGCGCAGGTTTAGGAGCCGTGACCGGAGGGCGAAACGGACTAACAGTCGCCGCTTTAAATTTGCGAAATCGAACATGAATAATAGGATAATTAATCTGCAGCTTTTCAAATGATTCGGACCAAAACTTTAACTGCGATTTTCCCGAACCCAAAGGCGCGCGTGCTAATGCTAAGCACCACTTTTAATGATGAACGATTTTCCCCGCCGCTGCGTTTCACGGGGTGATTTAAGGGGCCGAGTTGTGTTTGTTTAACTGCGCTGTAGATGGAAGATAAAGATTTATATAATTGATTTCTCGCGCCGCATTAGGGATGTTTTACTGCCTCCGCTCGCCGGATTCGGTATTTGTTTTCATAACCAATTGCTTTTCGGAGAATTCGTGGTCGACGGGTTTATGTCCTTCGTAGGCGTGCGCTTGAGTTCGCCGGCGCCGCGTCGGGGGGGGGTCAAAACCCACCTCTTTTGGGGAGGAGGACTAATTGTGAGATGGTAAGAAACGGCCGCGGACGGCTACCTTCGCGGCGGCTCCGAGTTGGGTATCCGGCGGCCTTGACCGCTCTGCAGACCACCGGCTCGCCGCTTCATCCCCGGGGTCCGGCGGCTGCTGCACACGATTAGCCGTCTTTTGTAGAATGCCCAGGATGCGCTTATTAAAGGAAATAAAGAAATAAATAAAAATCACACGGGGTGCCATGTTGCTTAGCAGCCCCGGCCAAATTCTGCGTAATTGATTAAAAGTGTAATTACGGTTTGTGCCCCCCTTTCTGTCTCCCCTCCCTCGGAGAGCAGAGATGCTCTCGCTCTCCTCGCTCGCTCGCTCGCTCTGATGCTGTAAACAAGATTTCACGTCTCGCCCGCTGCACCGGGGGGGGAGGCAACATAGAAAAACTTCTCTCGCTCCTGGGCTCCAGGTCCTGCTGTTACCCGCAAACGGACAGGCGGCCGGGCTGCCGAATCGGACCACCACCACGGACCACCCCCCGTGTACCGTCAGCACTGCATGCGCTCATCCTTTGTTCTCGCCTTATTCGTTGCGTATCTATTTATTTGTCCATCTCGTCTTTATTATCTGACGTACATTCATTTACTTATTTGCTCAGTTTGTTTGCATCTGTCATCTTGCTGTCTGTTTGCTGTCTGTCAGTGAACCTTGAACCTTGGGGGGGGGGCAGTGTGGCCAAAGGCCCATCAGCCAGTCATCCAGTCATCCGGATGGCTTTGGTTCAGTCTAAACGGACATAAATCGGCATCGCTGCCGTTTGCTGAACCACACCTTGCAGGTGAGCAGATCCAAGTCCCTTTGCATTGTGGGAAAATACTGTTTGGCTCTTCTTCCTATTGGCCGGACATGTAAATATAAGCACTGCAAATGAGCATTTTTGGAACTTTGAAACTTTCTTTGCAGCAGAAGGGTCCGGTGTACAGTGGCCCACCTGCTTGTTGTAATGACTTTGTTTTGTGGATCTTATTTAGTTCCTGAAAAGGTACTGATATGGTTTATAGAGCTGGGTGCCGTCGAAACATCGGATCCATGTCTGGATCCAAGGATCGTTTGGTCTCAAATCCAGATCTTTATGCTCAGCTAGGCCTGCACCGCATCTAGGTTGAAGGAAGGACGATCCGTCTCATCTTAAGTGAGGACATATTAACATACGAAACATGGCCACGAGGTGCCCGCCGCTCTGAGGTCAGTCTCACTGCGACGTCCTCTTTGGCTCTCTTGAACCAGCTTGTTTTTGGCCCCGACCGGGTAGTTGGGGAATAATTGTGAAAAACAGCTTTAAAACCCTGGCCAAGTTCCTGCTTGAAACTGTCATTTTCGACAAATCGTGTTTATACCTTTTAGGACTTAAAGTTGTTTATGGAGACCACGGGGGGCCCTCCCTCCCCGCAGAGTGACTCAGCTCGCTCAGCCAGACCTCTCATTTACAAGCCACGAAAGCACGGTGAATACCTGTTAAGGCACCAGCGTGTCTCAGTCCGTCGCCACGGCAGCCCCGGGACGGGTGGCTTGTGGTTCGAGAACACGGGAAAGCGAGGTGAAAAGATGAGGCCGCAGCTTTCTGCTACAAAATAGACGCCCGGCTGCTCCATTCATTCTCATACAACAAACCAAAATAAAATACTTGGCCTTTTGTCGCACATTTTTCATTGGGTAATATTTCACAATTATATATATGTACTTAGGATATGTGTGTGTGTGTGTGTGTGTGTGTGTGTGTGTGTTTTTCATTCTCTATGCCTGTTTAGGCAGAGCGATGGCGTTTATTTCTCTGGCTATTTCTGCAGCTGCTTGTGATGAGGCGTGAAACTCGGTCACGTCTGCGTGGAGAAGTCGGCTTACCTGGGCGAGGTGCGTCCAGTCCCAACCTTGAGCTGAAATTGGATTTTTATCCCCTGCACCGTGAATAACTAAGCCCTTAAAAGTGAATTAAAACCCAACAGCATCTGGATCTGGTCTTATCTACACATCGAAAATGTTCTCTCTACGGACTAACTACCTCTACCTGCAATTCTTTGTTTATTTTTTTCGAACTTTTTTGGTCCCCTTATCACGCTGCCGATGAACACGCGGCAGCAGAGCGGAAAATCTTTACTGCTGTCGACGAATCATTTTCATCCCTCGGTGGACGTAATTTCTGATGTCTTCCGCGGAGTGTGATGACTGCGGCGAAGAGGTGCGATGGGAGTCGGCGCTCACGTGGAGGCGCAATCCGCCGACTGACAGCCGCTATTTAACCGCGATCCGCGAATGCCGGAGGAGGGAGGCCGGGTGCTCCGTGCCGTGCCACCGTTGAGAAAAACGATGCTCCGTGGGTCCGACCTTGAGAAAGTTGATCTTAAATTGAAATGTTTACTTCACAACACCGGTGCCACTGTGACCGGTCCTTTAAAATATTTCATATTTCCTAAGCATATTGAGCCTACAGGAGCCCGTTGCCCCCTCACACCTCATCCAGAGCTCTGTGCTCCCCAACCTCTGGCTGCCTGGTGGTCCCCGGTCACAAAGTGTAAACCTTGTCAGTTCTTGGTGGGATGAGCTCCCTCTGACCTTCAGAGCTGCTCAATCCAGCACTGAAGTTCCGCAAAACTCATCGTTTATAGCCGATTCCCACCGGCGCTCCTGTAAGCTAGTCCTTCATCACCTCTAGCTTTTCATCCTCCTGTTTTCTTATTAGGTCAGTCCTGTAATGTATGACAAAGGTGGTGCCAAACAAACAAGCTATGGTTCAATAATCGTGTGTATCTAAGCTCTCTATCTACTTCTGTTTACTCAGATTTTTACTTTGGATAAACGTGCCAGATGCGTCAGTGTAAATATCCCTGTGTACGTGGGCCATCTCACTGGGTTCTGTAGCTGGGGGTTGTTCTCAGGTGGCGAATTGGAGAGGGTTACCTCACTGCGAGTGCGTGGTTCCGCTTTGAGGCGGAACGAGGGTCAGCTGAGGACCCGATTTGACCCTTGGACTTGGGGTCTATAGCGAGTGACTCGACGACGGGACCGAGGCGACGCTGCCCCCCTTCCATCGGTGCCATGGAAACGATGCTCCACTCCAGTTTCCCCCCACCGCCGTGCATCACAACACAGCGGTCCTCAATGACACATGCAGCGTTACTTAGCAGAAAGTCACGTGGGGGGGTAATTCGTACCCGCAGCACTAGGCCCCCTCCGCTGGAACTGCGCCCTTGGGTGTCCTGCGACGTGCTGCCACCAAACAGCCCTCGGTGATTCATGCGTTTAGGCGTCAACCGGACACAATGAGATCAGATACGGCCTGCTTATTTATGGTTCGGCGAAATCAGAACATCGTGCGATATTTTATTTTTCTTTTTCAAAGATGAGATTGTTGAGGAAATGATCACTAGGGGCTGCTTCTCCGCTGATTTACGGACACATCTGCAAACACAGTAAAACCCCATCATAACATGACAAATAGGGTCCAGAAATTCGATTGTGCAAAATGTGCTGTCGCCTCATTGTGAGGTTAATGAAGAACAATATTTCTTCAAGCATTCCGGTCGCTATGTGAAAACAAAAATGACAAAATGTTTTCATTTATTTGCTAATGGACCAAAATAGACCGATTATTACAAACAGGTACGATAATAATAGTACACAGTAACCTGTTTTGGCCGTGCAATAGGCAGCATCATGAAAGGAAGATTTGGGATGGCAGATGGTGGGAACAGAAGTTTTATTCCTCCGCTGCGTGTTTAAGCACCGGCACTCACAGAGCACAACAACACGTCGGCCTAAAGCTCTCGAACGCGGAGAGGCAACAACCCCCCCCCCGTAACTCCTCACAAGAGTTAGACACAGCTGTCGACCAATATTCAGTAGCAGTGCATTATGGGAGAGCCACGGCTCCCCCCACCGCTACTATGATACTAATAACACCAGTAAAACCCATTATTTAAACACACGTCATCTTTGGGGAATCTTCCAGATTTGCCGCTTTTAGAAGACTTTGGCGGACTGTCCCACTGAGCCCCCGGGTTTTACCTCGCTACTTCTCATGAGCAGCAGGTGTTACCGATGTGCGTTGAGCAAAACGTTAAACACCACCGGTCTACTTTAGTGGCAGTATTTATAGGTATTTTTAGTGTATATATGAAGCCACACAGAGATCCCCGCACGAGGGATATGCCTAATAAATAACTAAAGGAATTATCAGTTGAAGTGATTTTAAGAATTAAAGGAAGTACCTGATGCCTGGAACGTCCTTCCGTTCACAAAACGCTCGGCCCTTACTGCACACCCCGCCGAGCAAACCGATCCGCCGTCTGAGATGGTCTTGAATCTAACCAGGGTAGTAAAACTGTGTGGCAATAATGGGGAGTTTTCTGAATTTAAAATCGACTCCGCTGGAAAGACGTTTTGAAACCGAAACAGGCTGGCATTACGAAAGTCGTTTTTCTCGCCGAAGGTTTGCTTCCATTTTGGCGTAACCAAGCGCGGGAAAGCCGTTATCGCAACTGTTGTCTTACATTGTCTCGGCTTTTATGCAAAGTGATGTACAAGCTAGATATCGTACTGGAGTTTCTTGTTCAAGTGCCCCACATGTCTGAGCCTTCAACCAACAAGGTTACATCTGCAAGCACCTTAACAAATTTACCCGCCTGTGTCAAAAATGTATGATAATGGACGATGCCGTAGAACTTTGACGGGTGGGAAGGGGGCGAAGCGTAGCAGAGCGGACAGATGTATGCGCTGACGTTCGAAAGAACAGGTTCAAATGTTCACCAGAGAACATTTCGGCAAACTGTGTACCTTGAATTACTCTAGTGAAAGCTGCCGAGCTGTAAAAATGGGCAAATGACTGTAACTATCTTCATGCACGAGCTTCATACAAATCACGGATAATAATAAGGTATAGAAGATGACCGGTTTGTGTTCAGTTTATTTTTGAGCTTCTGTCTGTTAACCTTCCTCTTGGCAGAAACGTGGTGTTTTCCGTGCCGCGAAGGTGCTCAGACAGGTCTGCCGACCCTCGCCGGCAGACTGGAGAGGCTCTTGATGAAATTTCCTTTCCATCGCTGGTCTCCCACCATTAGCGGGCTAATGGGTCCAAATGAGGCCCGACCGGTGGAGGACGGCTAATGAAGAGCGAGGCGGCAGAGGTGGTGTTTCGTCGCGGCTCCTGCCACGGTTGTGCCGACGGTGCCTTTTAGCACCGAGGACAAAGCGTGCCTCGCCTCCGCGTCCCTGGCTGACTCCGGAGAGTGATTCACCGGGGGCGACAGGGTCGAGTTCGGCGGGGCGGGTGCCGTAAATAGTGCCCGGGCGATACGGTTTCGACACAGGGACGCTCCTTTACTCGGAGACACAGCGGCGACCTGGGAAACCAACGGCTTTGTTCGAGAAGCGGGCCTGCGGCTCGCTGCGGCGTGTTAATAACGGATTAGCATAAATATTTGCCAGGCGTGTTGTGTCCAATCGCACCAAACCCTAAGAGGAAAAGGGCGGAAATGGCTGTCTGTGGCGGATCAAACCAGGTACCGGCTTGTCTGTTCGATTTCGAACGACTAACCAGGTGCGCGCGTGCCCCGCAGACGAACGGCGGACGCCTAGAGACACGTCCGTTCCGCGCCGGGCGGCAGCTGGACCAATCGGCCGGAGATGCAGGTAATAAAGGAGGCAACTGAAGCCAAATGCTACGTAGCAGTAGAAAATGGAACTGGAGGGTGTGGAGACTTTTGTCGAGGCCCTTTTCGTGCTCTGATTTTGGTAGTACGATGTTCCTCGATCGTATCTGTCGTATTTCTGATTCCCTCGCGTCCTCAGGTCGCCTGCGTGCGCCGTACAGTTCGAATCTAAACCGACGCTGAGTTCGATGCCGAGTGTCTATTTCTCATTCATTCAAATGGGGGGGAATAAATAAATAATGCGTTCAAACAACGTGAGTAAAAAAGGTTTGCGAGAAAACCGGGTGGAAACAGCCGAGGCTCCAGCGTGTACGATTTAAAACTTCCCACGCGGAAAGGCTGGTTTCAGTATACGACACAGTTTCGACTGTTGTTATTTCCGGAAAAAAAAAAAAAAAAACATTTTTCGCTGCAAACTATCCATACGCGTACCCGTATTCGGGCACCGGTTTTCAACAGCGGTAAGAGTGACAATTCGGACGCGAGGGAGAGTCCGGCCACCGGCAGACTGCCGCGATTTCATTTCGAAAACGCGAGAAAGAAACCAAAGGGTCAGCGACGCAATCGGCCGGTCACTCCCCGGACCGGGCAGCGTGGCGGGCTGTGAAAGGGTGACGCGGCGGCGAACCCCAGGGCGTTCAGTCACGCTTCGAGACGGAACGCGGCAGTCGCTGCCGGCATTCTAAAGAAGTGGGAGATCTGAGGCCTGTAATTGGATTGGCTGGAATTAAAGGAGCGGAAGGAGTAAAGACATTGATCATGTATTCTGTCTTTGGAAAGTGTCAGGCAGATGTGTTTGATATTGCACTCAATTTCAAATAAAAGGACTGGAAAAAGTGCAGAGGAAAAACTATTTATCTAGTAAAGGTTTCAACTGAAGCTTTTTTATTATAAACTTCAGCCCCCCCCCCCCCCAATCCTGTTCTGCAGTATCTACAGAAGTTTGGAGTGTCATACGGAGCAATATTACTTGGTATTGAATATCCGCTAAGATTTTTTATTGTTGTTTTCCTTTTTAGCCTCACTGCGGACCTGGTGTTTTGGCTGCGGCAGCCCATCGATTGGCTGCTCTGATGAAAAAGGGAGGAAGAGGAGGAAAATGGCCCATTGTTCATCGAGCTCATTTGTTTCACACCTCCTTCCTACAGCGTACCTGCTGGAACAGAACCAGAGGCTCTGGGGATGGAGAGAAGAGAGGGATGCTTCGTAGATGAAGGCAGATTGCGCTGCTGAGATGCGTGGGACTTCATTCATCACTCACACTTTGAGTCACCGAGATGATGGCCGGTCCTAAGTGTGTCTCAAGGTGCCTCTTTGGAATTGTGGAGTCATGGCATTTTCAAAGGACGCTCTTTGGCCAGACAAAAAAAACACACACACACACACACACACACACACACACACACACACACACACAAAGAAAGGCTGCAAGTGTTTTTGCAAAAAGCACAAAAAAGCCATTTGCTATTTATTTAATATACAATCTAAGAACATCGGCAGCAGGTAGGGTAGCTGGAGCCACTGCCTTTCAGTCAAAGAACCTCGATTCCTGTTACTTCTGTAGTACCCCGGTCAAGGTATTTACCGTGAATTTACACCAGCGGAATAAGTGGCTAAACAAATCTATTTCGATTACGATAGAAGAAGGGGAGAGAAACAACCCGCTGGTGGTCCAAGTGCCAGTGGCTGAACCCCCTCCTAGACCTTCAAATGTGTCGACACGGGGCCTAAGGTCCAGGCCAGTGGTTACTGATCTGTTTGTTGCCTCAATAAGTAATAATGAGTAACATCCGGCATTAGCTGTTAGCCACTGTATAACTCGTACGTTGCATTTCATCTTAAACAACGGGGTTCGCAAAGCACAGGCAGCTGGAACATGATTTTATTCACCTTTGAATTATCCTTGGATACGTTTTTATTGAATGCCACGAGGTTCTGGTTATGTGCTTGCGGGATAGTCACATTTTACGACGGCGCGGAAATCAAACGTAATAACGCTTGTTAAAACGGACGTATTCCGATCTCGAATCCCGCTCAGCGGTTTCACGCTAAGAGCGTTTTTTATTTATGTTGTCCGCGGGGAACCCATTAAGGATGAAGAAGGCAAAGGGATCAAGTAAATCCTCACAGAAACTGCCCTCATTACGTGAAATCTGGCTCTCGCTTGTCACGCGCGCCGATTTATTCATTTCTCGGGCCGGTCTGTTTAGAACGTCGCAATTGGATTAACGGATCGCGACGTGTCGCGGAAAAGGTTTCCGTCGGATTTTTCCCGCTCGCTCCAGATGATGCCGAACGGCGCGCTGTCCCTTCCCGCACGCGAGCTCGCCGCCCCGAGCCCGACTCGAAGGACGGCCGGCCGCCCTTCCTCACGTCGGTCTCGACGGCGGAGCTCAGCATATTTTGGAAGCCGTCAAACACGGCGTCCTTGTTAAGCTATTGCGCGAGGAAAGACAGTTTTATTCTGCCTACGATGCACATGTCGTCTCCTTTAAACATTTCGACCAGAGCGTACGAGCGATTCTTTCTTTACTCATCAGCAAAAAGTGTGGGATTGAAAGCTCCTCTGCTTGGCTTGAAAACGTCTATTCAGAATATTCCCAAAGTAAGAGATCTGGGTCTCTCAGACTCGAATTTTTACACTGAACTTCAGGAGAATTCCCTTGCTGACGGCGTCGAGATGAGATTTTTAAAACGGGGCATTTTCAGAATGCTGTGGGAAAAACCGAAGAGCGTTTTGAGCGTAGACGTGTGCAGCAGCGCTGGCTGTGAAACGGCGGCCCTGCCAAGTTATACTAAACGTTGCCATTTAATTGTTTAAAAGCATAAATAATGACATCCTAGCGCTCCTCACCAGGCCGCCTCGGCACTCTGGAAGCTTTGCGATAAATAATTGGGGTAATAAACCGTAATTGTAAATCACCTTTCGGGTTTGTCATAGTCGGCATTCATTAGACTCACACAGTTTGGAGCATCACGTCAGATTTACGGTGACGGGTGACGCGCCGGTGGGCGGCGACGGAGTCGCCACCCGAAGCCGTGCGTCTTTCCCCATCCTCGGCGGCGGGTTCGTTGGGAGGGCGGATAAGCGAGGCGGACAACCTGACTCGGCGATAGCTTTAGTCTGTCAGCCGGAGCGGGACGGTGCCGTGTCACGCCAGACAGAGTCGGAGTGTTGCACGCGGGGGGGGGGGGGGGGGGGGGTTAA
>UFQX01000771.1:0-26541 GCA_900497675.1 Arapaima gigas | reverse complement strand
GGGGGGGGGGGGGGGGGGGGGGGGGGGGTTCAAGTTGCTAGGAAAGTGTGTTTCATTTGCGTTTTACACCAGGCCAGGGTTTGGAGCCAGTGCTCTGCCTCCTCTTCTACAACTGCCTGCGGCCTTTCTTTCCAACACACTGCACACCTTCTGCTGATGTTGGGTTAGATGGGAGGATTCACTGGAGCACAGCCCTCCCCCTCCCTCCCACACACACACACACACACACACACACACACACACACACACACACACACAACCCCTCTGTCTTACACTAGTAGACAGTGTGATGCAGTGAGAACAGGAATATGCTGTTAAGTTATATCGGCTTTTTACAGACTGATATGGAGGCTGTTAGTTTGGAGCAGGAGGGGTCAAGCTGAGCGACTCACCTCCCCCATCGAGACCCATCACCTGCCCATCCAGCCATCACCACCTCCATTCCAGCACATTCTCCTCTCTTCTGAGGTATTAATGCTCCCCCTGCACTGCGCCGCAATGCTGCCCGCCCGGCGTGGAGGGTTCAGGAGAGCAGGTGCGGCTGTAAGAGAAAAAGGATTGAAATATCGCTGGGGGTAGAAAGTCCAGGTGGAGTGCGGATGGTTTCCCAGGAAAGAAAAACTCATTCTGGAATATTCACTCCCAGCTTAGTTACGTAGCAGCCACGTGTCCCTTGTTACCTGCATTTTTATCCCCCACGTCCCGTGGGCTTCACCCGCATCGGTGTGACCCGTGTTTAGCGGCCGGGTCAAAATGAAAAATAAAATATTTTTTAAGGAAGTCTCTAAACACCAGGCAGCCGTTACAGGAGCCCAGTAAAGAGGGAAAGGGACGTGAGGCTGACCCCTCGCACGCGTTCGACCCCCGAGACGGCGAGTTAACAACGTTTAAAGCGCCCACCGCGTTTCACCCGTGCTTTTCACCGGCGCCAAATTCCTCGGCAGAGACGCGGTGGACGAAAAGGCCACGTTACAACTCGGCTGCAGTTGCCTGCGCTGCCAGCAACCGTATACAACAGGGGAGAAAAAAAGCAAACAAAAATGGCATAAAAGTGTAAATAAATATACACTTTAATTAGAGTAAAAGCCTCGGACGCCTTCAGAAGTGCTGACGCTGATAAAGACGTATTAAACCGTGTGTCAGTAAGCGACACAAACAATGACTTCCGGCTGCGGGGAAGGGAAAACGGTGTGAGATATACAGCATGCGGCACGTTGCAGAAAATGGGAGACGGAGCAGAAACAGCAGGTGCGTGTGCATATTAAAGAGGGGAGCAATATGATCTGGTTTCTCGCCTCTTTGGCGCGCAGCTGACATGCGGGTTTGAAGCCGGGGGGCGTAGTTAACTACGGAGATTCAGAGAGACTAAATGCGGGAGGAACAGTCATTTGGGTTTGGACTCTGGAAGCGGGTGAAACTCTGGCATCTACGTCGTCTCGGTTTTTAACCCCGGGGTCACTTTGTCAGCGCAGGTCGGGCGGAGCGTTGAGTTATTCGAACCCATAACCTGCTCGTGCACCACTCTGTCCGGAATCAGACCCAGGATTCGCGGTATTGTTAGTCTTCACTTCTCTGCCTAGAGAAAAGCACCCTTAAGAGCAGTTTCTTAATCTTTTGTTTGACGGCTTTTGCTGTCCCGCATCGCTAGGGAAACGGCATCAAACGTCGCCCCGGTAACGGGACGCCGCGCCGTTTCAGCCTTTACGTTGGATCGCGGCGTTCATTAAGCTGGTGGTCTGACAACTAAGCGAGATTGACAAACTTTCGTAATCCCGTCTGAAAGCCAAACCAAAGCCTTTTCGCAGTTTTCGCCGCTTATCTTTTCCGCAGGTGACCGAAAACAACAAAATGAATCAATTACCGCGCGATTTCTCATCTCACGCCCCGGTCCGGATTGATCCCAGTCGACGTTCGCAGCCAGCATGCCGCTGACTTCAAACCCCTGGCGGCTGGAAGCGCACAAACGTAAAGTTTAAACGAAGAAAGATCTGCAAAGGAGTACAGTTGGAAGAATAATCCGCAGACGCGACGGCGCGTCCGCTGCGAGACAGGATCGTCTGCTGATGAAATATGCAGAGGGACGTGGGGGAAAGCAGGCGGTGTGGCACGCCGACGTCTGGCTGAATGTACAGATTTTGCTTCTAATGAGCCCATTTGGTCAAATTTTAGATAAAAATTAAACTGACAAGGAAGCACTTTGAAAAGGTTACGCTGGAGCGGAATGAGCTGCCTGCTCACTGCTTCGAATATCTGGAGGAATTTAAGTGAGATAGTGGAAGCCTGTGGCGGCGGCGATTTACAGCGACCGTATTTATTCTCTGAAAACAGACACCGACGTCCTCCTGCCCTCAGGGAGCGACGATAAGATTTGAATACGCGAACTTAAGGTGGAGGAGATGATGATACTAGCTTTCCGTCTCAGGTAGAATTAACCAGACAGACTGATAAATCCCCTGTTTTCGTGTCTGTGAGAGGCGTAGGTGGAGCAGGAGGCTTGGGGGGTCCTTTCCTTACACTTGAAGGAAACAGGTTTGAAAGCCAGTTGCTGCTGTAGTACCACAGAGAAAGGTTCGTACCCTAACTGATGCAGTAAAAAGTACCCGGCTGTACGAAGGGTGTAGCTTGACAGCTCCGGAGCTCATCGCTGCGAGTCGACTTGGAGGAAAGTGTCGGCCAACGAAACAATTGCGTGAGATTGCTTGCTTGTTTTCAGCAGAGATGGATGTGTCGGCCCTTTTATGATCAGTTTCCACAGCGTTGCCTCAACGAAATCTGCTTTTAGGAGGATTCGGATGTTAATTTTGCGCCGGGTGTTTGGTTCCGTTCGCGCTTCCACCCGTGTTCCTGTTCCGCCAAGGAACTTTAAGACAAATGCGGCGAGGAGCCGCTGTGAACCGGTTACCAGGAGCGCATCATCCCACCTCTGCCTCCCAGAGACCCCGCTGTGTTTTGGCAGACGGCAGGTTTTCTGCTTTTGTGCGACTGCTTCCGCTGAGCTTCGATCTGGATGACAGTCGCAGCTCCGGCACTTGATCACCGCCGATGAGAAGCGGTTGAGGGGGTTGAAGTAAGGAGAAGCTGAGGATGATGGGAAATCTTCACTGTCAACTAATGAACTGGCTGGGAAAGAAGAGAGGAGGAAGTTGCGGGGGATTTAGAGTAAGAACCTTGACCAGGACTGGGAATGTGAAGACGGAACCATAAATAGACGCTGCGGATGCTCCTGTTTTACCGCTTACCGTGTGTTTAAAGTTCACGCAATGAGCTCATTAAAATGTCTTTTGTTCACATCACGTGGTGGAAGTTCTGACCCTGATGGACGTGATACAGTCTAAGGTTGCAAACACAGCACATATTTATGCTCAATATGAGCTGTTCTGGTGTTGGACCCAGAACACGCGTTTCGAAGTTCGCACTCTGTCGACGCTGCTGTGTCGCAAACCGAAACAACGGCAACCGTTGAGCGTCAAGGTCTGGATATGAAGCGGCGCCAAGACCAAGTGGTCGCCACCCTTGCCCGTGCTTTATTTCCCGGATCGCCTCCTCGTCCGCACGAGGCTCACGGATAAACTGTATTGCGCTCGATATTCAAAATAAATCTCCTTTCTGAATAAATAACCCAGAGAGATGGAAGGAAAACCAAACCTTTGCTTCTTTAGGTCCGGTTTGCCTTAAAGAACTCATTCCACGTGACCCTTTTTATAATTTTATTAAGTTGTCTGGCTAATGATCACGACGGGTAGCCGGCAGTCAACGTGACCCAGACCCCGTTGGTGAAGAATCCCAGGTTTGCCCTTTTCTGCTGTCCTCACACTTTCAGCCGGGGTTTTAATTGCCCGGTGATTCAAATGTAGATACAAGTTCTTTCATGTTCATTCAAAGGGATGGATGTGTGTAAGAGCTTAATACCTACTGGCTTAGAATGTCTGAGTGCCCCCCCAACACTTTCTCCTTACAAGAGGCAGCACAAGTGACCTCGGATTAAGAGCGCCGGATGGGTTCGCCCGTCAACAAGAAGAAATCGTCCCTGGTGCCAGCTGAGATGTTCGGATCAGGTGCGTCGGAGGGAAGGAAATTCGAGCAAACAGCCCCCGACACACGAGGGCAGAAAGCAAAGCCATAATAATGTCCCGAAGAGCAACACCGAGTTAGCAGAATAGAATTCAGTACCTAAATCAACCCCCCCCCCCATCTTTCGACCTTTCCTTGCTGTGAAAGCTGGAGGAAAAAAAAAGAGAAGATTGAAACATGTGCTCAGAGCACAGTTTTCGCCCAGAGGCCCCGCATGGTGCAGCGCTCCCTTCCTCAAAGGGATTTTCTACTTTGATGGTCCTCTTGTCAGCCAGTTGGAGAAAACATTAGAGGTTTAATAGGTGAAGAAGTGGGGATGGTGCAGGAGGAACCCATAGAGCATGACGCTGTAGACTATTTTTAGGAGCCACACACACACACACACACACACACACACACACACACACACACACACTAATAAAGGAGCCATTTCTCAGCACTGTGCTTAATGCCCTCTTTGTGAAATGAAACGCTTCTCGCTAAAAACATATAATTGACTATTATGAAATATAACGCCTTGGTTATTGCAGTTACCTTCACCGCAATCATCTGAGAAGACGTGTGACATTTGAAATCCCCTCTTTAATTATAATCGCCGGCGAAATTAAAAGAGTCGTATGTGACGGAACGATCCATCCTGTGTCAGGTTCTGCCCTCCGCCTTCGCGTGGGGATTTTGTTGCCCTCCCCGTAGCGGCGCCGCGGTGTGATTTACATACGAGGACACGGGTCCGCGGCGACGGGAGTTGACACGTATGCTGTCATCTTCCACACGTGGGGAGGTAAACAGGCCGGCGATAAGCGGCGATCCATCCCCTCTTTTCAACGGCTGTCACGTAAATGAGCTTCGCTGCGAAATGGTAACTCCAGCACCACCGCTTTCAAAACGCCATAACTCCACTCTGCTTTGCTGTGCCAGAGGTACTTGTGCATCTTGTGTTTATCCAATTTTTTTCCCCGCACTGTGCATGAAACCAGTTTTAAGCATCGAAATACAGTAGAAGAGACTGATTTCTGTAAATATTAGTTGGTTGTCCTTCTGGTATGAGGACCTTCTTCAGGGATCAGGCCCCAGTTGTCCCAGGATCTGCATGCGGACCGCACACTTCCCTCTCCTTTTCATGTCCAGAAGCCCCGAAAGAACATCTAAAAACTCAAAAGTTTGAAACCTTTTGAAAATGGGAAGTCCTTCCACTCCCAAAACCTGGCCACATTCTCCACCGCAGTGTGCCTGGTTGTGAGGCAGGTGTGGCCACTGAATGGGGGACCAGACGCACCAGGATTCCCTGGCAAAAACGTCTAATGGAAAAGAGCAACCAAAACACAAACAAGCGTATCGGTTTCCTTCGAAAGCACGAATATCCCTTCTGGTTTCCAAACTGTTGAACGATAGCATTTGTTTGTAACTCACGTTAAAGGTCCGGCGGTGAGTTCTATCCAGGCAGCAGCTACAGTCTACAAGTGCTCCTCCTCCGCTGCAGCGCCACCCGCTGTGCCATAAATGGGTGCCTGCCTTCACGTGCCGACAGGTGCTTTCAAACCCCGCTTTGTAGCATTCAAACAGCAGTTGTTATCGTGCGTAGGTGTTATTTTGTATTTTTTTTTAAGGATCGGCCCCCTGCAGAGTTCCTCTTGGCGGAGCGCAGGCCGGGAGAGGGGATTACTTAGGCGCCGCAAAGCGAGTGAGTTTCTGGAGGGACAGCTGCAGCCGACATGGCTTGCATTCAACAAGCCTGTCTGAGTACCTTCGGCACCAAAGGCTCAGCATTAACATTCTTGCAGGTTTTGCAACATCTCTTCAAAATGAATCCAAATATGTGTGTTTTCTCTTGCAGAGAAGAATTGCACGTGCAAAGAGCATGAAGTGGGGTCAGGTGAGCCCGTGACCCTGTGGAAACTTAGGAATTCAAACAAGGCCGACTTTAGGCCGTCCGGATGACTCGAAGAAGAGGAACCCAGTGGGGTGACGGAAGGAGGACGGTCAGATGTAGCCGCGTGTTGTGGGGGCTCCTGGCTTTTTTCCTCCTCTTTTAACTGGTTTTCTCACTTCCCCCTTTTCTGGATCTCCTTCTCTTAATATGCTTTAATATTTCATACTAGAATTTGATTTAATTCCTATGTTTGATTCATACAAGGCTTCACAGATGTTTTACAGCACCGCAAGGGGAGATAAAAATCAATGGTGATATTAACTATGCAGATCTTCCGTATCTTTGGAGATCAATTATGCAGCCGGAGACTGGAATTCCCAGCAGAAAATGTGTTGTGTTTGCTGTTTATAATCCTGTTTGCAAAGCGTGTGTGAAACCCACGTAGACACTTTTAAAATATGGTGCCATAACCTCCACTTTCCCAAACTAATACCTTGATCATCTACCATCCATCCATCAAGACCACATGAGGCCTGTCCCAGTATGACGGGCGTGAGGCAGGAGAGAAACTGGATGGGATGTGAGTGCATTACATGGACGCTACTTGTGAAAACGGTACAAAAATTAAAATAAAAATTTTAAAAGTCTGTATGTAGCACCACCCAAGAGACATATGAGGTGAGAAAGAGTGATGCAGAGAGGGTATCTGGGGGAGTCGTGAGTCACCTGGCAGCAGGTTCACGTAGGCTCTGCTGGCGTGTTTTGGTACACAAGTTATTCATGAGCGGAAATTCATTTTTAACACTTTTCCTGATTTTTTCCTCAGGCATCGCCTGTGTAAAGCTGAAGTCACGTAAGTCAAATGAGCTTAAGATGTGACTGCACTGCACATTCAAGTGTATACTAGTATATTCACGTTTATTTGCATACTACATGCCCTCTGGGCAAAATAGTAACGGGGGTGATAACTTTTCACAGCGTTAGATGTTGGATCATGAGAACACTGTACGTACAGCGTAGAACCTCGCATTTTTTTTTAATTTAGAAAACGCGATCCCAGCACAACAATACTGCTGTGTGTAGAAATCCAAGCTCTAGTCTGGGTTGTGTAGAAAAGTTAAATATTCCTGGGGCTGAGCTGGAAACACCAAAGCGCTTCTTCTTCGACACACAGAAACACTGAAGATGCACTGAGGGAGCATTCGCTGGGAAGAACTGGCGGCTCAGAGCTTGAGGAGAAACCTTCTACAAGACGTTTGTCCAAGATACTGGCGGACTGCCCAGACCCATCGAAAAAGTTCTTAAATAGTTGGAATCAACAGGAATGAAGAACAGGGTGGAGCGACACAAGACAGAAAAGCGCCTCGACTGCTCATCACTCACATGCAAGTGTATTATTGAAGGAACGTGACTGAGTTATTGAACTGGGAGACGAAAAGCAAAAGACGGATGCCATTGGCGAATGACCTGGGCCATCTTCTGAAGGTGCTGCCTTCCTTAAGGTTTATTTAAAGGCAAAGACTAAGGATATTAGGGTTAAAGTTGGGGTTAGTGGTTAGGGGTTAGGGCTCAGTTCAACTGTTCTTAATATGTTCCGGGTGGAAGAGAGACGGTATATTCCTCGGTTTTTTGTTATTGGGAGGTGTTGGTACACCCAGTAGTTAGGGTTAGAGTTAGGTTAGGGGTTAGGATTAGGGTTAGGCTAGGGTAGGGTTAGGGGTTAGATTTAGGGTTAAGACAGGGCAGGAGTAAGTGGTTATGGGTTAAGGTTCGGAGTTAGGATTAGGGTTAGGCCAAGGTAGGGTTAGAGATAGGGGTTAGAGTTATGGGTTAGGATTAGAGTTAGGATTAGGGTTAGGCCAAGGTAGGGTTAGGAATAGGGGTTAGATTTAGGGGTTAGGGGTTAGGGTTATGGTTAGGGTTAGGCTAAGGTAGGGTTAGGAATAGGGGTCAGATCTAGGCGTTAGGGGTTAGCATTTCCATTTACTGAGGTTATTTAGTATTTGGATATTTGAATGGCTTTATCTGTTGAATTATTGAGGACAGTTGATCACCAGCGTTGTTTCAGTCACTCCCTGACCTGACCCATTCTAGCCAATTCAGTACCGACCAGGATTCCCATTTTTTTTTTCTTCAAGCCATCATCACTAACTGCTTGTCCAGTGAGTGTATCTGGGGGGGCAAAAGGTACAAGTCACCATACATCCAGGATGGGATGCCAGTCCATCATAGGGCAGTCAAACCCACTCATCAACTCTATCACACACACACACACGCACACACACACACACGCACACACGCACACACGCACACACATGCTGAGGCCAATTTAGAGTCAAGACTATTTTGAAACACATGTGTTTGGACTGTGGGAGGAAACCAGAGAAATGCCCCCTCGGTGCAAACACGCATTCACGTTTCACACACAAATCTGTACCCCCAAGATCTGCGAAGCACCGACTGCACCAACACCCCGCCTCCTCCCTCCAGTCCCGTTTTAATGCCGGCAGCCTGCCAGTCGTCCCGGCTCCCGTCCACGACGCGCAACGCTTCCCCGAACCCTCAAACTGACTCTCTGTCATCTTTGTCAATTTACATTCCGCCTCTGTTCAGCCCTACCAAGTTTACAAGTCCTAAATCTCATTTCAGTATCTGTGCAAAACTGCAGAACTAAGCATTTTCTCCTGTCACAATCTATTCTGTGCCAATAATTTAGGTTTCTTTTCCAGGCCCGCACCAGTGCTATTCTACCTTTATGGGTGTTTTAAGGGCTGTGTTTGCTTATTGTTTGGATTTATAATGTTGAGAGACAGTCAATTAGAAGAGTGAACTCTGGGACCCACGGAGACGGCGAAGCCCACGAAAGTGGGATTGCGTGACAGGAGTCCGTGGTTCTTTTTCCGACAGTTAAATGCTGCTAGTTAAACAAACTTCTCCGTACAAACACAGGCCCCACGTTCTTGTCTTGCAGCCCGGCTCACCTTTTCCCATTTATTTCTCGGCTTCTCATTTTTCGCAAAGCTAATGTAGACGTCGTGTTTGAGAACCGCCGCGGCGAGATAAAATCTGAGACGGAAATCGCAAAGGCCGTCGACAAAAGGGACGAGTTTTTGTGCATCAGTTGTGCGAACAGGTGGCTTTTCCTGGATTTCGAGCCACATCCGACTCATAAACATGTTAAGGGGGATGTTGATGAACTGATAAATATTAATCGGTACCAAAATCCTTTAACATTAAAAAAAGACACGATTGAAATGAATTAATAAAATTGCTAGAACAACGGGAACAATTTCTGACTTTCAGGTTACAAAAAAAAGAAAAAAAACGAAATAGACTTGAAGCCTTTGTTCAGAACAGTTATAACCGACCTTTCTTGTTACTTGAAATTTCAGTCTTGCTTCGCGGGCTCTTTCAGGTAAGGAAAAAATATGCATAAAGTTAAATTGTCCACGCATCAGAGCAGGGTGTTCCTTCACAAATCTTTAAATCGCTGCATAAAGAGCTCACGCCACTGCTTTCCTTCGAGCTCAGTAAATAGCTGTGTCACTCACCTGTGGCTCTGAAGGTATGGAGCTGCACGGGGGGCCCTTAATAAATCCAGTCTGCTGTCCTCTGGCTTCACGAGATGAACGTGTCCCTGCATGTCTGACAACAGAGTCGCATGCCCGTCGCCTGGTTTTTGGGGCTCAATCCCACGGTATAAAGAACCGGCAGACTTTTTCCACCCGTATTGTCGCTGATGTCGACGTTGCCAAGGAGATGCAGAGGGGAGGTAGCGACGGGGGGGGGGCTATGGTAAGGGTCGTTCGGTTCAGCGTTCAGGGATGGCGTTTTCAACCCAACAGGATGCTGAACTTAGTGGACGGAGGGGAAGATCTGCAAGGTCACTCAGGCCAGTTCTAGCTATGAAAATCACATACTCTATCCACAGATCCCCAGTGAGCTGGGTTCAAATCCCTGCTCCTGTTGCCGTACCATTCACCAAGGGGCTTAGCTTGAATTGGTCCAGGGAGGATCACCCTGCTGTGTAAATGGGGTAAATCACTGTTACTGTACAAAAATAATGTTGTAAGTCACCTAAAATATAGTAAGAATCGCGAACTCTATTACCGTCCTAAACAAAAGGGCTGCCGTCGACCTTACTGTGCTGAGCACGATGGGCGCCCCAAGGCCTCCTGCTTGTTTTGTTTCCAGCACCTCCCACGGCACGGCTGGCGTCAGGTACAAAGGCAGCTCTCCGTTTCGAACGCCAGGCTTCGCAGCTGCACGTTCACACGCGCTCAATTCGCACCCAATCGCTTCACCCGCTCATCCCCATCCCCTGCGTGACCCGGCGCTCTCCCCTATTTTCGCGGGAGCCACAAGTGTCGGCGAAACGGCGCGTTCCTCTCACGAGTCCTCTCCCGCCGTTTGAAATCCACTTTCGGCAGTGTCTCCAACTGATATGTTACGTAACGCGGGCGGCGGAGGCCGACCTCGCGAAAGACTGCGTCAAAGCGCTCGACGGCGTAGTCGAACGCGCCCCGAAATGAGCAGCGAGGAAATGCCAGGCTGTCACAACAGCGCAGCGTCCAACACGGCTTATTCCCCTGCAAATCTCCACCTGTTTCCTTTTCCCTCCCTCGACAATGAGGTCGAGCCTCGCGCCGGAAGAAGAGTAGAACTGACAGCAGTCCCGGGGAACAGCTCCCCCCCGAGCGGAGAGAGAGGCCGAGAGGAGAAGCGGAAAGAAAAAGTGGCTTGCAGAACGAGTGCGTGTTCAATGTGGCGCCAGGACAGGCCCCGAAAGATGAGCGTTGATGCTAAACCAAATATGAAATCACTGCCACTCGGAGCCACGTGACCGCAGGAAACACACATTCTCAGCCGCCCTAATTCTCTCGCTTCACAACCAAATCGGTTACAAAACGTCATACGCTTCTGTCAACGTCATTTATGCACATCGAAATACAAAACTCTCAATTCCTGGCTGACTCGCTCAAGGGTGCAACAGAGATCCCCCCCCGTGGGATCTGAAGCACGGATACAAAAACACGTCTGTTCAGTTCCTTAGGCACTAAGCCACATGGTGCCCCATATATCCATATATTTGAAGAGCTGCATTTCTGCAGACTCTACGTTTTTCCGAGTAAGGGAGCATGTGTTGTGGACGGGGTGTGTGTGTGTGCGTGTGTGTGTGTGTGTGTGTGTGTGTGTGTGTGAGAGAGAGAGCAGCTAAACAGTGTGACTGGTGCAGGGTGGGAGTGTGTCTCGTGGATGCAAACCTATGTCGGTTCTGGTTCATTACTGCATCCTATTATAGCAGCTTCAGCCTCAGAGGAACAGGACAATGATGTGCTGTCAGACTGATGTCCCAGATGTCATCTGATTTTCATAAAAATCAGCCTATGCAGCCTACAGTTTTACCATTAGATATTATTACCTTACTTCTGTTACAGCAAGCACCTCCCGGGATTAAACCTGTAGTTTTGAAGTCGCAACATCAGGTTGTTGACCGTTACGTTTCGAGTCGTGCAGACTGGGGTCAGTTCAGGTCAGAGCAATTTTGCTGTTCGGGTCCAAAGTTCCGTGTGTGTGAGATCCCAGAATGCAGGTCAGCCCTCCCACCGATATGGAAATGACAGGTAATTTGCCTAATTTATGCTTCATTGATTAAAGCTTTTTGCAAATTGAAATTACATGGTTTTAATCGGTGTCCCTTCTGAGGCTGAAGCGGTGACTCAAACTGAAGCGCGGAAGCCGGCGGCGAGAACCGAATGGAAAGAGTGGCGCGAGGCCCGGCCCACCTCTGTGGGCGGAAACAGCAACATTTCAGCACGTGGCGACTTCGCCCGCCATAATCCATCCAAACAGGTCACCGCCTGATAAATAACCAGTCGAGCTGCTCAACTCCAACACTTGATCTTCTCCTGCTCTTTAATGTACGTTTCTGATGGGTAAGGTGTAGGTTTGGTCTAAAATCATTTTTTTAACAATACTTCCAATACTTTTATCATTACAGTAGCACCCTTTCTTACCCTGAACTAATCACGTAAAAAATTTGTGTAAGTAGCCAAAAAAAACAAAACAAAACACTTAGGTAGCTTAGTGCACGAACCAAGTAATTTTGGACAGAAACAAATATACATTAAAGTCAAAATGGCCCCTGATTTCAAGTGTCACACCATATATACAAAGTCGGTTGCATGTTTGTGACATGCAGGGAGGGAGGGGTGGCTGGCACATTTACGCAGCTTTTTTTTTGTTTTCCATGCTTTTGAAATGCAAACAAACAACTGACACTCCGCAACAAACAAATGAGTCAGATTCTCAGGATCCTGAGGAGCGCAGACATGAACTAAACACTACTGTAAACCTTTCAAATTTCCCCTATGTAAAATTCAATCCAGAAGCATCTAATGTTTGAATTTTACTCAGGAAGCAGCGTCCGCACCAAAGACAAAAGTGAAAACATCCCTCTTCGGGATTCGGACAATCCCGATCGACCGAATTGTCCGCCCCTGGTGCTCAAGCGCTGGGAGTGGTCACGGGCAGGTTCTTGTCTGCCACAATGTTCAAATCAAATTATTTTATTCATGAAGATGTTAAACGCTAAAATCCCCATTAAACATGGTAATATTTTTACCGATTATCACATTCCGAAAATGTTTACTCATTTGCCGACTAATTTGTTGATATACCGGATCTTTCCTGCATGCGGATATGCAGCTGAATGTGGCCGTGAGGCTCGACTCGCTGTTCATTTCAGCTCTTTTTACACTCAAGAGCTACTTCATTGTATTTGTTGTGGGGGGGGGGAAATACATTATTGGAAGGTCAGCGTTTTCGCACAGTGAACGTACTTAACCAAATCCCTTTGGAAACAAAGAGAGAGCTGCTTTCGCCGTAAATAGCCCATCCACGAACGAAACAGTCGCAAACAGTGTATTTAATAAGCACCAGAGGAGGGCATTGTGGGTAAAGCGCTGGACTTCTAACCAATGGGCTTTCAGCTGCAAAGAGCGGATCTGCTGCTATACACTTGAGAGAGATACTTAATTTGAGAAGCATGATCAAAAGTATCAGAGTCTTAAAATAAAGTTTAAAACCGGAGGTTGTATAACTTTCTTTTAGTACAAGATGGCTCATTTTTGCTAAAAGTGTCTGCTAAGCGAATAAGTATTAATGATCATTTTTATCTGGACAGGGGATAGAAATAGAATATTATGCATTTTACTCTTGAAAGGAGAACAGGGAAATCGCATTTTGGCACAAAGGAGTCACACAGAGTCAGCATCCAGCGTCCAATTTTGGTCGTTTGACATTTTATCTCTCTTTTAAACTGCAGCCACGTATGAGATTGGATCTAAATATCTGCACAGTTGGAGGAATTCCACTGCTTTGGTTTTAATGAGATTATGAAAGCGGGCAGATTGGAGTAGTAGAAGAACCCCGGCATGATCTGTGTGTCGGGCCCCTGGGATCCGTGTGGCTCAAAGCGATTGATGAAAACAGCAGAATCGCCTTTGGGCGGGGAGCCATCTGCCTCTCCCGCAGTCACGCTTGTAGATCGCGGCCCACTCCTCGCCCCAGAAGAGCGTCAGAACGGCTGAAACGCGCAGACGGGCGGGTAGGGTCCGAGAGGTCGTCTTGTGGAGGTTCCCTGTTGCCAAACTGAGATCTGCAGTAGATGAACCGCATAGAAACGTGGGGTGCGATAAAAGTGACGTGTGAAGGGTGGCAGGTGGCACGGTTATTAGCCCTGGCAACTTATGATCTCGAGGTTTTGGTTCAAATCCCCGTCGTTCTTGCTGTAGTACCTCGATCAGTGCACTCCCCCCAGCCCGATACAGTAAAAATACCCTGTTGTATAAATGCTCGAACGTTGAAGGTCGTGTTGAGCTTCAGACAAGTGACGGATAAAGATACCAGGGATGCTCACCTGCCCGTTAGCTAAAAATGATCAGCAGAGGGTCTGAAAAAATGCAAAAACTGCAATAAGGAACCCAGAAAACAAACAAACAAACAAATGGAAAAGGACAGATGGCACGAATGAGGTTAGAACCGTTTTACGGTAAAGATGATCTTCCAGTTCATTTATCTCTTGTGATGCCTTTACAGTTACAGGTAGGAGGACTTAAACGTGCTGAAATATTGGGCTAAAATTGTCTGTCTGTTTATTATTGCACTGAAGTTCCATGAGGACCGGTAGTAGTGTCCTTCTTATTTAAGCTTTAATATTTTAAAAAGATCATTCTACATTTGTGCTCTATATTCCCCCTCCATAGAGACGCGTGAAATGCACAATTCTCTTTCGTGGGATAAAGTTAAAATCTCATCTGATCACTTTTAGATGCTTTTCAGATGCTGGACACTTGGTCATGTTCGGATGCTTCGCAGATGACGCCACCGCTGCTTCTCTGAGCTGCTCCCTTTTTGTCTGCATGTCTCCGTGACCCAGAGTTGCTGTTGTTGCGGTAAAATAAAAAAATAATAAAATAACAGCAGGGCAAACAAAAAAAAATCATGACCAGATGAGCAGAAATGGCCTAAAGAAGGAGAACACAGTCAAGTGAGGAAATAGAACGGACACAGAACGAGAAATATAAATTAACATTTTCTCCACTGAGATTTCATTTGCTATACATCTTCTTTTAAAGCGTAATTTTTAGCAGCCCTGATAGCCCACATACCCTGTTTCTATTACCTTTATATATCGCCCTGTTCTTCACGGTGTTTGGCCTTTGGGACCCATTGGCCAAAATGTTCTTTACATTTCACATTGGCTCCTGTGGGTAAATATCCAATCGGGCTATTTATAGCCTTCCATAACGTGAGGGCGAGAGGCTCTCTCAGAGCCCCGGGAGGCCAGGCATTGCGTTTCCATGACAACGGGAAAACATGCCGAGCTGCACCCAAATCATACAGCGATGCTGTCAGCGAGCGGCTCGAGTCCAAATGAAATGTGGCATAATGACCACGTGCGCATCCATCTGCGCGGCAGGGCTTTCCATGCTGACCGGTACCTGAACCTCACACAGGTTGGACACACCAGGACAGCTAAATGGAAAACACACACCAGCAAAAAAAAAAAAAAAAACCAAAATCAATGAGACAATGGATGTATGATTGTGTTCAGAAGAATTATATCGGACCAGCATTCTACTGTGTCCATTTATTGTCTCCGTTCCTCAGGACAGGGAATTGTGGTCTAGGTTTTTACAAAGAAACCTGCGTTCCTGCCTGCTGGGCTCTGTGTTGTCTGGACTGAGATGTTAATTGAGTTGCATTTCTGCTAAAATATATATATAATATATATTTTTTTTTGAGCAAAGGGCAACAGTGGATGTCAGAGATGCCGATTTTCAACCAGAAGCACCCGGTTCACTTCCTACCTCCCGCTGCCCCCAAGAAATGTACCTACCGTAAATTGCCAAGCTGTAGAAATGGGTAAATAATTCTAAGTTAATGCGAAGAAGAGTATTAGCTAAATGATTGAATTTAAGCTGATTTTCCACAAAGAATTCACGGCTCAAACCTACTGAACAGTGGCGAGGGCCTTCATCGTAACCCCCGTGTCACTGAGCTACAGTCGTATGTTCTGCAGTGTTTTTGGCCAAGGAGAGAAGGAATCGCATCGACTTCATCGTTGCAAAGCCAGAGAAATATTCTCAGTTAATACTGACCGAAATCCCCAGATTAAAGGCTTCTTGTAGAACATGGTTTTTATTGTGTCATCAGCTGAACAATGAGCTCAGTGGAGACTAATTCATTACGAGGTCAGTTTGAACAAAAACCAACCTGGACAGAAGGGCCAGGAAGGAGATTTTTTTGGTTGTTTTTCAGTCCATTACTCCTCCACCCCAGACATTTGTTTTCATGTTTAATTAAACGCTTGGAGGCCCAAGGGCAACTCAGCATCTGTGGGTGCACCTCAAGCCTTGACCTCTGACCCTTTGCAACGGGGAAAAGTGGGACAAGTGTTTGTGTCTGATATGGAAGCAGAACCTTCTAGCAAAAGCCTTTCTTGTCAGCCATTATTAGCTGAAATGTACAAATAACAGTTAATGGTAAGTAGAGCTTGTGGCACAAATGGAAATTGACTGCAGGTAAATATCTTCTTGGAAGGTACTACAACAGGGCTCCGGGGATTTAGAGAGCAACCCAGCCAAAATGGTTTTGTATTCCTGGCCGCAATGCTTCATACTCCAAATGCTTTAACAAACTTTGCTTCCTTTCTTTCCCCACTGTTGGAAACGGTGGCAGGAGCGAAGCAGCAACTACAGCCGGGAAGGCAGCGGCCTCGATCTGACCAAACTGGAGCAGGACTGAAGGACGGGCCATCTGCTGTGCGAGAGGGAGCCGTGCAAATGGGGCCAGGGAGAGCAGGCAACGCGGGTACGCAGGAGCTCGCCCAGCCTTGGAGCGGGCTTCAGATGACTCCTCGTTGCCAATCCAGGCAAGTCCCAGGGTGGGCTGGCAAACGTGCTGTCCAGAACCGCTGAGCAGGTCTTGATGCCATCGTTCCTGCTTGCTGTGAGAACAATAAAGAGACATATAAAAATGCAGGTGTTTGACCAGATGGTGTGGCAGTTGGGCAGAAAACCGCCGACACCTTACATTTTTTTGCCCTTTAACTTCACGCACCTTCTGCATAGCACTAAGCCCTCGCTCTCTAACTCAGTGTTCGACCAGGCAGGTCTTTGATTCTCGGGATCAAACAAGCACTCCTTTGCTGCATTTCACGCCTCCTTTGAAGACCGTGGATCGGCTGCCAAGAGCCAGCGGGGGCTGTTGGGGGGTTTGTGCTGAGAACGGAGGAGCAGGATTGGGGTGGGATGGAGAAGGAATGCAAGTCTGAGGGGGACTGTTCCCTGCCAGATCTGGCATGAAAGGCTCAGGAATGAGATTCTGAGCACCCTGCCACCCCATTGTCCGCATCCTTGCACAATACCGACAAAATTTAGGGAAACAAAACAAGAACGAAAGTGGGTCTGTCGGCAATTTTGTGTAAGTTGCTTGCGGTCTGAAAGGTACATTCTGTCTGAAATGGAGAAAACACAACCTCACAGCTTGAGGACGCCTTCTAGACAGATTGTCCGGAGCGGCTTTCGAGGCAGCAAGTTCACGGTCCTGAGATAGTCACATTCCGCGGTCTGCATTCCATGTCTTTCAAAAATAAAATATGAAATCCGCGCCCTGAAAGAAAGGTGGACTTGAATTTTTTATTGATACGTTGTCTTGGAAAATGTGTTTTCACAGACAAAAGGCAAGGCAACACAAACATGATTATGCCTGGTATCGACTATTGTAATTTTTTTGCTACGGACTCACTTTTACCTAAAATGGCTGGTCCAACAAAGGAGGTGTAGCTCTACCGTCAAACAGGTGGAATCGGGAAAGAATAATTGAATTCTGGTTTGTATCGCAGCTGCTCTACAGGTCACCCATGGCACCCATTATGGTAGCCAGCCATTGGGGCGAGTGTCACAGTGGGGAGGCCTGGCATCCATCGTGGTCTGAAGGAGGAGTACATTAAAAGAGGAGTAAATTGACGTCATGTCTCGATGCACTGATGCATACTTTAACTCATCTTTCTCAGTTCCCCTGAAAGGCCATCAAAGTTGGGTTTGGCGACATCTCCCAGCCGCGAGTGCTGAGTCGGCCTCGGGTTTCCCAAACTGCAGCAAAACACACACACGCAAAAAAAAACAAATGTATGCAGGGGAGAAGTAATGGATCGAGAAACAACCATAAAGTCGCTGGAGCAGAAAGTGTTACCTTGAGAAGCCGACACCCTCCATGAGGCAGATGGGCGAAAAACATATTACTGGACGAGTAGACATAATGGTGACAATTGAGATAAAAGATCCCGTGTGCCAGATCAATAACACGTACACAAACCATTTTTTAGCCATTAATAGTTAATTAAGGGTCTGTGATGAATCATTTAGTGCCCACCTTAGTCTCCCCTTGGTATCCGTTTCCCCACCAAGACGCTCGTAAGCCTCACGACATTAGAGTTGAGTTTACCGTTGCCACGGTGATTAACAAAAATATCTTGGCCAGCATCTGTTTGCTGAAAGGTGCGGCGAGTAACGCTCACATTCGGTCCTGTGATGACAACTGAAGCCAAGTGGCTTCCGGCTTTCCTCAACTAGGTGCAGGGTGACAAACTAACACGATAGCACGTACATCAGGGTTGGTGCCATGGTTGGCGTCTCTTCCTTGGCCTCAAAGAACGCAGGTTTAGCTTCTCACTCCCGCCATCGTGCCCTCGATCAAAACATTTACTCCGACAGACAGTAACTATGATGCAACACGAATGGATACATCAGTGTAAACAGTTTCGCGTAGAAACCTGGCATCGTACCTTGCCGTTGAGGAAAGCATCAGGGAAATGAATGAATAATAACAATAATAATGTGCTACGTGTTACATTATGAATTGGTAACAATCACTGTGTCTTCAGATATACATTATTTTTCATATTTTTATACAAGTGGGCGTCCTGTGTTGACATCAACACTGAGAAATGCAGAGCCCAACTTGCCTGGTTGTGTAAAGATGAAACCAGACACTGTCCACACAACATGGTTGTACAATGTGTGCTTCTCCATCTGTACTCCGCACATATTCACCAGCGGATATCGTATGAATTTTGCGTTGTATGCCGCCTATATGACGAAAAGTGGGAAACGGCTCTTCCCTCAAAGATGCTGTCAGCCTGTGTTTTTACACCATCTCTCCCCATGACCTGTCCCAGCTGAGGTGAAGGGCGTGGTGGTGCGAAACCGGCGAGACGTTGGGCTTTTTCTCCGCGTTCGCCCAGCAGCGGCCACTTCACAGCTCTGAAAGGTCACTTTGGCTCACAGCCTGAAAAAGCCCCCCAGCTGTCCCCCGTACATGTGCTTTAATCTTAAATTTCCCTTATATGTCCTGTTATGCAGAACAGGGGGCCTTATTTGTATTAGCAACCTTCATCCTGGCATCTATTATTCTGTGTCTTCTAAACAAGCTCCAACGAAACTTGAACAAAGCTACGTTTTATCTATTTGCTCAGTAGAGTTGCTTGGCTTATATCACTAATATATTGTGCAGTTTATTCACCCAGAAGTACAGAGCCAGTTGAAGTGCGGAAACTCAAACACGAGAAAGTGCCTCACTAGAATGTTTGCCTTCAGCCAGATGGTCACCACAGTTCCAGAAGTACGTCAAGCTCTGAGCTACCTACAACTGCTAACTAATGTCAAAACCCTCCTTTCTCTTGCTTTTTTGGCTTTATGTAGAGGTGAAATGGGTCTTAACGTCTCCTGGTTATCTGCCTGTTTTCCTGATCATTGTGAGCTGCAGAAAAGGTCCCAGCAAGTACTTTTTACACATTTTCACACATTTTTATCTTCACAAGCCTACCCTGGACTATCGATCAAGGAAGCCGCGCCTGGATAGAATCATAAACAAGAACTGCATATGTAAAAGAAAGGAAAGGAGCTCTTCCCTCAAGTTCATGCTTGTTTGTGACTTTATTTCAACCAGGAGCTCGATCCTTGCTGACTTAAAAGCCTTGAAACAGCCTCGACAACCTTGACTTCTCTTAATCCAGATTTCCTTTGGTGCATGAGTAACGTGGAGTTCGGCTTCAGCATGGGATCATCTGTCACCATGTGACCACTGCAAAAGGCCAAAATCTCCACCGGTGCTACTGATTCATTCTATTTGTCAGTGTCAGTAACTGAGCCACCAGCCACTGGCTGCTTGAATCCCACCCACTCAGGAATCTTTTACCAAGCAAATCAATAGTTGCTATAAATCCCTTTTTTTCTTGTATGCATCAAACGGTTGTTCCATGCAGGGTCACGTTCATTCACTCACAACCACTATCTGTACTTTAGAGTGACCAATTTACCTGGAATTCATCTCTTTGGACTGTGGAATGAATCCAAAGCACCTGGAGGAAACCCAGACTTGACTTAACCAGACTTGAACCCACGTCGAAATGCAGACCTTCTGAGCCACAGATGATTTATTTTTAATTTGATTCTCATCCTTTAACTGCTCACACGTGTCGTGTGATTTCATCTTGACTGGAACATGCGAAGGAGTAAAGGCCTGAGAAGATGCGATATGAGCAGTAAACACAGGGGCCAAGGTGAGACGCTATGCCTGAAAGCTTTTGGAGAAACACCTCAGTGGCAGCGTAAGGGGGCTGTAGGCATTGCAGCGAGTCCATGTTCAATTAGGGAAACAGAACTTGATGGCTGTTTTCGCACGGCGCCATATGGACGGCAGCACCTGGTGCCTGGGAAGACACACCGAGCCGTGCTGTGAAGTCAGATGAGGCGTTGCAGAGCAGAGATCTTTGTCTGAGGGAGGGAAACAAGAAGTCCCGGACAAATCGAGGTACGGCTTCCATCTGGCGGCTCAGCCCTGCACCGGACCGATGAGGCCCGGCCCGGGTTTCTGCTTCGGAACCCTTCGCAGATGTTTTTAATGGCATCGCTGAGTTTAGACCAAGGTCTCCCCATCTGCATAAAGCTCTTTAAAGGAACTTCGGACGATTAATAGACACTGGTTCACCCGTGGAAGCCTGAATTGGCAGGACATGAATCAGTTCCCCCGATGGTCAAGCCAGTAATGACTCCCACTGGACTTTTCACACGTCATTCCTTCGACTTAACATGTCCTCCTGCTTCTTTTTCTTGCTGAACTGAAATGATTAATGTTAAACATGTAAATTTTTCTGGTTTTCTTCAATTATTTTAACAAAGGACCCATTGATTCCGTGCTCCGCAGATGCATTGACTAAGTGTTCCTGTTAATTTATGTTGCGCTCCTGTAATCTGCAGCCCGGAGGGTCTCGGGTCCCAAAGGGGGGGGGTTAATAAGGTGCTCTTCTGTTGACAAATCCTGCTATCAGTCCCTTACATTTGTTCATTTACCTGATGCTTTTCTTCAAAGCAACGTACAGTGCTAAGCTACTTATAACCATTTACTTTGGGGTTTTTTTTTCACTTGACTGAGTACCTTGTTGAAGGCTACGACAGCAGACGAGAAGATTTAATTGGTCCTTTGGGTCCAGAAGCAGGAACTTGAACCTCTACACCACCTGGCTGGAAATGACCTCATAGGTTAGGCGGCAGAACGTCGTGCGGCGAAGGAGGCTCATTTTAGCGGCCCGGTTCTGTGTCTGGAGTCTGATGGAACGGGTCCACCTCGCTGAACTTGTTTGTGAAGAACCTGTCAATTAATGGACACACCGACTAGGCGATGCCTCGCTGCCGAAACCCGGGAGAGACCGAGGTCTGTTTCCGATGGCTTTCATGATTCACAACCTGTCCTGTGAGAGTCAGATATTATGACCCCAGGATCTACTGACAGCTTGTTGCGGGGGGTTACGGTTGAGCAATGGGTGCGAAGGCGGCCATATTGCTTTCTCACATTTACACTTATTTATTGACTTATTTGATGCCTCTTTTCTCCAGTATCCATGCTTCTTACACCGAGCTACTCGCGGTGATTTACCCTGTTATACAGCAGGTACTTTTTACTGTATCGGTTCACGGTAAGTACCTCGATCAGAGGTAGTACACCCCTGACCATACCTGTGCAGCAATGATGAAATGATGGATCCAGGTAGCCTTTTTTATTCCCGCCGACGTCCAACAAAGGCCAGTCGAATCCAGCGATCCAATAACTGACATTCAGTGTTTTACCAAACAAACACACCTTGATGGTACAGTTACAGGTAAAGAGCAGTAGGGGACGCTGCAGGTGGGAAGGAGTCCATCTGACGCTGCAGCCGCCCGGCACACACTTTCACATTTTCACGCTGCACGGCCTGAATGGCGGACCACCTGCCTCACAAACATCACGGTGTGTGTGTGTGTGTGTTTACGTGTCGAGTGGCACCTCAGCGACCGCAAACTTTATGAGAAACTGTTTTAAAATCCGTGTAAAGGAATTGATTTTTTTTGTCAGCTTTAAGGACAAAAAAAGCAGCCTTATTGCTTAGGTGGCGTTTATTGTGAGCGTTATTATTTTCTGGTGTGTGAGTGTGGGCAACACGTAAGCCTGGAAAGTCAGTGGACCCAGCGGGAAATCCTTTGTGATTAAAAATGAGAAATAAAAGACGCGCGTTTTAACAGTCGCTGCGGTTCGAACAATGAGCGGAACAAATATTTGTATGCGTTTAAGTATTTTTAAGGAACGCAGCGTCGGTACGAGGGGACATTCACCGAACGAGGGGACATTCACCGAACCGGCTTTAGCGAATTACCTTGCCGAATGACGCGACCGCAGGCCCTTCGGTGACTTATTATTTGTCCGATGCTCTTCTCCACAGCGGCTTATCATTTTACATCGAGGTGCTGAAGTCCTTGCAGTGATTTACAGTTTTGCACAGCAAGTTTTTACCCTATCAGTTGGGGGCCAAGACCTTGATCAGTGGCAACACAGCGGAGCCAAGGGTGTAAATCTGGGCGCCAGCAGTTGCCAAAAATCAGCGCTAACTGCTACGCCACCTGCTGGCCATTCACCCCTCTTCATCTCCTCCTTCTTATTTCTTCTTCTGCCTGCTGCTCTGTTCTCCCTACATCTTCCAAACACAGAAGGCGGGTAAATATTTGATGAAAAACCAGCCACACGCTGTGCTGTTTTACAGCCTTCTAACCCCCCTGTATAAATGGCTAAATCACTGAGCAGCTTAAAGTACAAACCTCCCCGCTTTTGGCAGAGATGTTGGACAGATAAATAATATTATCACCCGGGTATCTTTAATATGTGACTAAGAGCCGTGTTTCGGCATCTCAGGCGCGCCATCGCTTTTGCTCTCAAACCGCCCGTGTTCTCCGGCGTCGGTGGGCGCCACTGAGGCAGTCTCTACGAGCGACCGTCTCCCAGCGTCCGTCAGGACTAACAGCTCTCGGCGAAGCGCCCGGGGACTCAGCCGAGTCCGGATCTACTTTTGCCAAAATTATGAATTATGCGACTCGCGTGGGGAAACTGCAAAGGTCAGAGCCAAATAAATCGCTCGGGGCTAAAACTTAATATTGTGGTCAATCATTTTCTTTTGGGTGGTGATATGATTTTGACAAAGTACCGCGGGGGTGCCACGCGTGGAGGGAAATTGAAGCTGGGACTTGTCGTGGGAAGCGGAATGGCGCACGCTGGGCCGTGTCATCTGCTCCTTTCTGATACGGTTTAACGCCGGAGAATTGGAGAGGAAGGACACACCGAAAGAGATATGTGGAACCTGTTTTCCTCGGTGTGTGTGTGTGTATATATATATATATATATAAATATAAGAAAACTACTCTCCCTGGCAATATCCTAACTCAGTGTAGTAATACTTTTTTTCAATTTGTCAGAGATTGTGTCTAAAGAACCTCTGAAGGATTTTGCGAGGTGTTTGCCGTCTGAAATTCGGAACCGTTTTTGCGCTGGCTCCCTGCGGGCCGCGCTGGCTTCACGGCCGCCCCCCGGTGTGCAAATGCGGCCGCTGGGAGGGGTGTGAAAAACAAGGCTTCCCTTACGGGTGAGCAGGGCCTTTACTAACACACGCTTCTTAGCTGTTCTGGCAATGGTTTGCCCGCATAAGAGTACACGTCCATGTATTTCTTTTATTTTCCCAGCATACCTTGCTGACCTACAAGTAGGAGAGGACATTTATGATGGGATTTAGGATTCATCCCTGCAGGGAAGTTCGGAAAACTATGGCTTTGCTGGCGACGGATTAAGCTTTGCTGAGTAAGACGATACGGGCAGTGAGATGTTTATAATTTAGCTTTATTATAAATCGGTAACTTTTACAGCATTTAGATGAATAACAGCTGTTTTTGTTATGTTTCCATACTTATATTTACAGAGTCAGCAAGTTCAGAGACCGGCCACTGCGAGTCTCGGAACTTGTCGACTGCGCCTCGTACTTTCATTCAATCGCTGTGTTAAATTAATTTATATGTTAGTTGTTTTAAACAGTTTACTGTGTGGAATTTATTCTCAATTTGCAGTTGAGTGTAACTCAGGAGTCGACAGTGGAGGAGTCAATTTTTTTTTCCGCTTTCCAGTCAACTGTGACATTTAATTTGTGAAAGAGGGCAAAATATGGAACACCTGTGTGAAAGGTGCGCTCAGTCGTCGTCCTGTGAGATTTTTTCATACAGGCGGCAAATACGGGGCCGGTTTAGGTGGTCAGATTCGGGAAGCTGCACGATGACGTTCAGAAGTCAAACAGGGATAAGTCCCCCGAATCCTGGGGGTCGTATGTGATTCGGGAGTGAACTCAGTGGTACACGTATGATGTTGGGATTCAGAAGGCAAGACATTCGTAGATCGACGGTTGTTAAGTAGACCACCTCTTGGATGTTGAGAGAGGGTCAAGAAGGTCTGCAGGTCCCTCGATCATCTGCTTACCTTGGAGAATTAATGTCTGGCCTGTAGGGGGGGATGCTGAGGTCCTCCCTCGGGTCTCTGCTGGTCGGCGGGGGACGATGGTGCACCGGTGGTGGAGCCAGGGCTGTCGGTGTGTCCTCTGCCCACCGGGAAAGGTCTGGTCCCCACTGAGCGATGAACGTTGCAAGGAGAGGCTATCAATGATACTACAGCTCACACACATTTACAGAAACACATCCTCCGGCCCACACGTTTTTTTTCTACAGATGAGACTCGACACACTTTCCTTATTGATGTATATTTGCTCAGTGGCTCCAATGGAAAAACACAACTGCCCTATGGAGAAGCAGGAAATAAACAGTCAGAAAGAAGATGCATTCTTTGATCCTGCAAGGAAAAAATGTGTAAACGTATGAAATATATATACAAGGTTGCAGTGTGTTCTCTGAATTGTACCTGCGTTACCCCGCTGAGAAGAGGGTTATACAAAAATAAATTGAACTGAATATTCTGCCTTGGGTTACAGAAGGTAAACACCGGAGGGCCACAGGTGGCACACTGGTTGGAACCCTCACCTTGCAGTCAGAAGGTCCAGGGGTTGAAACCTGCTGCGGCACCATTGATCAAGGTAGTAACTCTGAGTTCAGACGGTAAAAGTTGCCCACCTGTGTAAAGGGCTAAATCACTAAGTAGCTTGAAGTACAAACATGACCACTTCTGACAGAGACGTTGGACAGATGATGTAAGAAGGGGAACCTTTAATATGCAACTAAGTGCCGTAGTTGAGCATCTCAGGCACTTCATCATGTGCAACCTAACATCTCCAGGAGATTGAGTGTCATGAAGACCATTCCCCTCATGTGTCACACATCCCTTTTTTTAAAACAGGTTTTGTCCTTCTTAACCAGCCATCGGCGTTCCCTGGGACACCGCCGCAGTCCTCAAAAGAGCAGCACCCGCTGCTGGGAGCCACGCGGTGGAAACACGCCGGGCCTCTTTTGAAGATCCAGCTGCACTTGAGATGATTCATTGGCTGCCAAAAAGAAAAACCGGGAAGTCGTGAACTTCCTGCAGGCAATCGCATATTCCACGGGTTCAAAGGTGTCCCATTTTGGAGAACTTAAGCATCACTTTTCCACCCGCAGTATTCGGCCCATTGTTCGCCGCGTCCGCACGCAGAGGCACACGCGTGTGCACCCCGTGTTGCCGTGTGAAAAATGCATCTGAGCCGAAGCGGCCAACCCGGCCCGTCTGTTTCCCGCAAGAGGTAAATGCATCGTGTGTCTGTGTGCGATGTGTCCATTTCACCCCCCGGGCTACACACAGCACGCGGTTCATCTCCCTGCAGCTTCCATGAACCTTGTCTGCGCTTAATTGAATTCATTTTATTGAGTGCTCTCCTCTTCTGCTCTTTCTCTGCCTGTTTGCCTGTGCCGTGTGTGTCTCCACCCACCATTTCTGCTCCCCACTCTCTCCTTGTGCAGGTTGTGTGTGTCTAATATATAATCGACAGAGGGGATTCACAACGGACAGCTGTGTGCACGAGGGGTCCCGGTTCACCAGTAGGAGGGGCTGTTTGCCAGCCGGGTCTCTGCCGGCGGGAGTGGGAGAGCGAGAGAGGGTTTGCTGTGGTGTGCCTGTCCAAAATATATATTTATAATTTTAATTAAAACTTATTACATCCTCAGGATCTGCATTACATAATACCCACCGGGTGCAAGAGAAGACATTTCAGCAAGGATTTGCATCATCCCCAGAACCGCTCCAGCTGCGGCGCGGCGGAGTGCCGAACCAGGCACGCCGTCCATCGACGAGCGATTGCACAAACAGGACAGAGATGGCGCCGTGACCAGAGTCAGACCCGTGGGCGGGGGGGGGGGGGTGCAGGCGAAAATAAGGTACAGTTTGTCAGCTACCTATGAGCTTTATTGCGACTGAGATTTGGTTTTTTGCTCAGAGAAGTTCAATGCAGCATGGAGGGAGCTGGATGGTTATTAGTGTGACGTGCTGCTACTACAGAGTGAAAACTGTGGCACCGGACAAACAGCTAACAGCTTTTTGGTTCTGCGGTGCACTTCTGTGTGCTGTGGTTTTTAAGCAACCCGGACAGTTATGCAGGGTGAGAGGCAACAGTAGAGTTTTTCAGACAGAAGCAACACAGTGCTCTCACTCTCTTTCTGTCTGTCTCTCTCTCACTGTCTCTCCATCTCAGTCTCACTCTCGCTCTGTCT
>UFQX01000770.1:0-279058 GCA_900497675.1 Arapaima gigas | reverse complement strand
AGACAGGGGGAAAAACAGAAAAACAACCGCCAAACAACCAGAGCAACACAGACACGTAACACCAAGTGTAAGGCAGAAATACTTAAACAGCCTTACCAGTGCTTGCACTGTCTTAGTTATAAATTAGTTTATGTTTACCAAGTTGCAGGGAAACAAATTTACCATGTTTCTAGTAGTAGTATCACATCCAATGAAAAATTTATAAAAGACGATATGTATTCTTAAATTTATCACTGCTGACAGTTATTGTACTGAAACCCTGGAAAATAGTTTAGCTGATGAACCTCAAGGCTGTTCTTGGATGGGTGATTAAGATTCCACTGACTTATAACTTCACTGATGCTTAACACAGCTAGACAATCAGACCGCAAAGATTACAGATGAAATATAAAAATGCAAAAAGGATCTGCTGAACACTTTCTGTCAATGATGATAGAATGTGGTACGTTTAAAAAATCATGCAGAATACTGCCAACATAAGAACAGGATTTAGGGATGTCCAGCATAACGTAGAACACAATACCTAAATTCGGGCCGACATATAAAAGAAGAAACAATCAAATGACAGGATATAAAGTTATTAGTCTCTGTGTCTTTGGGTCTCCTCATGCCAGCGGCTTTTAAAAGCAGGTACATAACTGCAGATCCTGTGTAAAATCAAGCGTTACTGAATTATAATGTTCCAGAAGTAAAGTTTGAGGTAATTTAACCAGGTTCATCAACCTTTATAAAGTACACTTGATAGTGTAAAAGTGTACTTTATAAAGTGTACTAGTGCAGGAATTGTTATTGAGGCCTAAACATGAGAAACACAAATATAATATACAGCACTGTGCAAAAGTGTTAGGCATGCAACTTCAGTGTCTGTTGAGAAGTACAGGTAGATTCTTATCAACCATTAGGGAGGTTTCTCATTGGTCCCAAATNACAAATATAATATACAGTACTGTGCAAAAGTGTTAGGCATGCAACTTCAGTGTCTGTTGAGAAGTACAGGTAGATTCTTATCAACCATTAGGGAGGTTTCTCATTGGTCCCAAATTCATTCTGCAGCCTGAGAATGACCTGAAACACCCAGTCTCAGTCATACACAACTATCTTGAGCAAAATGAAGGAATCCTGCAACAGATGGTATGGTCCCCACAGAGCCCTGATCTCAACATGATCAAGTCAGTCTGGGAGGACATGCAGAGACAGTGAAAGTGTGCAGAAGAACTGTGGCCAGTTCCTCACAATGTTTGGAAGAACCTACCAACCTCGCCCTGAAACTGCATGCAAGTTTGCATAAGAGAATTGATGGTGTTTTAAAAGCAAAGGGTGGTCCCACCAAATATTGATCTGATTGAGGTTTTTTTTGTCTACTGCACTTTTTAGAAGGTTTATTGATTAATAAGTATTCATGGCATGACAGTACTGTAATATAATATAATATAATATAATATAATGCCAGTAAAACAAACTGGCAGTTCAGGTGTGCCTTGGGCCACCTCAGCATTCTGTCACCACAGCTGTCATAAATCCAGTCAAAATGTAGCAATAACACAGTTATTGACGACTGGGTGTTAAATTTGCTGTATTTTGTTATGTATGGTGTTTCCTTCGATATCTATTGTTGAAATTGTACCCCCAATAGCAGTTTGAGCGGATGACTCACAGAAGGAAATTGTGCAATGTTTGTCAGTTAAGAACCAGTTTTGGCAAATACAAAGACTCAGAATTATATTTGTCCGGTTTCTCGGTTAGGTTGGGTATCTGGATGGACATTCTTCAGTTGTGTTTTGTGGGTGACAACGCCACAAATTCTTGACTGAACGTGCTGAACACAGTCACAGAGAACGATTGAAATAGTACACAAATACTCTCTTCAGGACCAAAGCTGCCAAAAATGTGTTGGGTGTATGCAAGTACAATATTTAACTATTGGTACATAAATATACTGTAGATATAGTTTAAATTCTCCTAATATACAACCACACCTAGAACAGGCGTGTGTTGTGTTAAAGCGTTGGCATACTTTTTACATATGTCCCTTATTTTATTTTTGGAACTTATATGCACTGAGAAAATGGTTCAATTGCACCCCTGTTTAGATTAGCAAGTTTTATTTCTCCACTACACATACATTTATATTTATCCGTTAATCAGATACTATTTTTCAAAGCAAAGCCGTTTTTGGGCCGTATCCTTGTTTATCTTTGTTTTTCCAGGAAGAATGAGTGAACTCTGCAAACTCTCAATTCGACATTGACTGATTCTATTATCTTCCTTTTTTCTCAAGCAGTTTGACAGAAACACAAGTGAATAAACCCTTATCGTTATTTCTTCCAAAAAATGTGTCTGTTGCAGGTAAACAGACCAACAGGTGGAACAGCTCTTATTTACACTGTGCTCTTCATAAGTGAATGCACTACTGCTGCATTGGATATTATATTATTGATACACACAATTGCTGATAGACCAATATTTAAACATGCTGGTGCTCTAGTGATTATTGCATTATTGCCTCCAACAAGTCCTTATAGGATAATATACAGACTACAGCACTGGTTGTTATTCTGTTACTGGTTCCTACTCATATGTTTACAGCACTAAGAGGTGACAAAATACATACAGTACTATGCAAAAGTCTTAGGCACCTGTGGGAAAAATGCTATTAAGCAAGGATGGTTCCAAAAAATAATGCCATGAATACTTATCATTCAATAAACCTTCTAAAAAGTGCAGTTGACAAAAAAAACCTCAATCAGATCAATATTTGGTGGGACCACCCTTTGCCTTTAAAACACCATCAATTCTCTTATGCAAAGTTGCATGCAGTTTAAGGTCGAGGTTGGTAGGTTCTTCCAAACATTTTGAGGAACTGGCCACAGTTCTTCTGCACACTTTCACTGTCTCTGCATGTCCTCCCAGACTGACTTGATCATGTTGTGAGCAGGGCTCTGTGGGGACCATACCATCTGTTGCAGGATTCCTTCATTTTGCTCAAGATAGTTGTGTATGACTGAGATTGGGTGTTTCAGGTCACTCTCAGGCTGCAGAATGAATTTGGGACCAATGAGAAACCTCCCTGATGGTCGATAAGAATCTACCTGTACTTCTCAACACACATTCAAGTTGCATGCCTAACACTTTTGCACAGTACTGTATGTCTGCACTTGATATTGTTGAGTTATTGGGCTACACAGGTATCACCAGCACACACTGATTTTTATGAAGGGCAGCAGGGGGTGGAGTAGTGGTTACACCCTCACTGGACGCAGACTTATCCCAGTTCCTGCTCCAGTCCTCCACAGCAAGATACTTCCTGGGATTGCTGAATTAAAGAAGTAGTGGAGAAAAAAAAAGTAATTGGAGAACAGGATCCACTTCATAATCTGAAACTGATGAAGAGAGATGTACAACAGATAGTCATTTACTTACCTACAGTAGCTGACACTTCTATCCAACACGACAATATTATGACCATGGTAAATATTTTTATAGGACAAATTCGGGGCATCGGATCTTCAGACTGGTAGGATGTCTAGTAGTAGTAGTTTTGTTACACATTTTCATATTTATCAATTAATACAACTAAAACTTAGTGATAACCAGTACTTAAATGAACTTAGCCTTTTGGCTTTGACAATAAATGGAACAAACCGGCAATTATCCAGTGAATACAAAACTATAACAGGACTCTGAAAAGCAAGAACATTAAATGGTTAATTGTTTCCTCCTCAAAAAAATTCCCAAACTACCCGTTACACTAAAGTGTACAATGCATGTCCCAATACATCCATAGCCTTTAAAGACTGCCACCGGTACCATCAAAAAAATTCTTCCTTTGACTTCCAAAATCTTGCTATTTATATTCTCCTTAAGAGAGGGAAGTGGCCCAAGCTCAGGTTTTACAGTCTCTAAAGGGTTCTTCTCAACACAGTGACTGGAAAAATGACAAACATCCATTCTGGATGTTATTCTGCTGCTGACAGGTAGATGTGTGCATTAGCTTTTGCATCCGTACTAGTCCTTAAAGAATGTCCCAGAAAGACTGACTGGGTGACAGTTGACTGGCTTTTCCTTCATAAGCACTATGTGGGAACTCTGTAAGTCACTCTCTGCTGATCAGTAACCAGTAATGGAAATCTGCTCTCAGCTTACCTAGACTTTTATTAATTTATCAATGTTTTCTTCATTGTGGGACGGTGAAATAGGCAATGCGGTAAACCTGCTGTAAACCCGTGTAAAACAGCGTAGTGCAGTGGTTACACTGAAACAACGTTCTACATGGAGCAGCAGTCAGAATAAAACAACACAAGGAACTGTGACCAAAGTGGCATTGTGGAGCTATAATACAGTTACACAATAAACTGTGTTGAGCAATAATAGTAAAGCAATAAGCTGCTTTAGATTCTAACACTGCATTTCTGAGAAATCTTCAGCAGGATTGGGGCAAACAATACCTCTGCGGCTTTCTTATGAGAGCTGAGCACTTCGCTAATGGTCGACATTGTCTGACGTTCTCGTGATGTCGTATCAGCGTTATACAGCGTTAACATGCTGCGATGTGGAGAAGAGGAGATATTTGGTCTAGTTCACTCTCACTTTCAGAGTTAAGGGTGCGATTTTCCCCTCCCAGACCAGTGGGCCTGTCTGCAGCTTGGGCAGTGCACTTGTTTGGGAGCCCCCTCCCCCCCCCCATTGTGGGTGTAAGCCTGTCGGTGTAACAGCGATGAATTTGTGTGAAGCTAATAAAATGGCAAAAACAATACAAAATGTACAGATTTAAAAAAAAGATCAACATTAAGAGTTTTATTTACTATGATTTCGATGTTTGTATTTTTCCTTCCCTTTTACTGATTTCACACGCCGTTATTTTCTAAACCTGTCGGAGAACAGATGTTAGATGAGCTGCCTGAAAGGCACTTTTGCTTATGTAGGTTTATTCTATCAAGACCTGAGTAGGTCCCTTGACGTAACTTTACTAGCGCTATTGATTATGCAGTTTGTACGAATACATACTATCTTGTCCATGTCTGACATAGGTGTTTTTCCTATTTTTTATTGTGTAACCTCAAGACCTTTGCTGTGACCTGTGTTCACAAAGGTCTTGCCCATGAGCCTGCCCTACGAGGGAGACGTGAGTTTTTATCAGGATGTTATCTCCTTGGCTGTGACGCCACTTGACTCTGTTCCATCTGGTCTTTTTCCAGGACCCCCCTTTCCCTCCCTGCTAACCTGAGAGGGCCAAGTTAATGTGTGTCCAGAAAGTTCTCTAACCCAATTGTGAAATTCAGTGGCTGTCTTGGAACAGCAGGGTCCCTTGGCGGAGGGCGGAGGTGAGCGGCTGGCTTGTATATAAGCAGCAGGGCAAATGGGGAATGGCACAAATATACGCTGCCAGATCTGCCTTACCTACTTGGCCACATCAGCTGCCTTACCATGGGTGCCACGTACAGTGTTGGAGAGTAAGTCCCTGCCGCAGGCATCTATGGACTTTGCAACAGAAATGACTTGCTGTTGTTGACTATCACAAGCCATGAGATATGTGAAGCTGTGCATGGGTTTGTTTTTCTTTAGCTAATTTTGGATATTTCTTGCATTGCTGTTTTTCGGGAACCCGTTATTAAAATGTATGTCAAAGCTGACAGGAAGTCTTTATGAAAAGCCTGGGAACTGTATGACTAAATTCTGCTTTTAAATGGCACTTGTGGAAAAAAGTGTCCCTTGAATGTGTATGAAAAAACAGAGGGAATTGCCCAAGATCATGGGGGAGAGGCACCAGTTTAGCTAGGAATGTATGAAGGTCCTTCGGTTCCGGCTTTTGATTTGATTTCTTGTAAGACAAAATTACCATAAGTCAGATCTTGCCTTTTTTGGGCCTTGGCACGTTACACTGTTGATGTTGGCTGTAGCCAGATCTGCATGGCATGTTTGCGTTCCCATAGTTATGCTTGTGCTGGAACATGTGCATAATCTGACTTGCCATCCAACAGATGAGAATGTAAAATATAAGATGTAAAAAACTTTTACACTTATTCTTTTAACAGACACTTTTCTCCAAAGTGACTTGAAATGATTGCTGTGTCGTACTTATCACCTTTGTCAAAGGTGACTTACAGACAGTGCACTAAACTACCTACAGCCCTTTTTATCTATTTGTAAATTGCAAAAAAAAAAAAAGTTTTGTAGGAAAGTAAACTATTTTTTTCCTTTTTCTGCATGGGCATTTATATGATGTCTTCTTTTCTTTCGGCGTACCAGGGTGAACCATTTATACACCTTTTTTGTCCAGTGGTCACCAGACTTGTGTGGGATGGATGCTAAAAGTTTCATGGTGCTGAACAAATGCAGGTTGGGTGTGATGGAAGCCCTCTTCAGCAATCCTGGCCACAAGAAGTGGGAGGTGAGCCGAGCCCAGTCCCTCAACCAGGAACTGTTTTAAATAAAAATGTAATAATGTTTATTATTTTAAAATTATATTAAATGCTTTTATACAAAAGCAGCGATGGCAGTTGCATCACAAAAAAACTGCTGCAAGCAGAAAATGCTTGTGCCACTGAAGAAACACACACACAACACCAGCAAGTTTTCAAACGGTTTTAACAGCTCAAATTGCTTTCTTCTCTAACGGAAGAAGAGAAGCTGGCGGGTATGAAAACAGTCACAGCCAGTCAAATTTAATTTCCTCCTCAGTATCCGCCTGCTTTCCTTTCCTATTCAGCAAGATAGTTTTCTTGAAAATGAAACTTAATCAAAGATGTAAGGCTTCCAGCAATGGTGTGTGTGGGTTCAGGTGGGATGGGCCATTCAGGCCGAGAGCAAGAGAAGTTAAACAGGGCAGCATGTGTGTGATACACTTCACAGTGCGGTTTCAGCAGTGGGAGACATGAGTGCCTTGCCGACAAACATCAAAATACTGTTTTATGCCAGAAAATGTCTAGAACCCTATGTAGAGGTAAGTGTGTTTACTGGGACTCACAGAGGAATTTATTCTCTATATTTGTATTATCTGTGTGTGTGTCCTTGTGTGTGACCGAGGAAGAAAGTTTAGAGGCATACAGACAACTGTAAATTTGACCGTTTCAGTAAAAGTAACAATTTTTCTATCATTCTTCTGTGCAGCAGGTGGTACACAGTATGAGACAGATGATTTTACAAGTTTCACTGATCAGTGACGGAAAAGATGGCATTTTTTCAGTTATTCCCCATGAGGGGCAAACTGGGGACTACATTCTTGTGGCAGGAGCCCCAAAATATTTCATATTGTATACTGTAGGGGGTCAAAATCACCGTCATTCTGTGAAAGAACATTAATTTTAAAAGATTAACTCGGTACCGTTATGTTGTTCACATATTTGTGGTAAATCTCACAATTAAGTATGATTTGGAATCTGTCTGTCATCAGAAAGAAACTGTTCTTCTTTACTTATTTAGTTGACCATTTTCTCTAAAGCAGCAAGTGTTGGAGCTTCTTACAGTGATCTACCCATTTATATATGGTGTAAATCCAGCTCATTCCATTGCAAGACTGTCGCTCTCACCACTACGCCACCTGCTCACTGTTCAAATATCAAAAATTTTTTTGTACAGGATGGAGGCACATTTGACCGCGGACTTAAAAAAGCAGTTTGACAGTTTGGTGGTTCTCTCTCCCCAGATCATCACAGTCCATGAAGGCAAATGGGAACAGAAAGTATACAACTCTGAGGGAGAGGAATCAGATGGTCCGGAGGATCTGCTTCCTGAGCTAACTGACCAAAGTGAGCTGCTAGATGAGTTCCACCTTCAAGAGGTGAGCACACATCCACATCAAACAAAAAACTGGCCCATACACTCCGCACAGTGGGTGGACTGTAACTGTCCCTGGGTACATTATCACTCTGAATGTATGTGTCCCCCTGCAGCTGGCCAGTCACCTGCCAGCGAGGACAAAGGGGTATCCATGGCGACTAGTCTACAGCACAGTAGTGCACGGCACAAGCTTGAAAACAATGTACAGGAACCTTGCTCATCTTGACCGCCCTGTACTCCTTGTCATCAAGGACATGGACAACCAGGTGCTTTTAAACACCTGCCCTACTCACTTTTGCTGGCTTGGGGTATCTTTTTATTTGGACATCTTTAGGAGCTCTGACAAATGTGACATACAACCCTTTAATCCATTTTGCAGGTGTTTGGGGCATTCGCATCTCATCCTTTCAAAGTGAGTGACTGCTGTTACGGCACAGGGGAGACATTTCTCTACAGCTTCAGCCCAAACTTGAAGGTAGTTCCCATCCTCCAACTTTTTGTCCAGTGCTTGAGATGGATTTATGCTATGAAGTACTGTTAAATTGAAGGTAAATATGTCTCCTAAAGGTGTTTCATTGGACTGGAGAGAACACCTACTTTGTTAGAGGCCATTGGGACTCACTCCAATTGGGAGCAGGAGGGTATGTACAGAAAAACCACCAGTCCTTTGTCATTATCATGTAAGCTGTGCCTTCAGACCAACTGACAGTGTAATGGCTAAGGACTAACATTTATGACCTGAAGTGCCCTTTGGACAATGCACATAAATTGTATTCATAAAACATTCTGCTGTGTAAATGAATATATTTTAATAAATTGGTGAAAGTGTAAGCCAAACGTTCGAAAGACTTTGGGTAAAAGAAATGGTACGGCAGTTCCTCAACATCTGAACTCATACGCAAATTTTTGCTATAATGGCTCTTGAAAATTAATACTTATATACTGATGTCTGAATGGAAACTTTGGCTATAAAAAATTTTTGCCCAAAGTTTATCTATAACAAAAAAAATCAAAGCACAAATAAAAATTTAAATAAATTTAAAAATCTAAAAAAAAATAGTGCCGTACAGTGTACTTTTATAAAACAATACTGTATTTGTTGTAACAAACTATATTGTATAGCTACGAATTTAACCAAGTCAGACGCGCTGCATGGGTGCTATCAGCTGTTCCCACCTGTTTTACAATCTCTGAATGTTTGCACCACGTCCCCGCATTTATTGCCCATTTCACTTTTTAAAATAAACCTGTTTATGTAAATGCCAGTTTTTATGTCAAAGGGGTGGACGCGAGTTACTTTATTAGCTTTATTCAACATCTCATAATACTGAACTCCCACTGCGAACCCTGTGTATGCACCCTCTAATCTCCCATGAGTAACACAGTGGGGGGGTAGTGGCATTAACATGTGAAATGTCCTGTACTGTGCATACTGCACCACGTGTTATAAATATTTAAGTTAATGACAACATTAAGGTAATAGTTAGGTAACTGGTGTTTACAGTGTTTATGATGCTGAAATCATGGGTTGATAGTTACATAGATGTTTTCCAGTGGGCTAGGAACACGATTATTTTTTCCCATTTAAAATAATGGGAAATAGGCACTTGGTATCCAAAAAATTTGGCTTCCAACATGTTTTCAGGGACAAATTAGTTTCAAATAATGAGGAATTACTGTTTGAAATGGCAACTCTCAGAAGGGCACTAACTGCTGTGTGCTGGAGAGGTGCTGTACATGAATATAAATTATAGCCTGAATATAGCTGCCTATTTGTAAACTTTGTTAAATCATTTCAATAAATGTTACAACATAAATTAATAAAAACCTTAATGGCTGTGAGCAGGCAAATGTCATAATGAAAAATTTTAAGGAGTTATAAATTTTACAGAACAAAGTCATGTACACATGCATTTAACTAACAGCTATTTACTATACGTAGCTAAAGATGCTTTTTTGGTAACATTTGTTTGGGTGTTTCATACATAAATGATTCTTTCCACTGTTGTTCAAGGGGTCACTTTGGATTGTGGCTGGACTGCGACCTATACCGTGGCTCCAGCTTCCAGTGCAACACTTTCCACAACCAGCCCCTCTCCTCTAAGCAGGACTTCACAATCCAGGACCTGGAGGTTTGGACCTTTCAGTCGCACGATGGCTGATCGGCCACAAAGAAGAGCTTCCTGTTGTTTTACTCAAGGACACAATGTGTCACCAGACGAGCCACAGGTCAGCTCTGCTGCCACTACTGGCTCCCTGACCAAACCACGTCACAGCACATACCTGTAGCTGTACCAGGATGGGCTGTATTCAGTGGGCCATTGCAAAGTTCTGCTCTGGTTTCACATGGTCTCAGTTTGCTTAGGTGTCTCAAACTCAGTGTTAACATATTGCTGGAGGTTTGAACCCAATACTCTTCAGGTGTTTAGCCAAGAGGGCCACTACACATTATGGCTTCTCAGAGTGACTTTAAGACAGGAGAATTGATTTACACCATACCAGCCTTATGAAGATCTTCCTGTTGTGCAGTAGGACTTCACTAAGGTTTGCTGATGTATTTACTGGCAATATACTCTACATTTTCCCCCAAACAATGTGCAAAATATGCATTGTAAAATAGGATTCGTAAATTATTTTTCATTTCGTCCAGATTCGTCCAGTCAACCGTTTTTAAAATGTTTTGTATTTTTTTAATAAAATGCACACACACTATCTTGGAAGCTTGTGCTTCTTTTTGTCAGGTCTTTTGTTTCAGTGCTTGCACTTTAGACATTTTAAATATGTTGGTTTTCTCTTTAATGCCAATTACTGACTACTGTTCTGATACACCTTTGGCTGGAAGACTATTTAAACACTGGTGAGCAATGACCGAACACGTTCTTGCCTGGAACAAAAACAATGCATAAGCCGTAGCACTATAATATAAAAGCACACAACACATTACAAAATCTGCTTGAAATCCCAGGAATAACTGATCTCCAGGAAATATAGCTTTACCTATGGGTAAAACTGCAATGTTCTTTGGATAAACATATAAATTAACAACTTGTTCTGCCTTGATCAAGACTAATTTTAGCACCTCTGTATATAAATCATTCTTTCCTGGAACACAGACGTTACATATATTCATCACACTGGGCATATGCTGCAATTTTGCCATATCCTTCTCACTGAGACAAACAGGGCTTTGGGATCCACGTGTTCAGGACAGGCCGCGGCAGGTTCCTAGTAAAGGCTTCTGGGTGATAACCTACTGCAGTTACATGATGTTTTAGTCTTAGGCTTGTTTTTTGTACAAATGCATAGACAACAGAGGCAGCACACTGACTGAAAAGGTAAGTACGTTTTCGTCAAGGATCCGAATTCTAAAGGTTGCTCTTTCATTCAGGCCGGTTTCCTCCGGCTACTTTACATTCATCTGATTTAAAGACATGCTGCAAAAAGAGAACTGAAGCAGACATGGTTACACACGTTTTAGTCCAGTGGGGAAAAGGCCAGTTATCAATGAGAGCTTTATAGCCAAAAGTTTGTCCAACAGTTTTGATATTTCTTGTTTTTTTGTGTATAATCAGTTCATTCATAGCTTATCGATAGATTGTTATTACAGAATTTGAATTGCTGTCGAATTACAGAGGAGTTATGCAGCGTAACTGGTTGTGCAGCTATCTCACAGCATCTCGACTGTTTGCAGATGGATGAACATAAACTGTCCTCAGAATGTGCATGTGTGTCGACTGTGCTGCGACGAGCTGAGGACCTGTGCACCACGGTGTACTTTGCCTCACACTTTATGCTTCCAGCATCTGTTTTGGACTCTTGTCAGCCTCCATCATAATGTTCTTTGCTGATTTTTAGTAAATATTTAGTATATTTTAATCTGTTTTGCTTTATAAATGTTTTATACTATTTAGTTAAACATTTAAAAACTATGTATCACTAGTATATACCGCTACAAACAATAATATTTTATATAGTACATTTAAAGTTTCTCAAAGTGCTATACAATAAACATAGATGAGTGCATTTTACTTCTGACTGATGGCAGATGAGGGACATGCTGGCCACGTCTGTGGTGCAGCAGAGAACCACAGAAAATACTGAGATGAAGAAAATACTGTTAAAAATAAATAAACTTAGAAATGTCTTTGAAAAATCATACCTTGGATGTTTGTGAAGTACAGGTGTAGTTGGTTTAGTTTTGCAAGAAGCACAGCATCTACATACTTTACAGAGTGAAAGACATAGTAACAAGTAAACAAACCCCTTTGTAGAAGTAAAACGAGTGTAAAATGCCATTATGCTGAATAATAAGCCTGTTGCAGGTTATAAGAGTATATTTTCATAAACTGTTAGAGTGGTTTTCATTATGTAATGTTGGATCAAATAAAGCCAGAATTCTAACTGGAAGCACACATGATAAGACTGAGGTCATCATACTTTGGATACATCATACAAAGACTGCATTCTTTTGAAGACAGTAATGGCTGGAAAATTTGGAAGAAAAGATAAGGATGACCAGCATCCAGATGGATGGACTCAGTATTAACTACAATGGACCACTTTCAAACCTAAAGATGCAAGGAGGACAGAACATTCTGGATACATTCTATATATGCTGTCATCATGAGTCCACTCTATGGTGTAGCAACCAGAAGGTATACATTTTCTATCAAGGAGCACTTCTATCCTGCTTTCCTTTTCTGCCGTGTTCTCCAAGTCCTCAATCTCTGCCCATATATTAGGCTTTAATGTTGACTCAGAGGGCATCTTCATTAACTTAGTTGACACAGGATCGGTCCTGTGAAGCTGTCCATCAAGTACAACCCTACCCTGTGCCACGATTCCATCCTTTTGCCAGTCCACCTCTTCCTTTTCCAGATGTTCCCACAGCACTTCCTACTTAATGTCACTTAATGAAAGAGAGAAGTAATAGCTCAAGATCTCATCCACTAACTTTTCTACTATTTCATCCAGCTGGTGCTTGTAGTACTGCTGATGGCTGCTGGTGGGACTGATCTGTGCCCAGACTATTGTCATATCCTCAGGTGTTGTGACTGGGTCTAGGAATGAATTACACCACAGTGAGGGACTCATGCTACATCACCCAAAGTTATTCTACAGTTTAAACAAAATACACAAACATTAATGAGGACAAGATTCCAAATATTAGTGTATCTGAGCCTAACCAAGGGACTGAATGAATGCGAATTACAAATTGGGGGGAAAAAACGCATGTAGTAACAGTGAAAACATAGTATGAAGGATGCATAAGTGTTTGTCATACACCCCACAACTTGTCTCATTATACTTACAAGTGCTTTGGGTCAATTCAGCAGTTGCTGGGACATTTCCATAGGGACAAGTCACATTCTGCATTACAGAAGGAAAACAATTCAACATAGCTCCGACAGTATCTTTCTTTACATTTCGAGCCAAAGCTTATAGTTTAATTGTACAAACCGTCTTGACCAGTGGCCTGAGCTTTTGGAGGGAAGGTCTTCTCTGCAGTGTTGTGGAGACCATACTGCCAATGTTGGTCACTGAGGCATGAGCAGCAGAAAACACAGGGAATGCAAATATTATGTATTAAATGCGTATTATGCACATTTTTTATGTGATATCTTTTAGCATATTGTCTCCTGGTCTATCACCCAGGGCTTCCAGGATAGGGTCTGGGACACTGTGACTGACCTCAAGCAGGACAAGTGGTTAAAGATAACTAATTGAGGGATAAAGGTCTTTCTGTTTTTGGTTAGCATTTTAATTTGAACATTTTGACATCATGTCTATTCTTATTACATGATCTTGATAGTGAAATTACAATGCAGTGGGTTTTTGGTTTACAGTTCAAATTTAAACAAATTGTATAAAAGTTAAAGAGACGGTATATTCCAACTACAAAAATGATAAGGAGAACCAGTCTCACTTCAGTAACAAGCAGCTGTAGAAAGGCTTGTCCAGAAATGGAAAATTCACTTGTACACCTTAGCGCTCAGCAGGATAGACAAGAAACATGAACTATAAAGTAGCTAAAACCTTAAAAGGCACGCAAGTCTACTGAAATAACTTGTCATGTGAATTGAACGAGTATAAAGTATAGGAAAGTAAGAATAGGGTTAATGTCAGTGCTGTCACTAGTACTAGTCACTTGGTGGTAATAGTGAAAACATAGTTTACAATGTTAAGTTTTATCCAATACCCCCCAGCTTGCTGTTTTATACTACAATCAAAATCTTCTTGTGTGCCTGGCAGTAACCATGACATTTTAAAACAGTAATGTACAAGTTTATACATAAGTGAAGGCTTACACGGCTGGTTGAACAGCTTGATGGCATCATTCCTTGCATCAGTCAGGCTGCATTTCATCTTCCTTTTGGCTTCAAGAAGACTTTTCAACTTCTCCTCTTGAGAGGCCAAAATCAAGTTCTGCAATTCTTGTCTCTGGACAAGTAGGTACCACAAAATTGAAACAAAATTACACTTGACATATAGTTCAATTGTGTTTTTTCTGCTTATACACATTGTGCGGTAGAACTTAAAGCTCTGCAGTACAGATTACAAATTTCCTTCTTCAAAATAAAAATGTTAAAAAAAAAACAGAAAAAGATAACCAGCTGAAAATACACAGCACTTTGAATTTAATTCTGAATCGCCATCATTCTTTTCAAATCTTTACACAACTTTTTAAAATTTGTGAAAATTTGTGATGCAAATAACTACCCCTTCACAACACTTGCAGGTTACCTGTTTATCCTTCATCAGCTCATCCACTTTCCCTTGCCGCTCCAAACGCAGTTCTCTTTGTACCTCCTTGACCACTTCCTCTAGCATCTTTCTTTCTTTCACTTTCCACACCTGCATATTTTAAAGATGGATGAGCTAAGTATGCAGTTTGTGAAGGCACACTTTGGAGTTGCAGTAAAGGTGCATTTTATTCCTGTCAAAACCAATTACTGCATTACCTGTCAGGACAACTTATACTGTTACAGACTTCCCATTCGCTCTTAATCTCTTACCATGTGATCTTCATAAAATGAGGAACAGAGGTTATTTATTTTCTTGATCTTTGGAAGCTTCAAAACCAAGTAGTCATTTTCTCTCCACAGACTTGATGAGACCCTGCATAAAAAATAGGTTTAGAAACATCTTGTGCCATAAAGGAAACTGTAAAAGCACTATGTTCATGAGGCACAAATGAAACTATTTCTGATTTGTGTCTAATAGTAAAAAAGCGTTCACTGATAACAATATATGTAGAACATGCAGCAGGTCGGAAGAGCAAGGTAATTGTGGTGGGAAGCTGATCTCTTTTATTTCATTGTAATCTGTGCATGTCACACTGCTTTTAATCCAACTATTTGGGACATTTTGGGCATCTGCACCTTCTCCAGTTCCTTTTAAATCACACATATACCTGTACCTGTCACCACTCCCTCACCTGCCTCTAGGAGCACCCTGCTGTTGTATAAAGATGCTGTCCTTTTGAAGGAGCCTCTCTATCAGGTCAGCTATAGTGGTATCTGCTGGGATCTTGCCCTGGTCTTGCAGAACCAGGAATGCACGCACAATTTTTTTCTACACGCACAGAGAAGGACCCTTGTTCAGTGTCGCCAGTAGTTTAAGGCCAACCAGATGTCTAACCTCAAAACATTCCCAAACTGAAGTCACAACTGTGTTACCTGTTCCATCTTAAATTTTTGATCCCAGTCCAATTGTACGTCTGCCAGATAATCTTTATACCTGTTGAACTCTTTTGCTGAACAAATGACCTGATAAAAAATAAAAAAGCAAATTAAAAATTGAAAAATAAAGCCCTGTTCAGTATGGACTTTTTCAAACAGATACCCCCTCACTTTGTCGTCTTCTGTAATGAACCCATGGGCAATGAGGAGACTGTGTATATCTTTGCGGTTCATGTACGTTTTCAGGTTGGGGTCATGTAGACAGTTGTACGGCAACGATGTCAGCCGGTAGCCATTTGGGTCTGTGATATCAAAGTCACTCTTCTGCTTAAACAACTTAAGTTTTTGAAACACACAAACACACACAAAAACACAACAAAAAATGTAAACTGTACAAAATTACTAATATTGTTAAGTATCAACAATGTAAAGTGTTTAAAGGTTTACAGAGTAACAATGATATAATGACAGGTTTAGGAGACAGGTGTGTATTATTAAACAAAGCCAAAGTATTACAAATGTGGACAACAAATTAGTTATTTTGAAATTGCAGTTGCAAATCTCAGAGGGAACCAGTTAGTTGTATTATTTCACCTAAACCTATCAGACAGTGTGTCACTGAGTTTATCTTTAAAAATGTTCCACAAGGAATTGTCCACGGTAACTGACCTACTGACACAGCATCTCATCCTTGTTCTTACCCTCTCACAGAGACGAGTGGTGTGAAGGACACAGGGGTTCTTTGGCCTGATGGGGACTTTCCTACCCAGTGGCCAGTCAAATGGCTTTGAAGTCCCCGCTGGAAACTGGAATGTGATGAGAAAGGAGAAAAAATCGTCTTGTAATGTGATATGGTCTATCTTAAAATTTTTCACCAGTTATTTAAACAGATGAAGATTCCAAAAGAAAAACAAGAGATGTGCAGCTCACTTCTCCCAGTTTTGTAAACTACTGCATTTTCCAGCAGACTTTTCTAGTCATTCCCGCTACCGTTACCTTTCCCGTCATGTCAAAACCAGTTTACCGGAATAAACACCTACAAAGGTATCAAACATCCTAGCCGTACCTTACGGTTCATGGAAATGATATAATAGTCGAAATTAAACAGTTAAACTGACAAGAAAAGTATGTTCATTTCTTTTTAAAACAAGAAGTGCGTCTAGCAGCGGCTGAATGAAATGTTGCCCGACACACGACCGGTAGAAGCGCATGGTCGCCTTGGCAACGTCTATGATGTAACGAATAGAGGCACCATTCCGTTGCAAACGGACAATGCAGTACAGTGAGACAACACAATACCAACATTCAGCATAGTTAGGCTTTTGGTGAATTTACCATTTTTTTAAAAAATGGTGACACCTTTCGGTAAAGAAGCGAGAAGTTTAAATACTTGTCACTTTCTAAAAACAAATTATTAGATTATATAACCCCGATTTAGAGATTATATAGCCATATTGTAGCCATTGTTTTTAATAAAAGGCTGTTCATTTATTGGATCGAATGAATCAATATTAATAATGCTGTCTCTTAGCGTTTAAGAATAAATCAATCCAGAAAATCAAGACAGTTATTTATCGCAAAACTACCCGTTTCTTGACTCAAGTTTTTGTAGACACTGACGTCATTTCCGGCTGGCGCACTAACGTCGGGAAATGGCTGCCGGGCTGCAGCTGCAACGATGTATAGTAGCGCAAACAGGGAAACATTCCGCGTCTGTTATTTTCCTCCACGGCTCAGGTGACAGACTTTTTGCATTTGCGGCTGCTTAGTTTTGTTACACTTCAAGTGGTAAAAATTAGTTTGGCCATGAAGCCTGAACTTGCCGATGCAGTATTTCGAGTAAGCGTGGGTGCAGCGTGTGTTTTGGTGGAATTGTTGTTTTGCAGGTGACACAGGACAGGGGCTGCGCATGTGGGTACGAGATGTGTTAAAACAAGACCTGGCCTTCCCCCACATTCGAGTTATTTACCCCACTGCCCCAGCCAGGTAAAACAGCACTCCCACACTCATCCGTTATGAAAGACAAGACACCTGGAAGAGATGGGTAGAGTAGCCAAAGGCAGTTACCTTCAAGAAAAGTCTTCCTCTAACGTGGTTCTGTAAAAGTTAGCAAGTATCAGGGCAAAACATTATTGAAAAATTAAGTTACTGTGATTCAAATGAAACTTTTCATGTCTGAACCATTAGCAGTGTTAACGGCTTCAATGCTATTGGAAAAGTATACATACGGGTATTTGAATAAAATAAATCACTGAATTTGTTACCTTAGTACTAAATTGTTAACATTTTAACAGAACTACAGCTTACAGTGATTTGTTTTTCAGCGCGTACGTGGACTTACTGTTCATTTAAATGACACTTTTCTCCAAAGTGAATTACAGCGATAAGGTACTAGTTACATTTATTTACCTGTTTATATAGCTGGGCAGTTTTTACTGGAGCAATTCAGGGAAAGAGCATTGCAGGAGGTGGGATTAAAACGTGGGATTTCATGTCCACTGACATTGGCATCCTTTCTCAGACTAGGATGACAGTACAGGTGTGAAGTGTAAGTGAACGTGTAATCAGTGCACCTTTTTAGGGTCAAAAGGATGTGTAAATATTTTAGATCCGGGGATACGTATACAGGAAACCCTGTATAAGACTTCTGGTTCCAATGGGAGGTATTTGTGTGCTTTAAAGAGGAAAATGACTATAAACTGTCCAGCTTTACTATAACAAAGAAAGTGTGTTCATCTTTAAATGATTATAAATGGCAAATAAGTTTGCAGAACTGGTGCACAATAATTTGGTATATATTATCAGAGGAGAACATTTGTCATGACTACCTTGGGTGAGGTATTTTTTAGTAAAGAGGAATAGATAATTCACTAAAAGTCCAGACAATACAATATTTGTGCATTGTGATTTCTTGCCTTCATACTAGTTTACAAGGTATGTGTAGTTAGTTGGATAACAATCAACATTTAAATTAACACGAACAAATATTTTAAAACTTTCTACAATTCAGTTCTTCAGTGGAATGTTTGCTTACAACTCTACAGTAGCAGTTATATGCAAACAAAAATATTTGACACCAGTAACACCTTCAGTGTATTTAAATAAAACTTGACTGAGATGTTTTTAAACAATGTAATTTTTATAGTTATTTTCAAAAGTTTAACTTAGTAACATGTTAAGAACATGGAAAATGCATTTTTTTCAGTCAACACACGACTTACTTGAATACCTGAGTTAAAATATAACTAACACCTTTTATCACCTTTCACAATACAGGGTTTAAAAAAACTTACCTTATTAAACTTGTTAAACTAGATACATTTTCCTATGGCACCTCAGAGTATTTTTTTAAAAGCAGTAGTAATGATAACCACATAGGCATGAAATAATCATGTTTGTGAGACATGAGTCACACAAAATAATAAAGTGAGTGCAAAAAAAGTTAAAATGTTTTATGATTCGTCTTGCTGCTAGCAAACTATAGCGAAATTGACAAAGGAGGTCAGCTGTTTGTGAACATGTTGTTAATGGTTCAGATCACTTCACCACACATTCAGGTGTTCTGAGATGTTAAGATGTTAAAGTCATGCCTCCTTTTCTTCCGGTTCTCAGGCCATACACACCCATGGGAGGTGCTTTGTCAAATGTGTGGTTTGACCGCTACAAGATCTCACGAGATTGTCCTGAACACCTGGAGTCAGTGGAGGCCATGTGCAGGACACTCAGTGAGGTGGTGCAGCAGGAGGTGCGGGCAGGAGTTTCCAAGCACAGAATGCTTATTGGTACAGTAGCCAGTACCGTTATCTTGCCTGAGTTCCCAGTGGGATTAATGTCAGCGTTTACCATTCTTAACAGTTCTCGATTGGTTTTTAAAGGGGCTTAAGGTGGCAGATACGAGACGAGGAGGCCCATATGTCCATAGCAGCTGTAACCTGACTGAAGAGGGTTATCCTAGCTTGCAATTGTGCCTTTCTGTTTCTGGATAAAGGAGGGTTCTCCATGGGTGGGGCCATGGCTCTGCACCTGGTGAGCAGGTTCCATCCTGATGTGGCAGGGGTCTTTGCACTCTCAAGTTTCCTGAACAAAGACTCCAAAGTATTCCAGGTAATTCACACTTGGACATGACAATTAAGAAACTATTTAAATATCTTAAACTAAGTTTAATATGTTAAATATCTAAACTAAGAGTTTAGTCTTGGTGTGCTGTTGATTTTGTGTTGGAATGGATTTGAGAACAATGATTAGTTTTGCTATCAAATGGAAAGTATGTCCTGATAGAGGACATAAAGTATGTTTGTATGCATCTTAACTGATGGCAGTGATTGTAGGCGAGTCTACGATGTAGACAGTGCTGAAATTATACAGTATAATTGTAGACAGTACTTCATTTATATTTGATAGGAATGGCCCAAATTAGGCCTGGTTGTATTCAAACAACTTAATGAAGGTGATTAAAATTAGGGAAAATGATTTTTTTTGTACACTTGAATAGGTGCAGGAAGTGTTTAGTTGGAGTCATTGCAGCTAAAGGTGGGACTACCGCTTAATGCAAAACAGCAGTTACTTTCTCACAGTTGTGATTGCATGTTTTATCTCTCCTTTTTTCTCCTGACTCTAATAATATAATTCTAAAACTGAAAAAAGTCTGAACAAATTTAATGTCAAAAAGCTGCAAAGAGAGTGTCAGACAGGGAGCAAATACCCGCCTCCCCCCAAAGCACTGTGCATATCTATAGTGTGTATATGTGATGTGAGTGTGAATGAGAAGCTTGGTGATGTAGGATTCTGTCAGTGATTGTTTATGTGTGAATTACAGCAGATGGTTTTGTTCTTCAGACAGTTCAGGGTGGGAGAGGGCAGTCCATGCCAGAGCTCTTCCAGTGTCATGGGACAGCAGATGCACTGGTGCCCCACAATTGGGGCGAGATGACAGTCGCACAGCTGCAAGAAGAGGGTGTCAATGCAACTTTTCACTCCTTCCCTGGCCTGCAACACCAACTGGCCCGTGCTGAGCTGGAAAAGCTGCGATCCTGGATCATTAAAAAGCTGCCACCAGAAGACCCTGTTTAATATGGAAACTCTGTTGAATGGTTTAACTTCACACTTACTGGTCCATGGACTTTAAACCACACCTACATTCTCAGATACGTACGTTTCGTGCTTCACAGGGCAGCCAGAACAATTTTACAGAACAGCCTACAATTTTAATTTGAAACACGTGGTTTTGACTTCTGTGTATTGACCATGCATACACACTTGTATGTGTTTTGTATTAAATGCTGGAGAAATTAGAAAATATAAACTTGTTTATTCATTCTGTAGCTTGTAAGACAGAATGCAGTGTTTTGCATACGTGCATATGAAACTTGTAGGTAATGTGAATATTGAATGAGGCCACGATCACTCGCTAGTACTCAAGTCATTGAATGATTACTATGCGACGGTACTGACCCCTACCCTACGCACCAATGTATCGAGAAGCCCTGCATACAACACAAATTTTGCATTCAGGATTAGTTTTAAATTCAATCCCATCTCTCTCTGTAAAATTTTCACATTTTTTGGAGTTCCTGTGGCTGCCACCCCTCCCCAGGAGATGTAGTTGTAGCCAGGAGCACTGGCGACCAACTCCAGATGTGTTTGTGCAGCGAGCGCCTTACAGGGGAGTAGCACACACCTTGTGTCCCTCATTTAAAGGACTACACTTTCCAAGGGGTTTATAAATCACTGCAACCCTTAGGTAAGTGGTTAATAAAAATGATTGGGTGGATGGATGTACAGATGATCCAGGCCTATATTGCCCCTTACCAAGATGCACTCATTGTAGTATCATGGCTGTCATTTCCTCAGTCCTATAGAGAAAGACATTCAATCCTAGTCTGTACATTGCATTATTTATCTGACACTTGCCACAATAACTTGCAATTTATAATCTACACAACTGGGTTATTTTACAATTTAAGAGCTTCCTCAATGATATTACGGTAAAGGGGATTTTAACTAAAGTCATTCAAGTGTAAGGTAGTAGCTTTAAACATTGTCACTCTCTGTACTACCTACTAGAACCTGGTTTGTTGCAGAGGATCATTAAAACTGCTTAATGTAAATACTGAAGGTGGTATTTAAGACAGAAACATTGCATCTCTCTAAATAATATTCCTCCACTGTCCATTGCTCGCTTCACTGGAAGAAGCCACCTAAGAAGGTATTTTTTTCCATGAATAACATTTATACAGACTACCGCATGTGGGGGAAACGCAACTCCTTTATATGTAGTACATTCAGATTGGCTACGTGCCCTTCTTTCTGTGATAGGATTTCGGCAAACCGAAGCCTAAAACAGTTGGGAGTTAGATATTCAGAGAGAAATAAGTACAAATTCAAAGACATAATAAAAATGAAACAGAACCTTTATACTTTCAAATAATTCTTCAATAAACATTTTCATTTGTAAAATGTTTAAAACCAACTTTGGATGCATCTCCTTCTCTGGTATGAATACAACTGTAGAATCTGGGTGGGGGGGGGGTCCTGTCATGTAAATAACATTAATGGGGGATTGGGCTGTCGGGCACCTGTGCACGTGCAGCATGGTGGAAAAGACCTGTGGCTCTGCTCCCAGTTTGATCCAGCTTTGCAGATAGAAGACTTCTGTGATTTCACTGACAGGCTGGATCAATGGACTTGCCATACTGCTTAAAGTTAAGACTAATTCACAATTAAAGCAGCAACTGCATTGGAGAAATTAAATACTGAAACTCCCTCTTCTGCTCTTTCTATGAATAAATTTCATATATTTCCAAGTTGAAGCTTAATTAGCCTTAGTCTGGAGGGGGGTGACAGCACAAACATGAAGCTGAGGGCATCCGCATCAGATAAACCCAGGAAACATGTGTTGCAGAAGGAGAACCGCGCCGACCACCAGGAGTCCACACAGGAGCAGCACTAGCCACATAGGGAAGAACCCTACCAGGAACACAAAGATATATAATTATTGATACAACATTTATAATCAACTTGCTGCAGCAAAACAGTGTCTTGCAGAAGTAATGCTGAAATAGCACATCATTGTGAAAAATATAGTTAAGTGCAGAAGTGGCCAAGCCAGGTCCTCAGTAGTGTTAGAATATTTTCACTGTTTCACTATTGCTCTACTGAAGTCATTTCTTGAAGAACTAGGCATTTCAAGTTGTGCTTCAGATGCTTGTTATATTATTTAAATGTAATCTAAAAAATGTGCAAGACCGCTCCTCTTGATAAAGCCCAAAGACTGTGGTTTAGTACACCTTGGGTCTACGGTGGTAAGACTTGCAAAAACTGTCTGACTTACAAAACATAACATGCAGGCCAGATACAGGTTATCCATAACATGTTCGCTGCAAACTCAACTACAAACATAATTCCTTAATTCCTAAAACAAATGTGCAAAAAGTAAAGATTATTCAATAATGAGTTTCGCATTATTATTTGATAACATTGTTGTAACTTGTATTGGTTCTTTTCAAAAGAAACAGAAAATACGCAACTATGAAAAAATTGGCATCAAAATTGTCATTATTTATTTGCGCTCATTTAATTAGAGCGCCTATTAAAGGGTCCAACTTTAAGGTGTCCTGGGGAAGGCGGCCGTTAATGCGCCTTTTATTTGCTCCATTAAGTAGCGTCCATAATTTCCCAATGAAAACGACCTATAATTGAGTTGATATGAGAAACGAATTTGAAGAGTGTCAGACCGTTTCTAAATTGTTGGGCTGAATTAAAAATTAAAGCGTGACATTTGACAGGACGAGTGCACCTGATGATTGCCCCAAGGGCCACTTTCAGAGCCATCAGTCACGGACGCGGATCGTGTATTTAACCTCAGCGGCTGCGAATGATGGCGCACCGAGCGCAAGAGGCTTTAATATTAGACTTTAAAAATAATTACAAAAACGAACGACGTAACGTTTTTCGATTTTGTATCACATTCTGCAAATAACTAAACTGAAATTGAATTTATACACAGGCATCCTTTAAAAAATAAAAAATCTTTACTATTGTTTATTGGAACACATTTGATTCATATTTTTTCTACAAAAGGCTGATGTTCAATTTTTCGTTTTCTCAAAGTTGTTTTCGTAAACCGATTGAATTCAAACGAAACAGTTCATTGAAATAACTAGCCCACAAAGATGTAGAATTTTCAGAGGAAGAAACCATGAAATCCCTATTAGGGCGGTTAAGTAGAGGTGCTGAGTGACAACTCGTCTCACTAATATAACTCAATTATTTACAGTCTGACAGCACAAACCAATTAATAACCGAACATCACAACCATTCCTGACAGTTTCGTTTTGGTGTCTGTCCCGTGTTCACACTACCTGGTCCGCGAATAATGGGGCTCAGTAATTAATATGAATTAATGCGTTCTGTTCATGTTACTATTTTATGTTTTTCTTTATCCAAAAACAGTATTTATTACTACTAATAGTCAATAATTTTTTGTGATAGTTTTCACTGTTGCATTTCCTATTCTCAGTTTTCTGTAAGTTATATTACCTCTTGAATGTTTGCCTGTTTTTACGTCGTTTCTTGCTAGTCACTCTGAGACTACTTTTTGGGTAGGGTGCTGTACAAAAACACATTTTATAATCTTTCAAAACATCAAACTTACGGGCTGCCTGTAACGATAAACTCCCAACTTATTGACTGCCAGTCCCTCTTCCCTCAACAGTCACAAACAACACACACGACTGCACACTTACTGCGGTTTGGAAGAACGTGCATCTTGCACCGGCTGTCTACTGCCACACTCAACATGGCTGCTTCATTGTTCCCTAGGACACTCTGGCCCTTCCCTGAGGCTGGCAAGAAAGCCAGGTCTGTCACCACGATTCCGTGAGCTTCCTGTACATAGTACAGCTTCTGCAAGGAGCCAAAGAGGGGAGCATAAGAGACTGCGGGTGTGTCTCTGTACAGCATGTCTTAATTTAAACACAAGTACACTAAGTACCTGTAAGGAGAAAGCGATGTAAATAGCTACAGATCCTGTTACTGTCCCCAAGCCCAGAAATGTCCCGGTTTCACTGCAACACAGCAAAAACATACACGCGTACAGATTCAGAAACCTTTTTTGGGCAGTCATTTGAATTCAATTTTTGAGCTTTACAGTTCATGCTTTTGTTCAAAGTGTTTTACAATGATTTATCAGTTTATACAGCAGGGTACTTTTTACTGAAGCAATTTAAGGGACATTTCCTTTAAAAAGACATTTTCAAGTTTTATTATTTTATGGATTTATTTAGGCTTCTTTGCAATTAATCAGCAAAAAAATTCTGATATCGTCAGTGATTTCTGGAAGTATATTTTCAATTCTGAATGAATTAGCAATATTAAGTAAACAGTGAGTTGAACCACTAAATAAGTATGAACTCAGTTACTGTCTGATTCACAAAAAACACAACCCAAGGAGAAAGGCTCTTACGTTCTCACCTGACATCCATACAAGAAATGACCTCTCTCCCACAGGGCTTTGTGAGCAGAGGCAGGAAACTCTGCCCCTCCCACTTGGTGAGGTAGCAGGTAAGAGGTTTGCGCTCTCGTTTGTGGGGAATCTGGACTGTGTAAAGTCTAACAGCACCTGGATGGTCCTCAACCTTTCCAAATCTGGCAGAAAAAAAGAGAAAGCCACAAAGCNAAGAGGTTTGCGCTCTCGTTTGTGGGGAATCTGGACTGTGTAAAGTCTAACAGCACCTGGATGGTCCTCAACCTTTCCAAATCTGGCAGAAAAAAAGAGAAAGCCACAAAGCACAAACCAATGAAAAAACACATAACAGAAACAATTACACTTCAAAAAAAAAAAAAAAAAAAAATCAAATTTCTACCACTTCACTGAGAAAATGATGTTCTAAGATTTAAAGTGTAATAGTAATCCAGCACAAAAGTTACTAGCAGAGCAAACAATGAAATTATGTACCTGCAGGCTTGGTAGCGATACATTTTGTCAGTAATGTTAGGCATGTTATCATGCCAACACAGTCCCATGGCCAACTGGTCCTCACTCCATACACAGCAAGCAAAGTCCCTTCCCACTGTTACAATATGCTGCACAAAAACAAACAGAAAATACAGGTCTACCAAATTTGCAATGCAATCTAATCTGTATGCTAATATTTGAGACTAGGAGGGAGTATACACCTGCCATATTTTATTGTTCAACTGATTTATATGCATATGTACCTGTATGGAGTCTTTTGTTATTAATAAAACTGCACAGTATTAAGTGCATAAAAAAGAAAATTGCTAAATTTACTACTTTTTAGTTATACAACCCTCTCAGGTGTTTTTGGCCTTGATTAATCTATAAGGTCCAAATAGGAAGTGAATGTTTGCTTAGGCAGCTGCTCATTTTTCAGTCTGCATGCAAAATATCTTTAATACCTTTTTGTCTGAACTGATGTCCAAGTCTTCAATCTCTCCTTCATGAGCTCTAAAATCCAACTTTTTGTTTAACGCAGGGTACTGAAGAAAAAAAAAAACTGGGTTGTGAGATATATGTCCTTTTCAACCTGTTTTAAAAAGAGCAGCACTGCACACAACTCTGATGTCAGTGCAAAACAATTTGTGATTCAGTTGCATGTAGAGCTGATGATGGGATTCCCATGCTACCACATTGTGAGACAGAAAAAAGGGGGTATCCCACAAATAGAGAAGGAAAAAAAAAATCCCTGACTAAATGCATGAAGAAAGACAAAGCAATCTTGAGTCTCACCTCCCAAACACGCACGTGCCCATCTGCTCCCCCAGTTAGCAGCAGGCTCAGGTCAGAGCTGAACCTCACACACTTCTGCAGGGCATCAGTGGGACTGAGGTCCGAGCAGACCTCCCCCAACTCCTCCACCACCAAATGGGAGCTATCATCCCTCATCTCCACCCCATCTTTTGCACATTTGGCCTGACCCCGTCCTCCACGTCTCCTGGGGCCACCCTGCTCACCACCACTCCCTGCTGACAAAAACCACAGAACACTTGGCTGCTGAGTATGGACCCTGCATAAGCACACAGAAATACATAGTGCACCAAAGATTGAGAACCAAAGGAAATTAAAAGAAATCAAAACTTGACCATCACACCAATGAATGTTAGTGCTCGTACCCTGTTTGTTGCCAGCCTTGCGACTCTCCTTGGTCGAGCGCTGCTGAAAACGCATCAGGCTGCAGCAGCCATCCTGGCCAGCTGCCATCACATCACCTCCTATAGCCATGTTCATGGTTGCACGTGTGTTTGTGTCATGAGAGTGCAGCAACGTAGCGCTGTGCTGCCCATTGACCAGCTCCAGGCTGAGGAAGTGCTTTAAGGTAATTTAGTCAATCAGGCACCAACCAAACATATCCAGTAAGAATATGGTATTCGTCTGCAATGCACTTCTATACTTTTACTGATATTAGAAACTGATGTTACATTCTTGGAATAATCGCGTGAACACATTAAAAATCGGAACATTAAAATAATTTTAAAAAACTCAAAACTACTCACCACACCATTCTTAATTCCAGTTTTGGAAGCCCCGCCACCACCAGCTGTGATAACCAATCCAGTTTCTTTGTGCACATGGACCGTATAGAGTGGGAAGGGGGCGCGATACAGGTCTCCAGTCTTTGTTCGACCCATGGTCTTTTTACCTTCACTATGCTTTTTCACAGGGAAAAAATGTGAATACACATTCACAATACCACCTAAAGAAAAAAATAAACAACAAAGTCACTATGCAATGCAAAACATTACAACAAGGCAAATAACAATGTTAAGACACATTTACATCCTCCAACTGCTGCTGTACTGCCCTTGATCGAGATACTTGAATTGCTCCGGCAAAAATTAACCAGCTGGAGCTGGTTATAGTCTGGATTAGGTGAGAACTTAAGGGAATAATAGGAATAATGACCAAAGGCCACATTTAAAGAACAGGAGACAATGCACAAAAATAACGCAGTAGCTCAAACATACTGACAGGTGATCAACAACAATGAAAGTAACAGGCAAATACACAGATATATATGGTACATAATCCTAGGTAGTAACAGACACATTACCAATGTATCAGCAGGCAGTTCTTTCTGCTATTAATACATCACATGCCTGAAACACTAAATATCAGAAATAACACTACGCTGCCCTTGTAGTCATACTTTTATAAGTGCAGCATATACACATCTTTATGGGTACCAGCTTTTCTACATTGCTTCACAGACAACTTACACACATTTCAGCAAATCACCCTGAGCTATGCTGAGAATTTTAACTGGATCAGTCAATTCAGAGTAAAACAATGTACTCGATGGGCTCTGAATGGACTGTTTCAGATGTTGATAGGGAACCTCAGAGCTAAAGCACACTGCTAGCTGCTGCTGCTGCACTCATTTCCCTCAATTTAGCTACCGAAACAACACTGGGAGATAAAGCACACGTACACAGCTTTATCAGAGATGTTGGAGCTAAAACAATATTTGCACTTTTCCTTATCACATGAGAATATCAAAAAGAACTGCTGTCTAGTTGGTTACCAACTACAGCTCGCCTGTCCAGCTGCTTCTGCATTTCCAGTTCAATGCGAAGTTGGCCAAAAAGTGATATGCTAATACAGTCAAGCTAATACAACAAGATGACATGTCTTTCTAAACCATACCTGCTGAACCGGGCGTGACTTTGTTCTTGGCTGCTAATTCAAGCTACCAGTCGTGGCTGTCTCATTATGAACCGTCACCAGTCCGTGCACCACCGAAACAAACCGTGAGGTACGGCTACTTCCCGAATTACACGTCAGCAACGTTAGTGTTGCGTGATGTCGTCACTTGGCAACGCCGTACGTCCGTACGTAACGTTGTCACCGCCCAGCGACAAAAGCGCGTAGTGCAGGCATCCCAAACCGTAAAGCAGAGAGCTTTACGCGTGTTGAGATTAATATGTAAATTTGGATTTTTTGCTATAATTATAATAATTCAGTTCCCAGTCAAGCCAAATTTGGTGTCTTCTCAATATATCTGTGTAGCTCGGTTGAGTACTCTTGCTAGTGTTTTTGGTCCCGCGATACTCAACACTTTACCTTTAACTATGCAGTAATTTCTCAGTATCTGAATTCGTCCCTGAAAACGCGTCGGAAGCCGACTTTTTTCGGATACCGAGTGACTATTTTCCATTATTTTAAACGGGGAAAAATAATAATGTGCTCCCATCGGAAAACACCTATATAACTATCAACCCATGATTTGAGCAGGATAAAACACCCTAGACACCAGTTAGAAAACTCTTAATATTGTCATTAATTTGCATGGGTGCATTATGTACAGTACAGGACATTTCACAAGTTAGTCCCCCGCCCCGTCACTGCGTTTCACACGGGGGATGAGAGGGCGCATGCGCGGGGTTTGCGGCGACAGTTCGGTGTTATAAGATGTTACATAAAGGGAATAAAGACTTGTATCAAAGTAACCTGCTGTGTCCACCTCTTCGTTTGACACAACAATCATAGTTTTTATGATATTTTTATGAATAAATGAATTGTACACAAATATGTTGAGCCTGTGCAAAAGTCTTCAGACAAAGCAAAACAGGCGGAATCAGCTGATAACAGCCATGCCCGTACTTCTGGCTTCGGATAAATTCATAACAGTACACACTGGAGTTTTTTACAACACATACAGTGTCCTTTATTACCGTACGGTGTAAGATATTTATTTGTAGATTTTATTTAATGTATTTATACTTTTATTGACGTTTTGAGTTTTTAAATTATGGATAAGCTTATGATAAAAATTCGTTAGAGCAAAATTTTCCATTTCAATATACTGGTATTAATTTTCAAGAACCATTATAGTGAAAATTTGGATATAGAGAGTTCCTGTATGGAGGAACTGCAGTATTTGTTCAGTCTGGGCTGTTTGGATGTAGGTTAGAATTAAGCTAAATTTCTAAGTTCTCCTCCCACAGTCCAAAGACACATGTTTCAGATTATACTGACACTAAATTGACTGTGTGTGTGTGTGTGTGTGTGTGTCTGTGTGTCTGTGTGTGTACAGCCATGCTGCAATAGGGTTGGCAGCCCATTCAGGGTGGTTTCATAGGATAAGCTCTGGACTTCCACAACCTTGACCAGGACATATGCATTTAATGATATTGGATGGATAGATGCTTTGGTTTAATTGACACTTTTCTCCAAGGGAATTTACAAACTTAAACTAATTATAATTGTTAACCCTTTTATTTAGCTGGGTAATTTTTACTGTTTGAATTCAGGTAAGTACCTTGCTTAAGGGTTCTACAGCAGGAAATGGGATTAGAAGCCAGATATTGCAATTGCAAGGGGGAGCTCTAACCATTAAGCCATGTATTGCTGCTATACCCCCTACTTTAGAAAATAACAAGCTGATTTAACAAGCAATCTGACACAAATAATATAAGAATAACAGTGGAAGGCTTATGAAAGTGCACAGGTATTGGAACATGGGTCAGTGGTGTTATGGCTAGAACATCAGTTTTCCAAAGGTTGACAAAGTGAGATCATTAAAAGTTGTAGGTTAGGGTCCTAACATAATTTTCATGTGCTGGTGAAATGCACTTTGGAGAAAACTGCCTGTCAAATGAATAAATGCATTGCAAGAAAGGTTTTAAAATTGCAGGAGAAAAAGGAATGTAGGTAATGCTGATGCAGTGACTGAGATGTGCTTTTAGGTTTCAATTTGATTCATGGTGTACAGTATTTCTGTGTTCTCTCCATCTTTGAAATCCAAAGAGGTGAAGGAGATGATAATAATAAATGGCTTAGTACTTTCCCTTATGATGAAAACTGGTGAAAACCAGGGGTCACAGTGAGTCCAACTTGACTTGATGGCATTTATCCTGCTCTACAGAATGTGAATAAAGAGTAGTTAAAAAGGTGAAACTAAGGAAAATTAACAACTCAGCTCAACCAATAGACTGTAGTGGTAGGTCTTGAGTGCTGCTGTGAACCTCACAGCTGTGTCTTCACATGCCTTGTGCTCCAGTTACTGTCTCCCTTTGTGAACAGATGTGAAGAGAAATATTGTATACTCTCCAGAGTAGGGTTATGGGGACCTTCTGCTGGAATCGGCCCGGGGGTGGTGTTCACATGCTAGCACCTGGTGCAATGGATCTCACCAGAGGCTGACTAGATTAAAACTCAGTCTGAACTAACAAATTTATTTCGATAGTGCACAAATGAAGTAGGCAGTGTAATTTGCCTTTTAATCCCATTACAGTATTCTTAAAGGATCTGCAGCTTCAAGCTGTTATGTTGTTTTATAACAGGGCAAAAAAGGGAACAAAGTGTGCTGTTAACAGTTTTTGCACAATAAAAGGTTTAAGAACTACTACCCTAAGTTACAGTAGTCAAACAAGCCAGACTTTAAAACACACATACGCACATTAAAAACTTACATATCTGTGGTGCTTGATTTTCAGACAAGACTGCAGCTTGTGAAAGGAATCTTGTTTACCTGCAACTCTCTGTTGTCCGCTCTATGAACGAAAACAGAGGGTGCGGTTGATCCCTTTGCTTCAGGATTGTCAGCATTATCTTTCTAAACTGAGTAATGGATAGTTGCTTGCACAACATGGGGGGTGGACAAATAAAGAGAAAGGCCATTTAAAGAGGACGGAGTGTTTGTTCGAATAAACAGATTTATCAAAGTAAGATTCAGATCTACCGTTCACACCTTCTTTTGCCAAATACTTGTCTGGATATATTGAATACACATATTGAATATAAAGTGTAAAAATGCCACGTCTGTTAAATAGTATGTTTTTTCTATTAGACTGTGTGCACAGGAACCTTGTTTTTGCATGACTTTGAACTGATAATAACGCAAGTTGGTAAAAAGATAAGGACATCAATGTTATGGACAATATGGCAGAATCATATAATGCACTAATAGCAGACTTTTTTATTTTCAAGTACTACAGTGCTGTATCAGATACTCCTCTTGTATAGTAGATTTCATAAACGTTTATATTTTTCCGGAAACTTTAAAATACACAAAATATACTGAACTTCAAACTGCCACACGTTATTCCATATAAACATTGACTTGGTGCGTCTGTGTCGCATTATGTCCGTACAGACCAAATTAGCTGCACTTGGTTGCGGTTCGAATAACGCTGCTGTCTTGGAACTCCTGTATAGAACCACACAACAAGGGTTCGATTCCCTCAGTCTGTGTAGAGCCAGCTGTGCGTGGGTTTTCCCCGCGCAGTCTGTACCAGACCAACTGCTGTTTATGTGAGGGGGTTACATTGATCTATACATATAGAGATGACGCCTATATAATACTCAGCATTTACTGTAAGTCGCTTAGGAAAGAAGTGTCTGCTAAATGAATAAATGTATCATACAGACTATCCACTTAAGTCAATCCAGGCTAAGCAGGTCACTCCAGCCCCGACCGCAAGCCAGTGGTACCGCCTTCTTGAGGGGGGAGATAGGCACAGACAAGAAGCAGCTCAGGTTATATTAATTCTAATGTGGAGTCTGTCTCATACACTCATAAATGATTGATTATTGAATTATTCTGCATAATACGCAAAATATAGTGAGATGTAAATATGAATTAAGGTCATTTTCATGGCGGTTCGGCGCCCCGGTGCGAGGTAGTGTTGGAACCGGCTGTGACGTCACCGTGTTTGGGCACCATTTCTGGGGAGTTTGCGACTGTTCCCAAAAAGAACAACAACAACAGTGTCAATAACAACACCAGCAGCGGCGAGAGGGAATAAACGGGACCGCAGGCGCGAATGTCATGAAGTGAAGGCTCCTCTCCGGGGTCTGGTTGAGGGCAGTTGCTCTCCGGCCTCCGCTGAGCTGAACCCCGGCGGAGCGTCGCAGCCTCTGCGGAACAAAGCCCGACTGCAGGCGCCGGAGGAAGCCGGGGAGTCCGTGGCGCTGACAGGACCGCGGGCCTCCGCGCGGACTGACCGACCTCCAGCTTTCTCGACAAATCGGCAGCGATAAGATGCAGACGAACGGAGCCGAAGACGGCCAGGAGCCGGAGCTGGGCTGCGTCCCAGGCACCCAGAACGGGTCTTTGGCCGTGGTCACGCACGCCAACGGGCTCGTGTCCGGCACAAACGGCGGAGGAGCCGCCGGGAACAGCGACAGTGAGAGCAACGGCGTGTCGGTGGCTCCCTCCGCTGGGGGGTCAGGCGGGACCGGCGCCGCAGGGAAACCGAAGAACCGCTTCAGTCAGTCGGACGAAGACCTGATCCGACTCATAGGGCAGCACCTACACGGGTTAGGGCTCAAGTAAGTAAATAAACGCTGTGGCGTTTAGTGTTTACTGTCCTTTCCGTGACATTTCAGTACAGTTTTACTACAATAAAAATAACAATAAATAAGTGTCGCTGTGTAGGAGTCAGCACGTCACGAAAATACAGCGCTGAAATGTGCTGAAAACATCGTGATGTGTTATTAACGTTTTTTTTTTTACATCGAATTTACCCAGAATGTATTGGTAAGGAGACTATAAGAACATAGCAAGCTGTATTTCGTTAAACGACAGTTAGTTCCAGTTATTTTTCCTCTTCTTCACATTCAGCTTGGTTTGTCAATCTTTTCATAAAAAGGAAAGTTGTTCATAATTTTGTACAGACAAGCCTTCATTCACACTTCTTTGTGTCTCTTTAAAATTTTGAAATTTTATATTTTTCTGTAAAAAAAAAAAAATTAAACACTTTATTCAGTAAAAAGTGTTGTTATTCTTTTTACAAATGTAAAATACTCTGTTAAGACAACACTTAATTTGACATTTTGGAAGCTTATTCAGCCACATTTAACATAGGAATTGTATAAATTAACAGGGTTTCAAGATTGAGTTACAAGAATGTTTATCTGCATTACTAAGTAATGTGGGCATAGGGGTGGAAATAGCAGCCATGCTAAACTTAAATTCATGTAACTGGTGACACTTCAATTATTACTTTAGGGTATACATTATTAAAATCTTATTCAACCCTGAAAATGTGTTTTTATACCACATTTTTCAGATGCTGAATGCCTATTTTCCTTAATTTTAAAAGGCATAAAATAATAATGTACTCCCAGCCCACAGGAAAACACTTTTCAGTCCAGGAACTAAGCATGCTAAAACAGTGTAAACACCAGTTACCTAATGAGAAAATGTTTAATGTTGTCATTAATTTGCATATTTATAACACGTGGCATAGTATAGGACATTTCACATGTTAGTGCCGCTGCCCCCCCACAGTGTCACTGCGTTACGCACTGGAGATGAGATGGAGCATGTGCAGGGTTCACAGCGGGAGTTCAGTGTTATGACATGTTGAATAAAGGGGATAAAGATATCTGTCAAAGTCACCCACTGTGTTCGCTTCTTTGTTTGACACAACAACTGGCATTTAAATAAACAGGTTTAGTTGGGGGGAAAAAAGGCAAAGTGCAATAAATGTGATGATGCAGCATATTCAGACAAAGCAAAACAGGTGGAATCAGCTGATAACACCCATGCACGTGCGCATCTGGCTTCTGATAAATTTGTGACAGTATGCCATAGTTTATTACAATACATAAATTATTTTATTAGAGTACACTGTATGACTTTTTTATAGATTTAAAAAATTTGTTTGGATTTTTGTTCAAATTTTGACTTTTTTTGTTATGAATAAGCTTCAGATAAAATTTGTAGCAAAAGTTTTCATTTAGGTATTGAAATATAGGTATTAGATTTTTTATAGTGAAAAGTCAGTCGTAGAGAGTTTAGATGCTAAAGGATTGCTGTTTGTTACCAGTGGAAAGTCTTAACTGTATTTTGTCAGTTTAGGGACTAGATAATCTTAATGCCTGTTCATTTGTGTTTGTTTAATAACAATTAGTTATGTATAATTTATATTTAAGTAATAATTAGTAATAAATACAAAATCATTTTGGCTGTATGAAACAGAATGGCCCAAAAATATCCATCTTGTTTCAGTGCCCTCATGTGCAGGATCATGGATACTCAGCAAGGCATCGCAGAGTTTAGTCTAGAGAAATCACAGTCCTGTGTAAGGAAATTTTCCAGTCATATTGTTTGGCTCAGCTGAAGCAGAAACCACAACAGTAGGCACCTCTTGGGTATGTGGTCTAAAGGAAGTAGGACTGCTTGTTGGGAGAGCTGTGAGAGAAAGTAAATATGTTGACACACTGTTGCCTTGACACCCAACTTCTCTGTCCACAGTTATGCCATTCAAATCATATTACATGCACCGTGTTAGTTGAAAATTAGTTGAGACTGTCAAGCAGAAGGAAAATACCTTACAGTTAAGATTTTGGTGAACTGTTTTGTAGCTGTAGTCATGCTAACATCCTTCTCTAGATATGATCTTTTTTGAACTTTAAAATAGAACAAGCAGGTGCTGACTTTAAAAAACAGATAAATTTTAATTATATACCTCGGTAAATGATAACAGAATGATGACATGCATTCTTAATGAACACAGGATAATTTAAATAATACCCTGTAGGGTTCTTTATAAGCCGAGACAGTTACTGTCTTTTTTCACTGTTCAGTTACAGTGTTGATGTGGCTGTTCTGTAACTAATACAAAATAAAGCCAATGAGCTAACACTTCAGGTTAATATGATTTAAATTTTAGCATTTATTCCATGATCAGCCTAACTGATCTCATCTTAAATTTATATTGGAATCAGGGCAACAAAATTCAAAGTATGTGTACAGGCCTCACATTTTCCAGAACTAACTATCACTATTAGGAGACATAGTTCCAGAAGAAGGAAGTTCTACATTGTGGGCAGAAAGTGAACAGATGGGCTGATATACAGCTCTTAAGAGAATATTAGCTTTAACACTTTAACTGCTAGTGAAAAAGTGGCTGCAAAGTGGTAACATACTGTTAATGAACAACCAGATCTTTTCCAGTACATTCAGGCACCAAGGTACAGGAGAACAAATCAGTTTTTTTTTTAAAGATTTTCCTAAGGTTCCCACACTATAGCAAGCTGTTAGTGTTTTTTTTTTGATGTTGCACTGTTCTGAAGGTAATTTCTCTATTTTTGCAATGACAGTTTAGGAAGAAATGGCTACAGTCGATCAAGGTTAAGTACAGAAAGTGAGATAAATGGATTTAACGGAACATTTTTTATATCTAGTATCAGAATTGTTTCCTGTTATATTCAAAACTTCTTAACCTGATTTAATTCAGTAAATTGTGAGGATTATTTAAATTGGGAAATGGATAAGTCTTGGAAGCACAAAATTATTGTTATTAATAACAGAAAAAAACATGAATGAATGAACTGCATCCCCTGAAACTGAGAGAAATGCCTTGACAGTGTAAAATTTGAAGATATTGTGCCTTCAGAAAGTACTGACCCCACATTTTCCACACTTTGTTGTGTTGTAGACTTATTTCAAAATGGATTTAATAGTTTCTTTTTTTGCCGTCAGTTGACGTACAATACTCCATAGTGACAAAGATAAAACACATTTAAAGAGTTCTTTTTAAATTTGCAGAATTTGACTGAAGACCATCTGGGACATGTTCATCTGATTGGATTTAATGCAAAAAGGCACATACCTGTCTTAAAGTCCCACAGTTCACAGTGTAGGGCAGAGCATAAACCAAGCCATCAAGTTCAGCTCCCTGCAGATGTCCAAGATAAGATTATGTCAATGGAAAGGTCTGAAAAAGGGTACAAAAAGTGATTGAAGGTTCCTAGGAGCCCAATGACCTCTATTATTGTCAGATGAATTAAGTTTGGAACCACAAGGGCCTTGATTCAGGATCAAGAACCCAGTGGATATCTTAACAAAACTTCCGAGTTCTTGTGTCTGGATAAAGAGAACCTGTTGAAAGGACAACCATTTCTGCATCAATCAGGTCTTTGTGGTAGAATGGCTAGATGGAATAGACTCCTAAAGTAAAAGGCACATGACAGCCTGTCTGTAAATTGTCAAATGGCACGAGAGCATGAGGCGAACATTGAACTTTTTGTAATGAATGCCAGTCACCAAACCTGGAAAAAACCAGGTACGGCTCATTGCCTGGGTAATACCATCCCTATTGTGAATCATAGTGGTGGCGCAGCATCATGGAGTGGGGATGCTTCTTAGTGGCAGTGGCTGGGAGATCAGTTAGGTTTGAGGGGAAGATGAACAGAGCCAAATACATTGTAAGCCTGACAATGATCTGAAGCACGCAGTCAAGACACTGCCAGAGTGCCTGCAACAAATCTCTGAAGGTTCTTGAAGAGATTGCAGTGCATTGACATTCCCAATTCAATCTGACATAGCTGACATAGCATAGATCTTGAAACGATCAGGAAGGAAGAATGGGAGAAACTACCAAAATTTAAGTGTGAAAACCTCATGGAAACACTTGCAGGTGTAATCACTGCCAACAATGGAACTACAAAGTTCCCAATGATGGGTCTGAATACTCATGTAAATGCGAGATTTAGTTTTTTTACTTGTATTTTTAATACATTTCCAAAAATTCATAAAATTATTTTCACTTTGTAACTACGTGGTAGTGTCTCTTGGTTGATGGCAAAAAACAAAAAAACAATTTTATTCATTTTTAAGTAAGCCTACAATAAAAAGTGTGGGAAAAGTGTCTGAATACTTTCTGAAAGTATTGTATCATCCTTTTGAAAAATCAATTTTAACTTCAAAAGACACTAAGGTTTAACATCCTACCACACATTATGTACATATAAACCTGTTGTGTTGCTCATGTTTTCCGGTTTGCAGTAGATTGTACAGTAGTGTGACCGATACAGATGTATTTTTTATGAATCTGTATGATCCTTTTAGTTTTAAACTGATTAATCTGTGGCTCAAAATGTGATACTCAACTGTGCGCTGGCAACTGTTCAGGTTTGAGTTTACTGTTTGGGAGAACATTGTGTAATGGGCCTCCAAACATTTGTTGTCAGGTGTTATGAACGGTGTGTGTACAGCAACCTGTCTGCTGTTGTATTGTAATATTCTTGACACCTCCAGTCCAGCTATATCACATAACTGTCTGCAGTTTCTCCTATGAGAAACACTTGGTAACAGTACTGAAATATCGCTCTGCATGCCAGGGTTGACATCAGCTCCCAAGCAGTTCCATGTGACATAGTTGCAGTTTCTGAAGTCATTGTTATTGACTTGCCTGTGACATGTGAACCAGTATCAACCTGTTTGAAGTCATCAAACTTCATGCAGCCATTTTGGTTCGTAATGCCAGAAAACATTAATATATTTCAAAAGAAGTAAAAGTGCTCATTTACATGTTTACTCTTGCTCCTATACCTTTCAATTTTTTTAAGCACTCTCTGTGATTCAGTGGTTTGTTTTAGATTACCAGATTTTATTTTTCTCTATATTTCTACTATTATTATAGAATTATTATCCTGTTGTCACATATTCCAAACTCATGTAAGGTTGAAAATAGCTGGACTCCTTTGGAAATGGAAAACTTTTTATCTGTCTAGTTTTTATCTAGTCTATGTCTGTCTGACCCCATTTTTCTTTCTTTTCAGAAACAGTTACTGGTGAATTTTTAGGTAGAGTAAGATTTGTGTCCTCTTCACAGTTTAAACTGTCTTGGATTTAAGTTGGTGCCAGAATGGAGTTGATGAGCATTGAATGCTGAAATTTGCATGTATCAGGGAAGTGTGCAGTGATCTGTAAGCAATGATATTGATAAAGTGTTCAGAGTTTCCCAGGTTTATGAACTTGAAATCTGATAGAAATGTGAAATTTAAATGTACAGTTTAAACAGTGTCTATCTGCAACAGGCTTAACTTTAAAACTGAAGGCAAATATATAAAATATGCAACTGCTGTATGTTACATATACATATACAGTTGTGAGATAATGCCAAAAGATCCCATTTAGTTCATCACTGCACAGACAAGCTATTTTTAAGCTGAAGACGGCTCATTTTTAGAAACTACTTTGTTTTATATTTTATTTATGCCCAGGAGGGGCAGGCAGCCACTGGCATTTGGAACCCCCAGAGGTTTATTCCCTGCTTTTTTGCAGTTTGAGGTTTTTTGTTTTTGTTTCCTCAGCTGCCAGATGGTGTAATTATAACTGCTGCCTTTCTGTGTCCAGGCTGGTAGCGTTCTTATTTTGTACGTGGTATTTATCATTATTTATTGCTTTTGAATTATAACTGCAGGTAAAATGAAATGAATCTGTGTTTTTCACTGGGGGTTAAATAGTTAAAATATGGTAGTGATTTTCTAAGCAGCAGTAGGATGACATTACTCATAAGTGCCAGTCAGCAACCCTAATGACTGGTTATACTATAAGTGTATGTTAATAGCAACATGGTGAAAACGTTTCTCTCCAACGATAATGAAGCTTTAAATAATTTGAGTTAGTTGGTACTGACCTAACTGATGCAAGCTTTCTCCAGAAAAGGATGGTATTTCAGGTACAAGATAAGTGTACAGAGTAAATCATACAGTGTTCTGACAATCATGTTATCTCTTTAACAGTCAGACAGTGGACCTGCTGATGCAGGAATCAGGCTGCAGACTAGAACATCCTGCTGCTACCAAGTTCCGTAACCACGTGATGGAGGGAGAATGGGACAAGGTACTCTCAAGGACACTCATCTGGTTGATGGTGATAAATATATCAAGTCAGCATAATTAACGCGTACGTTTTCACAGTGTCACATAGTTATTGAGGTACCAATCTGGACAGAATTGATTTTGTAATTTGATCTACCTTTGGTCTCCTTCTGGTCAGTTATGTGCCATTATAATCCTCTTTACAAAACCACACACCTGCATATACCTGTTTAATGGGTTAAGTACGCCAATGTGCACCTGTCTTTTCGACCAACTATGTGAAATCATACCTCTGGGGGTCTGAATTCACAAAACAAAATTTAGCCTTCCCTAAAAAAGTTTTGTACTATGAGTTGATGATCTGTGCAGTAAAAATGTTGAAGAAGCTTTTTTTGCTGTTGACACAGGCTGAAAGTGACCTCAATGAATTGAAAGCATTGATGCATTCTCCCAGTGCTATTGTGGTGAGTCAAAACTAAACAGGTGAAGGGAAGTGAAATGGTTCTTTGTGTATTCTGCTAAAAATTGAAAAGTTGCTCTGTGGGGTCATGGAAATGTCAGTTTATCTGTCATGTCTACATTTTTGATAATAATTCCCAAAAATTGGTGCAGATAGTTAACATTTAATTGCTCTTACTACTTTATAGGATTTAATATTGAATGGAATAAATAAGAATCTGAAATACACTTAGTGGCCACTTTATTAGGAACACTATACTAATACCGACTCCCTTTGCTCTCACAGCAGCTCGAATTGTTCTTCGCAGGAATTCACCAAAGTGCTGGAAACATTCCTTACAAATTCTGGTCCATGTTGACATGATTGTATCACATAATTGCTGCAGATTTGTCAGCTGTACATTCATGCTGCCAGTGTGCTGTTCTACCACACACAAGAGGCGTGCTATTGGATTCAGATCTGGTGACTAGGGAGGCCATTGAAGTTCACTGAACTCATTGTCATGTTCATGGAATCAGTTTGAGATGACTTGTGCTTTGTGACATGCTGGAAGCAGCCATTAGAAGATGGGCAAATTGTGGCCAGTTTGCAGTTGTGGCATTCAAACGATACTGGATTGGTTTTATGGGGCCTGATGTGTCCAAGAAAACTTTCCCCACACCATTACACACCAGCGGCAGTCTGAACTGTTTACACAAGGCAGGTTGGGTCCATGGCTTCATGCTATTTACACCAAATTCTGACACTGCCATCTGCGTGTCATAGCAGAAATTGAGATTCTTCACACCAGATGATATTTTTCCAATATTCAACTATCCAGTTTCGGTGAGCCATGTCCCACTGAGGCCTTAGCTTCCTGTTCTTGGCTGACGGGAGTGGAACCTGATGCAGTCTTCTGCTATTGTAGCCCATCCAACTCAAGGTTCAATGTGTCATGCTTTCAGTGATGCTTTTCTGCCCCCCCCACACACTGTTGTAAAGAGTGGCTATTTGAGTTACTCTAGCCTTTCTGTCAACTCAAGCCAATCTGGCCATTTTTCTCGGACCTCTCTCAATAAGGCGTTTCTTGTTTTTTGTGTTTTACACCAATGTGTAGACTCTAGAGGCTGCTATGTGAAAATCTCTGGAGAGCAGCAGTTCAATATATATTCATAATTGAAAATATTCAAATCGCCCCATATGGCACCAACATGACCAAAGTCACTTGGGTCACATTTTTTATCCTTGATGAAGTTTGCTGTGAACATTTACTGAAGCTTTTACATTTACCTGTATCTGCGTGGTTTTATGCCTTGCTGCTGCCACATAATCAACTGACCTATTGTGTGAATGAGCAGCTGTATAGGTGTTCCTGATAAAGTGGCCGGTGAGTGTATACTGAATATTAAATGATGAACTGTAGGTATAATTGCAGGGGTGGAATTAAATCTCATTTAAGCATTTTATCAGGGTCATGATGTCATTATTTTGGGAAACAAAAACCCTGACTATATTTAAATTATTCTAACAAAATCAATATGAAATGTTTTACCTTTAAATTCTTCCTGTTCTTGCTGTTGTATGTGTATGTGTTTGACTGAGGAGTTTTATCAGCTGTGTGAAACACCTGCATTCGCTCAGCCAATGTTTCTCTGTCTAACAGAGGATGAAGTTCTTGCTTCTACAGCAGAAGTACCTGGAATACCTTGAGGATGGAAAGGTGTTGGAGGCATTGCAGGTGTTGAGAGGTGAACTCACACCACTCAAGTATAACACCGACCGCATCCATGTCCTCAGCGGGTACGGCAGCCCCCCCTCGTACTGTACCTGCTGTCTGGTAACCTTCAGTGATTCACCTGCATTGCCGTAAAGTTGAGTTGCAGCATGTCTTCCTTCCTGTGATGTAATGAGGATATAAAGTGCCTGACCGACTTGGAAAGTGACATGAAACTTCATGTAGATGCAGAAATTAAAAAGTAAATGAGGGTAAAAGTTTCAGCTGTGTTTCCTTGGCTTTTGATTCACTAATATTATGGCGTATATTTTGCCTGTGCCTTCCCAGGTATCTGATGTGCAGCCATACGGAAGACCTGCGTGCAAAGGCAGAGTGGGAGGGCAAAGGGGCTGCATCCCGCTGCAGATTGCTTGACAAGCTGCAGAGTAAGGCCACACACCGTGCGCAGTAGACAACAGTGTTTATGCAAAAAGAAGGCTGTGTGTATAAATAGGTACATGTAGAGGAATCAAATGAGTAATGACAGTATTTGTGTTTGTGTTGTTTTTTAACACATATTACGTGTAATGCTAAAAGTATGATGAAAGCTAGGCAATGCTTAGCTGAACAGTGTGCATGGATATTGGAAAAGAAGAGTGACTGACTACTGTAGTGTCTCATTTTAACAGCACAGAGAAAATAATGAAGTTTGGAAGTGCACATTGTAATAAATATTCACTGTGCTAGTCATAATAGTAATGCAGATGCTTCATCATGACAATGGGAACACCCAGGCAGTATTTTAATGTAGTGTTTAGACAGAATTATGCTCATTTTATTTACAGATGTGGCCAAAAGTATTGCTATCCTTCCATTTTATTCAAATAACGTGCCATTCTTCCTAAATAGCGTTGAAATGAAAAGGTCTTTTGTAATCCATACATGCATTTCTTTGGCTTCAGTGGAACGAAACAAAAAGCTGTAAAAAGAACTGAATACTTGCTTATTATGTAAAGACCTTCTAAAATGGCCTGTACAATATTTTTGATGCCCTTTAGAAGGTATAAGAAATAACTGTATCACAGGGACACTTCAAGAAGACTGTTCACTTCCTCTTCAACTGACCGAATAATCAGTTTAAATAGAGAAAAGTTCTCATTCTGCTGTTTTGTGTCACTGTGCGTATTACACTAAACATGGAAAAGAGAGAGGAGAGCAGAGAGTCAGAGGACAGAAAGAAGGTAATAGCCAAGCATGGTCAACATAAAGACTAAAGACTACAAAACCATCTCCAAAGAGCTTGATGTTCCTGTAACAACTGTTGCCAAAATTATCAAGACGTTTAAGACTCATGCAACTGTAGCCAACATCCCTGGATGTGGCCCCAATCGGAAATTGATTCAAGACTGAGGAGAAAAATTGTTTGAGTGGTGAAGAAAGAACTGAGGAAAACGTCAAAACAGACCCAAACTGACCTTGAAGCTTAAAGTGCAACCGTTTCAATTTGCACCATCTGTTGCTGTCTGAATGAAAATGGGTTTCATGGTAGAAGACCCAGAAGCATAAAAAGCTCAACCGGAGTTTGCAAAAATGCATATTGACAAGCAGCAGTCCTTATGGGAGAATACTTGGGTTCCTGCCTCTGGCACTAGGTGCCTTGAATCTGTGCAGTGCACAATGAAACCAGAAGACTTATCAGGACATTTTGGCACATAACTTACAGCCCAGTATCAGAAAGCTCTGTCTCAGTCGCAGGTTATGGGTCCACCAGCAAAATAATGAGCCGAAACATACCTCAAGAATGGATGAGAAGAAAACATTTGATTATTTTGAAGTGGGCTGCTATGAGTCCTGATCTGAAATCCTATAGAACATTCCTTGAAAAGACCTGAAACTTGCATTTGGGAGAAGGTTTGCATCAAACCTGAGAGAACTGGCGCAGTTTGCTCAAGAAGAGTAGGCTAAACTGCCAGCTGAGAAGTGTAGAAATTTCATTCTGAGCTACAGAAAGCACTTCATTGCAGTTATTGACTCCAAAGTTTGTGCTATGAAGTATTGTGTTAAGGATCCCAATATTTTTGTCCGTGCCATTTTCATTTGTTTTATTATTTAAAATAATATGTTAAGCCATTAATAAAAAGCAAAGTTTCTGTTCTAATAAATGTGAAATAAAAAATCGTGGTTACCAAATACTTTTGTCAGTTTGAATTATTTCAGGGAAAAGCAGAAGGGTACCAATACTTTAGGCCAAATGTGTACTCGTCAATATAAATATTTGTGACAAATTGTCAGAATAACATTTTATTGTTAATGCTGTATGCTGAACTGATAATCCTGTATTCCTACCAGCATACCTGCCCCCGTCAGTGATGTTGCCACCACACAGGCTGCAGACCCTGCTGCGGCAGGCTGTGGAGCTGCAGAGGGATCGCTGTCTCTACCACAACACAGCGCTTGATGGCAACCTTGACTCTGTGACATTGCTGATAGACCACGTTTGCAGTCGGTATGTTGACGATAGTCTTCTCTCTGCCCTTTTGCGGTATCCTGTGTTTTGTCCCCTCGTAGTCTTCTGAATTTCTTTTACACCCTAAGCTTTTTTCATGACTGCTGCTATAGGGGCCTCACCTTCCTCTTTCCGCTCTTTAATGTATTTCACCATTGTTTACTTCTTTTTTCCATAATTACTTTTTACCTCCCTCACATTGTCCTTCATGACACTCTTTTGCAGTTCTTGCATTATTTTATTGCTTAAGGCAATTTACTATTACTGTGCTGCTTTAAGTGACGTTATAGATGCAGATGCAACTTATTCCATTCGTCTGAAAACAGCAGTAGTTAGAGCAGTCTTCCAACTTATAAATACTTAACTAATATAGCCATAGGAGATTTGTTCATTATACATTCTTCTGCCAGATCTGAACCATATATGATTCTAAAAGTCTAGGAGGTCTGGATACTTAAGAAACTGTTCCCATTATTGATTATTGGAAAAAATTATAATTTGTCCTTGGACTGACCCAAAACATCCCCAACTATTAATATTATTCTGAGCTGCTGCTTCTTTTCCTTCTCCTTCTTCTTACTATGTTTTTTACTTTCCTTATATTATTTGTTCTTATCAACTTTCATAAAGTGCTGCTATTAGTGTGCATGATGTTGACTGAAGTGGTGTGTCATGGCTTTTTCCTCAGTATAGTATAGAACAATTTTCACAGTTTCGGCTGCAATGTGGGGGAATGAGGTCCTTCACTCCTTCAGAACTGCTGAAACCCCTTCAATATTTGGGGTCAACAAACTATGTCTGGTACAGCACAATACCATACGACCAACTCTTACAGTTATTTAGTTGCAGACCATTTTTTTCAAAGCTGCACATAGTGACTGATCACTTATACAATTGGGTAATTTTTATGTAGTAATTTAGCATAAATTCCCTGCTCAAGTTTTCTATGGCAGGAGGTGGGAAGCGGATCTTAGTCTGAGCGCTGTGCTACCTGCTGCCTCAGGTTTTTTTTTTTTTTTTACTGTTGACAAAGCATCTGACAGTATCAGCAGCTTGCATGCAGTTCTTGTTTATTTAGTATACACCTTTATTCAAGGTGACTGCTGTGTCACAATTTAAAAAAATAAAAATAGTACCACTTAGGGAAAATATTCTTCTTTTGACATTATTCATTAGTGCAACTGTGGCAATTTTTTAAACTACCTTGGAAAAAGATTTTTTAAAATTTCAGTATTGTATTTTGGAGCTTTTATTGCTTTTAGTCTTAATCCTTTGAAGGTAAATTTTAATTTTTGTTATATACACAATCTGCTTCACATTTTCAGATGAAAAACAAAGATGAGATAAGTCACTAATGTGGAAGGAAATATGGGGTAAAGCTATGTCTATATTATTAGTGAGACTATTTTCTGTACCTTTCCCACTGATTGTTCCAAAAACAAACCCAAATTTACACGCGAGTGGATTAAGAATAAAGTTAATGACTTGGAATAGTTCACTTCTGAGTCAAATTGAGAATATGTGAAATAATTTATTGTCACAAAAAATGGGCAAAATGTGACACAAGCATCACAACACTTTGCTACTGCATAGGGAATTTCACAGTGAGAATTGTATGCATATACTACATTATACAATGCTTAAAAGACATTCTAAAATTTGTGGATCGAACTAATAGTGTGTCTTATTTAGCTGTGCTTCAGTCCTAATACTTACTCAGTATTACTGATATTCCTTTCTGTCTTCACATACCCTCTTTGTTATTTGTGGGTAAGTGGTTCGCTTTCTTTGCTCTTCAAACAGGAAGCATTTCCCCTGCACCACCAAGCAGGTTCTGACTGAACACTGCAATGAGGTCTGGTTCTGCAGGTTCTCCAATGATGGCACCAAGCTCGCCACAGGCTCTAAGGATGCGACCGTGATCATATGGCAGGTGGATTCTGTAAGTGCTTCCGTTCTTTGGTTTGTCTGCCTTTCAAAGGAGACATGCTATTTTTGCTCTAAGGAACAACTCATTTATTTTTCATTCAGCTGAACTCAGTTGTATGAAAAAGCAAAAACTTAAAACCCATTTAACATATGGGAATCAGTGAAGAAACATCATTGGAATTGCATAAAAGCAAAGCAAGAAATATAAAAAGTAAAGGAAATTATAACCCACAGACTAGCGAACCCCTGCTATTCTATATTATCTATTCTTGTATGTCAGACACTTGCTTCTAAACAGAACGCTATCTCCTTTGACACAGAATAACCGCAGTAGAAATGTAGTGGACTAAATGCACAGCATATAGAAAACATGTTTTAATTATTTTAATTGCTGCTGTCCTCTCTTGGGTTTATGGTTCTTATGGCAGTAAGCCCAAGCTTTCCAAACTGGAAGGTAATGCTGTAATTTTAACTTCCCATAAAAATAATGAATTTGTGAGAAACCACGCGCTAAGTGAGTCTATTCCAGCACCCCTGCTGGTGTTACTGCGTACAGGGTCTGCAGACATTTGCAGACAATGCTCTTTACCAGTAGTGTTTTCTTTGCAGAGACATAGAGACACTGCAAGAAAATAAACACACCAAGGAATACATCAGAAACCCCATAATTCCCTTCTTGGGTGGGCAACACTTTGCCATCATTCCGAGAATCTCCCAACAGATATTGCTAGGATAAGCGCAAAATTGCCCAACCACGGCAGAACACATATAAACACAAGTGACCTCAGAACCCATACAATGATTTACAGGAACACATCAGCACCATTGCAATACAAAGTAAAGTCAGTTCTGACTGCTGCTTTATTACTAAGTTAGGTGTTTCGCTGTAAATAGTTATTATTAGTTATTAGTTGTGTGCTGCTGTATATTTTCAGTTAGCTTTTTTGTTTACTAACAGATCAGTGTTGTGCCAGACTAAGTTAAAAACATGCATACGGATAAAGAAAAGAAAGAAAAATATTGACAACATTGAAAACTATGATGTAAGAAGGAGCTATTGGCATCGAAAAAGGACACTGTTCAACTGTGAATTGGAGGATCCATATAGTCCTGTTAGGTATAAAAATCAGGGTTTCGTGTGTTTCATGATCCCTTCCTGGCTCTAACGTCATGCTGCTGCCTTGCATAAATAAATGCTGTGTTATGGAGACCATCTTGATGTCTTCATTCTCTCCACCAAAGACCGCACATGTATTTGTTGCTGTATGTTTATACAGTGAAGGGTATTTTAATATGGGGTATGTGGTGTGATTATGCCTTCATGTTTAGTTTGTGGAGAAAAAGTGGCCGACGACTTCAACATTTTTTTATGAAACATGTTCCTTTATAGAAAGAACTGTGCGATAAGTCATGCTGAAACATTGAACAACGCAGTGGTTTGCAGGCCTAAGAAATAACCAGAGCTTGAGTTTTGAAATGCCAGGAAACAGCTTCTGCATTTCATTGCAAGGAAACTTTCCTCACTTGGCTGAACAAGTTGTTGTTATTTTACTGCAATTTTCAGCCACTTATTTACGTGAAGCGAGTTTTACTGGGATAACAAACATAATAATATTAAAACATGGAAGTTTAAAAATGGTAGTTAACTTGTCTCACATTGGATCAAACATCAAAGAAATTTGTAAAACTCACTGGTAACATGTGAGTTACTAATGGAAGAAAACTTTCAGAAATTTATTTGGAAATGTAAATGTTTTTTTTTTTCAACTCCTGTTCTAAAATCTATTCATTTACTGTTTGGTTTTAAATATTTGTGATTTTGGAACAGATTTGTTTATCTGACTGCATTGTGTCAACATGTTAATTTTTGGGGTGTATTTGCTTGACAAACAAAGGGGCGAAAATGCGATTGCCAGATCTCGTGCTTACCTTGTGTATACCTTCCTGAGTGCCTCACATGTGACAGAAGATGCTGGTAGAATGCAGATGATGTGGGCTGGTAATGACTGGCATAAACATTGACAGGATACACATCAGCTGAGAGTGCTGCGGACCCTGGAAGGCCATGCCTACGGTGTTTCATACTTGGCCTGGAGCCCTGACGACTTGTACCTTGTTGCATGTGGCCCTGACGATTGTTCTGAACTGTGGCTCTGGAATGTCCAGGTAGCTCTTTTTCAAATACACACATTTGTACTTACATGTTTACCCTGTGCCCTGTAACCAATTCGCTGTTTGTTAAGTACATTGCAAGACACATGTGCAAAGCGTGCAGTATAATACACCAAATGACCACTAATATTTGTTGATATAACTAATACAGAGAGCTTTTCAAATCAATCAGCAAAAACATGTTTTATTGTAAGCCTCCTTGACCAAGAATGTGTTCACAGTGTGTTTTAATAAGGCTTTGAAGGCCAGTTTCAGGCATGGATCCAGTGTGTTCACTCTTAAAAACTCCATAGTGATTGTGGGGAATTGTTTATCTGTGGTCCCTCTCCTGTTGTTGCTGTTGGTGGTCAGACAGGGGTGCTACGGACAAAGATGAGCCAATCCCATGAGGACAGCCTGACTAGCGTGGCCTGGAATCCAGACGGCAGGCGATTTGTCACGGGGGGACAGAGGGGCCAGTTTTACCAGTGTGTATGTTATTCCTTATTGAGCTTTGCGGTACTTGAGTCTCGGAGTAAAGTGTGTGTACATCTCTGTGAATGAGGCAGCTGGTATCTCCCAGTTTTGTGCATGTGCTGTCAGACCTGTGAATCTAAACCCTGTTCCTGGCTCTGCGCGTGCAAGCGAGCAAGCGAGTGAGAGACACTGATCAATGTCTTGGCTGTATTGTAGGACCTGGATGGGAACCTGCTGGACTCCTGGGAAGGTGTGCGGGTGCAATGCTTGTGGTGCTTAAGTGACGGAAGAACAGTCCTGGCGTCAGACACACATCAGCGTATCCGTGGTTACAACTTCGAGGATTTGACAGACAGAAACATGTGGGTAGTGTTTGCCACTTTTCAATTGTTGGATCACTGCCAGAATTAGAATACAATGTAAAATGGAATAACATTGTTAGAATTAGTAGTATCTTTCTGATTACAATAAACAATTACAATCATTTCAGAATACAATGTAAATTGTTTTTGGATAGCAGACTTTGGCAGACATGCAATTTGCACATTTGTTTTTTGTTTCGGTTAGCTCATTTAGTTGAAGGTCACCTGTACTAGTACAGTTGGTAGAGCCATTTTAATGCAAATTTGTAAGCATCGTTTTTGTTAAATTCATCTTTCTGAATGCAGAAATTGGTAGCAGACACAAATCATTACAAGAGATACAGCCCCTAGTTCCCCAGGATAACTGGCACACATCATGGTTCTGTTACAGCTGTTATACAGTGCATATAAAAAAGTATTCACCCCCAGATGTTTTCACGCTTTATATTGCAGCATGGAACCATATTTTATTTAAGAGATTTTTTTGCCATTCATAAGCACAACTAATTCACGTGGCACTACAGGCCTTGAAGAACCCTAGCCTCTCTCAAGTCTGATGTCCAGTCTTGTCCACTTGCACAGTAGATTTGGCCACTGTCTTCCTTTCAGGCTTTGCAACATGTTTCCATTTTTACAGGATGGGGTTGTCAGCCCCATGTCCAATTCTTAATCCTCAAGGACCTGAATAAGCAATTTAGTATAACCAGTTAACCTGAAACATGTCTTTGCAAGTTGGGAGAAAACCATGACAACATGAGGAGATCTTACAGACTCCACGCAAACTAAGCAGGGCTTGAACACATTCTTTTGCATCGTTCAAGCACTTTATGAGGACGTTTTTTCGGTTTAACATTATAGAGTACAGTACTTTGTGTTGATGAGTGGCAAAATTCTCAGGAAAAAACACCAGTGTCTTATAACGTTAACAAAAAGTGAAAAAGTTCAATCTGGGGAGTGGGATAATAGTTTTATAGGTGCTGTATATCATAATTTATGTAAATGAGAGACAATTATTTTAAGTAAGGAGCTTAAATCTGGAGATGTCACAAAATTAGATGCTGCAGGAGACCAAGGATAGGTTGTAAGTAATTTCCTTGGACAGTTAATGTAGGACTGAGAGAAGAGCAGGCTTCCTGGAGAAATAACTGAATGATAGGTTTCCAGCAGTAAAGATCTTATATCAAAACAAAGATGAATGAGGTGGAGGTTCTCAAATATTTTTGACACTGGTTCATGAACACATAGCTACAAATGGACATTGCTATAGTTGGGAACAAGTTTAGATCAGAACTTTACACACAAACTTGGTGGGCTTGAAATCCACTTGCTAATAGTGAAAGCGTATTAATGTAGGGTATAAACATTTTCCAAAACATAATTTCTTATCAAAATAACAAAGTAACAGTTTGAATTACATGCTGAACGCACTACTCTACTTTATTTCTATATTTTTAAAATGTTTGTTGTAAACTTATGCAAAACAAAAAAATTGTTGGGTGATACTGTAAAAGGGGTTATGTTAAATGTAAGAACTGGCATTACTAGTATAACTCTTGTGCCATTTCCTTGGGAATTAATATTCCCAATATTTTAGCAAAAAATTTGATCCCAAATAATTATGGCCAAATGAATTATGTAAAAGTGCTTATAAAGCATAATACTGTAATGATGTAATGCAGTTAATGTGATTCCCATACATCAAAAATACACTGTTTTAAATACAAAACATAATATTGCATACTTTTATTATGTTTTTAATGCAGGACATTTTAAAAGCTATGCGCATGTGAAATAGGCTACATGATGAGTCCACAGTACTACAGGAGACAATGATCATAATAAACAGTGTTAAAGGATGCAAGGAGCTGAGCGAACCGGGCCTTTTAAACAAGCCTTTCTGGTACACAGAAACATACAATATTAATGTTAAAAATGTAATAAAACTGCTTATACAAAAGACAAAAAACCTATTGTTTCATTTATGTGACGTTACTCTATACTGCATTAGTGTTTCAAAGGGGTTTTATACTGCTAACAAATCCTTGTTTTGTGTACAGAGTGCAAGAGGATCATCCTATAATGTCTTTTACTGTTTCAAAGAATGGAAGATTAGCTTTGTTAAATGTAGCAACTCAGGTAAGTGGCGTTGATATTTTCTGTCAGTGCTACCCTGTATAAGAGAGACTATATAGCTTTTAGATGAATGCTGGTTTGTCTGGGAATATCTGGTTTAAATACCTCTGTCCTGGAATAGCATATATTTACGGAATGTGTATGGTAGTTGTTGGTTTTAAGTGAGATTTGCTCTTTTGGCATGTGTGTAAATAAGAGCCTCTATAAACTTTTGTTCTCTACTTTTGTCCTTAGTATTGAAAGTGGTATGTCTAGCATCACGGTGTATAGTAGTCAATATTTTTCCTGTCCCTGTCCTTTTTTTTCCCAAAAGTCCGGCTGTGACATTCATATAACATTAGAGAATACCATTGTTGAAACGGTTCTAATCTTTGTTCTTGACCTTTTCCGGATCTTTCGCTACAGTCTTTTTGTCTCATGACTGTTAGGTCCTTTGTTTTTTTGTACATGTAAAGAGGCAAAACTTGAGTGACATGAATAACATCTAAGGTTCATTGCTGATCCACCTGCCATAATTCCTGTTTTCTGCTGATCTTAATTGTAGCCCCATGATTTTGCACATTAACGTTTTAAATATGGTTTTAAGGTCTTCTGGATTCACTGCAGTTAGTGTTGTGTCCTCAGTATGCTGGACATTGTTGGTGTCCCTTCTAATTTTAAACCAACATATGTGGTGCCAGTGTGACAGCTTTCATTCTTTACAGGGAGTACACCTGTGGGACCTGCAGGACCGTGCCCTGGTGAGGAAGTACCAGGGCGTAACTCAAGGCTTTTACACAATCCACTCCTGTTTTGGAGGACTGAACGAAGACTTCATTGCTAGTGGGAGTGAAGGCAAGCATCTTGCATATTTTACACTTTGGCCAATACAGTCTTCCCCCTTACGATTGAAAATTGTTCATCAAAAATCTTTTGTGAGCATAGTTCCCATAATTCGAAGGCGTAACTGCGATTAATGTCAATAGTGAAAATTTTAGTGTGTTTTCAAACCCTAAAATTAATATCCATTTCTGGAAAAATATCACCAAAGTCATTACTTCACTATTTAACATGAATGATCATAAAATGGTATAGCGACACTTTCCCTTCATTACTTATTAATACAGTGAGGACCACTTACATCTGTTCTAATAAACAAAACGTATACACGTGATATTTGCAGTTTATGTATTAATGGCTGAATTTTTTTTTTATTAGAATATGAATAATTAATTTTGTCTTTACTCTTCTGTTTGTTGCATTAAAGGCTGATTTAATGCAAAAAAAGAATAGTAAAGACAAAATGAATCATTGGAAAAATTATAAATGAAGTGACACTCACCAAAAAAGTTAAAATCCTGTGGATAGTCCAGACTGGGGCAATGACTATGGAGATTATAACAGGTAAAACTGGAAAACAAAGGTAATGGAGGTTGAGAACTTGATGCAGAATGGGCTAAACTATGAGTGTGAAGACCCCAGTGGGTGGCTGTGGTTTTGCCCTGCTTGGTACACAGGAGGGACATAAAGTATGAAGAAATGCATTGTAATCGGACGTATATGGATTGAAATGATGGCAAATTCTCAGCACAAAATGGGCTTATCTTGGAGTGTGACTGTGATTACATCATTTATTGAGGCAGGTGAAATACTTTGTTCAGGGGACAACAGCAGGGAACGGACCTTTAGGTCACAAGGCTGCTCTTTAAATTAGGTTACCTTTTGATGGCAAGTGAAAGTTGCGATCTGATCTCTCTCCAGACCACAAAGTGTACATTTGGCACAAGCGCAGTGAGCTGCCCATTGCTGAGCTGAGTGGACACACGCGCACAGTCAACTGTGTAAGCTGGAACCCCGTCTATCCAGGCCTCATGGCCAGTGCCTCGGATGATGGCACTGTGAGGATTTGGGGTCCTTCGCAAGATCCACAGGACGACGAGGAGCTTAACGGTGAATAATTTGCCACTCTTGTGTTGCAGCAGAGACCTGGGAATAAACACTCATTTATTTTTGACAACACTAAGCAAATGATCATTACACATTTTGAAATGGAATGCAAAACATTTTTTTAATGCAACATTTTATATTTTGAATCTTTACTGTATAGCTAATGCATCAGGAGCCATTAGACATTCATTATTATAATGATATAATTATATGATAATATTATAATATGATATAAGAATATATCCAGAGATATTTGCTTGGATTATGTATTATTTTTATGTACGTCAATCTGATCATAGTATTTTTGACAAAATTTTTAACTATTCTGTTTGCCCAAACTGTTTTATGTCTCTGAGTGTATTCGGCATCTAAAAATTATGGACAGAAACACTAAAACACAGTAGGCAATCATTTTTATCCAAATGGAAGAGTTTTAAGTGCACAAAAAAATTATATTTGAAAGTTAAAAAGAAAGCCAAACCAACATCTTCTCTGTATAACTGACCAGACAAAGGGTTTCTTCCCCTTTTCTAATAACATATAGAAAAGTACTATTGGTTAAAAAATGATGCTCAATTAAATTGTAAATCTAATTTTCTCCACGGTTGTAGGTGTTACCATTAAAAACTATCGCAGAAATATATGGCATTCATTGAAATTAAACACTTTTTGAAAATATAATTGAAGTCTGGATAAGTGTGTAACCATAGATGACAGTAAGAAAACAGAGGAGATAATTTGTTCTGTAAACTGTAATGACGAGACAGTAGCCCAGTTGCCCAGTGCACCGGTTAGGGTGGTCAGTTGAGGAGGTCAGTGGGTCACGTGCAGTATGAATCCCTGTGTCTGCAAGGGTTTCTTCTGGGTGCTCTGGTTTCCTCCCACAGGGCACATTGTTTGTGAGAGAGAGAGACAATCTGCTCTGCTGTCTGAAAGGGTGACTGCTGGGAGTTTAGTGTCGTGTATCTGGCACTAATTCATTTTGGATCACAAATAAATATAAATTTATATTTGGTTAACAACAATAGAACAGTCTGCTGGAACTGTGCGAGGGCCAGTAAGTTCTGAACTAAATTATGAATTAAACCATAAGAAAATCCTTGTGTTCCAGGTTAAGACCAGGAATCACAGGCATAATGTAGCCCAGCTCTCACTGTTGGGGGTAAAATGAACTGTTTTACATAGAAAGTAAGTTGAAACTGCATTTAAAGGAAGGGTTAAAAGATTTAAAGGTGAATTTATAATTACTGCTCACTACTACTACTCCATTTCTGGTATTCAGTTCCAATTCAAGCCTAAATAAAAAAAAAACTGCACTGCTATCAGTACTGCTTGCATAAAATTGTTTCTACTTTGCCCTCCTCTCCAAAACTGTCCATGATTTATCCTGAAGACCCCGATTTTATGCTTTTCCGAATACCGGAACTACACTGGGACCCATCGTATGTTTGTAATCAGAAGGTGAGAGGGGATGTGAAGGAGATGCTGGGCCATGTGACAGAAGGGAACTACTAACTGTTGTGCCTTTCTCTCCCCAGAGGGCAGTGCTGGCATGGATAGTTGATGGGGAACTCTGAAGTGGAAGACTTGTTTGAAAACTAAAGTAGAACAGGAGAGGAAAGGAAAAAAAAAAATTGTTTGCCAAGGCAGTTATCCTGGCAGCCGCGTGCATACATTTGGAGACAAAAGGCCCCTCTCTGACTTCGTACTCGTGTGCCGTACGATGACGCGGCACTGCGCTACTGCACTATCTTCACGTGGGCCTCCACCACCCAGACCACTTCCTCATAACCACTTCCAGCTGATGGCCTAAATCAGTCTGAGCCACCAGACAGGAGGTGCCAGCGGTCCTCCCATCCTCCCCTTGGTTTTTCTTTCTTCCGAATCCAACTTGTTTAGCATTAAAACTCCCACACAACAATATCAGTTCATATTCCTAATATTGTCCCCGAGGTGAATGTTTAAACGCCGACAACAGAGCATGAATATTGAGATCTGAGAGCTCTTTATCTTTGTATTTATACTGACCTAACCAAACATGCACAGAGATGATGCTGAGAAGGTTGGCCTGTGTTGACGTGAGACCTAGTGGTGAGAGACAGGCCATTCCTTTATTTATACTTGTAAATCACATTTGGAATTATTTATATACTTCTCACCCTTTTTGTGTTTGTGTGCTTATGTAAGGTTTACACCAGGTACAGATCATGAAGATGAAGTGCATCATTGTTTTTATATTCACACTACACAGTTTGAGACTTTGTCAGACTTTCTCTGTTCCTGATTTAAAATTTTCCAGTGGATTGAAGAATGCACTGCAGTTTTAAAGGCCCTGAGTTTTTTTTTTTTTTTTTGGATCGTCAGGATGAGAAGGAGCTTTCTGAGAGGAAATAAAGACCTTCTGTGTGAAGGAATTGTGTTTTCCTGCAGACTGTCGCTCCAGCTGGTGTGGAGTTGGGGGAGCAGGGGCAGGTCTCAGCGGGACGGTGCTACACCCTCGGAGGGGAATCCTTGGACAGGTCTTTCTGCTGAGTCTTTGTACAAGAGCACTAGAATGGCTGGCCAGTGTGAGAGGGTGGTTCTAAAATAAGCTTCAGAAATCCCGGATATCAGTGACACTACAGATTGCCAAACTGCAAAGATCACTTTCCAGCTCGCAGTGACAAGAGTGAGTGTGGGACTATGTAAGCTAGGTCTTGGACACATTTACTTTGTATAAATGAGAAATTAAAACGACGGCTTTTTAGAAGGCTTTATGACATGAATAGATGTGGAAAAAGACATGTATTGTATGTCAAGGGGTTTCTGAGTGTCCAGTTAGCGAGCCTTGTCTGTCACAGCTGTGGGGAGACTGACAGCATACGCCACAACGTCCGTGCTGCTTCGTCACTGTTTAACGTCGTACCCTGCTGAGATTTTGTTTTGCCCTCGTGCTCAAGAAAGAGCCTCCAGATTGTCCCACTGCTCTAACCTTTTTAGGTAAGCAGCACAGAATTGCGCTCCGACAGGACACCTGCAAGGGAGAGGAACCGTTGAGTTGCAGGGTGAGAAAATGGTGCTGAATGCCATGAGACCTGATTCCTCCTGTGTGCTTCCCTCTCATCTGCATCACATCTTCATCCTGTTGCGTTTCCCTGTCGTTGCCCCGCCCCCCCACCACCACCACCACACCTTGGACTGCTCCCTCTTTTGTGGTTCTTTTTTTTTTTACACCTTGAGCATTTACATTTATGCATTTTGCAGACATTCTTTTCTTGTGCTTTCTTTATATCCCCTCCTCTGTGTGATATTTTTATGGCCTTACCTGACCTCGGCTTTAGGTCCCGCTCCGTGCGGATGTTTCACCCAGGTTGCTTCAGCAGCTACAGTTCCCAGCTTTTGTCACAGTTTATGGTTTTATTATTAAGGGCAGTACCAAGTTATTAACATTGGTCATATTTAAAAATATTTAATGCATTATTCCTGTTTTCTTGTAATATTAAAATATGGCTAGTCTAAGGACCTCTATTTTTCTATCTCTACGACTTTTTATCTCATCCACTCTCCTGTATGTGAAATGTGAACACGTACCAAGAGGTTGCTAATCCTTTCCACTGTTCCAACATGCTTAAAATGACTCCCACCTATGACGTGTACCGTGTGTCGGTTCGTGTTCCATGAAAGCTTTGGATTTGCAGGACTCTACAGCGCATCATGCTTATGAAGTAAAGGCCCTAAAACAGGTAATGGAGCAGCAGTGTACCTCAGTACCAGCAGCGAAGTTGTTCTTGCAAGTTGTCCATTTTGCCTCCATTTAAGATTTCTGTGGTTACTGTACTGTACCACTGTGTGCCTAGGAGCAAGTGGAAGGCCTGGGTCATGTTTCATTTAAACATGTCACTGTTGCAGATGTGATTGTACCGTTACGCGATGTAGGCGAATGTTACGTACGTATATTTTAAATAAAGCAATCAGGGATTTAAGAAAAGAATCATATGTTTTATAAATTTGTTGCACATGCATGTTCAAAGATTTGGAATAAGTCAGTAAAGGTATTGTATTTATTTTTAATATCCAAAACAACTTAAAGTAATAGCCTAAGACAATCAACTAAACATTTTTCACAACTGAAACTCTAAACTGCATTTTTTCCAGAATGCTTAACATTAAATTTTTACATTATCCTGAAAAACTTTTCAAAATGTCATCCCAACTGACTCAAACAGCTGCGACAGTAATAATAAGAGGACTAACATTAGGTCTGTTCACATATAATTCCGCTGCCTGGGTGGCAAGCTGTATAAGACATGCTGACAGGGCCAAGACGTCCAGTTACTGTGTGAATAAGTTATACACGGGATCTAAATTTGTAAAAGGTGTCAATGATGCACTGGTTCCAGATGCCCTCTTGGGGCTTTCAAAAAGTGAGGCTAGAGAATAATGTGGGGAAAAAACCCAGTTGATGCCAGTCCTCTGGGCTACAAGGCCTCGCTGACAAGGGGTCAGAGGAAGACCGCAAAACGGGTACAAGCAGAGTGAAGGCGAGTAAATAACACCTCAGTACAACAGTGGGCCGCAGAACAGCTTCCCGGAATTCACAAATCATTACGTTTTCAAGCAGACGGGTGACAACAGGAGCAGAAAGTGAGCTCAGAACAAGACGAGAGTCCGGCGGCTGCACAGTGGCAAAAACTCGACAGAACAAAGGTGCGAAACCGTTATCTGGGCCAATAAGTAGTTTTCTGCCTAGAAAAATATATTCTGTTCCGAAAGCAAAACTGGATGAGAAGGGCCAGAGTGAATGAGGGAATAAGATGCACCTGCACTTAAATTAAGCCTTTTGCTGGTGGACTTTACAACTGAAACAAACTGAACCAGAGCTGGATTTCAGCTCACCAATGAATTCTAAAGGGAACAAGCTATGAAATCATAAGCCAATCTTACGAGCAGCAGATTGTATTTTTCTGGAACTCCAGTATGGAGAATTACAGTTATGGACACTAATTCCACGAGATTTCTTTGCTGCTTCTTTGTGTATTAACTGGGTATAAGATTTTATTTGAATTAAAAAATAACTTGTATTTAGTTATAACTACATTAATGTTATAATGCATTTTGCATAACCCATGTTTACTGAATTCCTCATTCCCTTTGTGTTTAACCTTATTTGTCTCATTATAAAAATATTGTGTGTAATCATAACAAAAGTCATTATAATAAAGTTCCAAAAGTAATGAGCCTGCAAAAAGGATTTAGTGGGCAGAAATGGCGAAAATCGTATTGCAAGTACCTCTGGCTGCTGACCGACATGGTTCCACAATCAGTTTATAGCTGATGAAATTCAGCTAAAATTGATGCTGAATTTAAATCCCTCAAATATATAATTTAGCTGCTTAGGACACAGAATATTGTACAGCGAGATCACAGAACAGGAACTCTAATAAATCAAACATAAAACTCCATAAACTGTACAGTCAATAAGGACAGAAATTTTTGAAACAAAGTAAAGGTGACGTGTCCATCAAACAGGACTTGAAAACATAATTTCTTCTTGGCAGATCAAGAACTTTGCTGCTGTTCCCTGTTCTATCCTGCCAATATCACAAGCGTGAATTGGTATGCTGAACACACTGAAAATACACAGAAACAGGCTGGACTGACTCAGGAAATCACAGCGACTTGACATGTATGCTGGTTTTTCACTGCAGGCAGTGAAATAGGCTGAAATTTATAGCTACATTTCAGAGTAACTAGTGAGCAAATAACAGGCAATAAGCCTTGCAAGAAAAGACTCATTTAGCCAGACATTAAGAGGGAAATTAATTATTAAATAGCTTGGGTGTGCAGATAAGTAAAAAAAAAAAAAACTGTACTGGTACTATGTGTACATTTATTAAATATGTGCAGAAGGGTCTTCCCAATGTTGATGCTGTTCTAGTTAACTGCAGTAGTAACAAGTCAAAACATCGCTGTCTGTATAAAAAGTAAATCTTATAAATAACTGCACTGTGAAAACTTGTCAACTTCTGCTCTAAGGAACTCTGTGTGTTTTAGGAAAATCCACTCCAGTTTTGTAAAAGTAAGCTTTTTATATTCTCAAATATTTTGTCACCTTCAGCAGTTTAGAAACATGCAACAGCTTAACAGCTACAAAAATGGATTTAGTAGCTGGCTTTCTACCAACTCTAAGCTTGGCAGGAGATCCAGTAAACAGGAACACCTCAGATTTGCACGTTTCCAAAACACCAGCTGAGGGAGGGTAGCAGGACAGAGGCACGGACTGGGACTCACTGCAGTTCCAAAGCAAACAGACACACCTGAAAACAGTTTTGGCAAAACTCAGTATATATAGCTGATGAGAGTATTTCCAATTTTTATTTAATTATACAAGAGTATAAAAACAAGCCAAGCTTGCCAAGCCAGTTCCCACACTATTCACCCTTACAACACTGCAGATGTTACTGAACAGCCTTGGTACATGTAATACAGAAATTAGTGTTTCTCAACTGTAAGAAACCACAAACACAAATCATGTTTGTTGCCCAACTGCCTAGATTGTCATTTCTTTTAAAATACTGATACAATTAAAATGTCCCTTAAAAAAAAGATTGCAGTTCCATGAACATAAACCATTTAACAAAAACAAACTAGTCTGAATTATCACTGAAATGGGCAGACCAAGTTGTATTTTCTTGACAACTGCCGATAATGGAATCTCGTCTAAATGTAACTACATAAAATGCAGCTTTGCATATTTTCTCACATGAACGGGTTTATGGAGTTTGTCAAGATTCTATTTGGATGGATGCAGAGAAAGAGAGGGGGCAAGTCACAGAGAAAAAAAAGAGGTGGACCCATCAGTTACAGTGCAAAAAGAGGCACCACAGTAAATGTAGTAGGACTGGAGCACAGAGGTGAATCCCGAGTTTGCCACACACAGAACATGTTTCTGTGCGTTTAGAGCACTTTGGTTGTCCTACAAGTTGAAGTTTGCAACATTATAACATTTGGAAATCCAAGTAGGGCTGTGCTCTAAATAAAGTCATTATTTACACAGGCAGTGCCATTCCGTGGAGTGCTGAGCATCAAATCAATTAATCCACAATTGTAGCAATTTCATCAAATCCTCAATTTCTCTTTTACACACACACACACACACACACACACACACACACAATGCTCAACCAAAATGTCTGTATTCACACAAAAAGACAACAAAAACACCCCCTCTCTCCAAGTCTACTCACATAGTGCACTTTACACAAGTCTGATGTCCCATTACGAAGTTACTCAATGATGGAGTGGAAGTGTGATCTGGCAGGGTGTGGTGACACAGCAGTATGTTGAAAAGGGCAGGTTTCTGGTACAGGAGAAAATACTTCCTGATTTTTCTGTCCGAGTGTCATTTCCACTGGGTAACATCAATCGTTGATCAGAGCCAGGATCATGCTGGAGGAGAGAGGATGTACAGTGACCAGAATAAAATATCATTACTATGAAACTTGACGCTGGCATTTAAAAAAATAAAATAAAATTTTAAAAAGCAACATTTGTAATGATATACAACAGGCTACACAGACTGGTCAGAACTTGTTACAAAATGGCAGATACTCAAATTACAAAAAGATGAGTAACATACTGTATTGACAAAGAAAATAATCCAGCTGGAAACATCCCACTCTTTTGCATGAGTCCTCCCACACAGCTCTTCAAGTCAAATGTGACAAGTACAACGTAAAAATCCAGGGTTTGCCCTGTTTTCACTGTAGTTGCATCCATAAAGATATGCAACCCACTGAGTTCCTAGATGTTACGAAAAATCTCCATTCAGAGAAAAATGTGGAGCGCCACTTTTGTTATAATGCTAATAGCAGTCAGTCATTCTCCCCCTTATTAAAACCCAGTTTATTATTTATTAATAACCTGCACCATCACCTGGAATTCAGCGGTTTTCCTCAATGTTTAAAAAAAAACAAAAAAACAAAAAAAAAACTAGATTTGCCTTTGATTAGACATTCTGTTTAGATCAGCAAAATAGTCATGCCTTAAAATATTGGTAGCCAATTAAAATATTTAAAACATAATGTATGCCACATCAAATCATTTTGGTATAAAGGTATCACTTAGTGTAAGGAGAAAAAAGCTGTTCCCCTGTAATGCAGATATATCGGGGTGATGTTATTTGCAATACAGTGACAGCCAAGTGTCTACAAGCTTCTTAAAGCAATTCAACTCATTCTCTTTGAGTAGCAAGTCCAGCAGGTTCTCCAGCTCTCCTTACACAATGGTGAAATCCGAAAGAATGAAAAGATCAAAAAGACACAAACGGGGAGATTCGCCCAGCTGGAACAAATACTCCTGAACTCTGGCCTTCAGGAACATTTTTACAGGTGTCTTAGGGAGTCACTGGATATTCATACTCTGCACAGCAAACATATTTCAAAGCAGAACCTGTTCAGACTGCTCTTCCTGTTATACTCAGCAAACCATTTTAAACCCAAAAGCAAAGACTGTATTACACAACTCTGACAGTTACTGTGGAAACTGACTACTTAAACGTGCAAAGGAGCCTCCCCCACCAGCTTTAAGAATTTCCCAAGACAAAATCCTAATTCAAAGTAAATACTCCTCTCAAAATAAATTAGTTGGCTGACCAAAATGTAAATATTCTGAAAATTTAAATTGTAATTTAACATAATTTTAAGCCTGTTTATTTACATACGAAAAATAGCAACATATGCAAGCCAGGCCCAATCTCACCTGTAAAGGTAGATAAAGAAGCAGAGAAGATGAAAGCCCAGCTTGATCATGGCTTCCTTCATGTGGGATTTGAGCTGGCCCCGATTGTGAATCTCAGTTGGGTCAAAAATTCCCATGTTTCCCATGGGCACCTTGATGTATCTACAGCACAACAAAGACAATCAGAAAGGTTTAAGACACATAACCCCAATGACAGACAAATGATACCCTTGTCAAAAGAGCAGGGTAAGGATGTAATCATTGGTTTTTCATACGTTTTGATAGACAAAAGCATGGTTTACCATGCAACAACCCTTTGTATGAGTTCTGAAAGAGAAAAGTTATGACTAATGTGCATTACAGGTTCAAGATGAGAAACAGTTTGTAAATTGTTACACCCAGTGTATTGAAGGCCTGGTAAATTGCTACACTGTAGGTAAAATTTACAGGAACATTAAGAAAACTGTATATTGATAAAGAATTAGCTAAATAAACTGCAAACAATATTCAACCAAGACTATGCTCTGTTCATATTTGCACTTACCATTATGCTATGGAAAGAATAATTAGATGAAAAATGTCAGATAAAATGTATAAAAATATCAAAATAAATGGCACTGTTACGCATGAAATTCTTTACCACTGCCTTTAGCAGATTTTCAATCCTTTGAGGAGACATTTTGATAATCTGGCTTACAAAATTATGATTAAAAAATTTAAGATTACAAAACCATTGCCTATGTCTTTCAATTTGCAGTGTGTGTGCACACTTTGCTGGTCAAGGCACTGTCTAGTGTTCACTAACAATTGTCTGATATCACATCCTAATCGAACTGCTTTTCTAAACCTTGTCTAAGTTTTTCACGTCCAAACATTGTCAGAAATGCACTCTGCATGCATAAAGGGAACCGATTCTAACCCAGGAATGAAAACAAACCTGCAAATATAAACAAAAAGTCTCAACACTTTCAGTAACTGAATACAAAGAATGTAACTGAAATAACAAACACAACTGTCTCCCAAGCACGAGTAAGAAAGAGGTTTCCTGATCTTACGGAAGAAAGGATGACTTATGAAAGTCTATGAAAACATGGCAGAAATCAGTCCACAGCTTTTCACATTGGCAGCTCACCTGTAGAGATTCCACGATGCCACAGGCAGGTTCAGCAGGAAGATGAACCAATGCATAGAGACCAGCATGAGGACTGCAGCCAAGGCTTGGCCAACCAGCTCTGGCAGAACCCACTGATGTGCAAACACACAAACAAAGACACCACTGGTTATCAATTCTCTGCTCTCTTGTGAGGTTTGATAGAAAAGATTTGAGAGTGACTGTACTGCAGCTGCCATGGGGGAGCCAAAGTTTCCATTTAGTCCTTGAGTTTTGAAACCCAAGGTATGCTATACCAAGCACAAGTGACGTTCTTAAACTGCACAACCAAGATGTGTGCAAGAGACACAAAGAGCGGGGCAACAGAAGGAAATATCTACGCGACCATGAGGCGAAAAAGCTACGGTTGCTGGCTCAAAATGACAATCTTTTACGAAAAGAAAAGGACCCCCATCCCCGAGAATTCTTCAGACTTACCTACAAATGTCAGGTATCATCTCAAAACTTTCAGCCATCGTGCTGATATTATCAGTCGATACTTACACAGGAGTTTGTATACAAATATTACAACTTACACTGAACATTTACATCTTTTATTCAGAGCATAAAAGTACTTACTTTGTTCAACTTGGAGCAGCAAGCACGAGCGTTGATGTAATCACATTCCAGGTCTGACAGTGTGATAATCTGACGTTTCAGTTAAAGACATTCGCTACTAAACATCGTCCTCCGACATGGAAGCTAATCCGGTGTGAAATTTTGAAGGCTTCTATGTTTTATAAAAACATGTGGATCTGTACTGAACACGAACAGATTTCTGGCGAATAACTAAAAATTGCCCGTTACCGAAAAAGGACAGAACAGAAATATTAAACCAAACATAAACGATTAAAGGCTTGCATCAAGAAACTGAATGGTTTATGAAAATATTTTCTAAACCCCGCAGAAATATCTACTATAGCTAGTCTCATTCCCCACCAGTTCCTCCTCACAGTGAGGCTACTTTAGTCCCAGCATTTGTTAGCACAAAACAATGTACCGTATATTAATTTAAAAAAAAAAACTGCTTACAACACATGTACACTGATGCATCATAAAAAGGATACGAAGTACACCGAAAGAAAAATTAAAGCACAGCAGTCTATTAGCGATAGAATGAACACGGCGGCCTCCATCTTGGACTTCCTTATTTAAACTCACTTCCGGTGTGACAGGAGTCACGGTTCTGGAGCGTCAGGTTTGCGCAACAGCTGCGCTTTTGTACAGCGCGTTATGTAAATCAGTGCTAAAGGAAAACCGCGCAGGTAGTTGCCCGCATCACCGTTTCTTACTATCTTACTATGCAGATCATTTTGTATAATTTTATATTTTTCGCTTTATATTTTACACAAGGAAAGAATTATTTTTTTGGAATATACGGAAATCTAGTTCCAGGTTTATAAAGAGAAAGTCTTAATAATTTTCTTGCTACTGTGAAAGCATGCATGCAGGAATGTTTCACTGTGGAAAGAGTAACATGTTTTTCTCTGCTTCTCTTCAGAGTGCTTCAGGTACATTTTGTATAGTTTTTATTCATATACCGGTAGCACAATTTTCTTCCCACTACAGTACATTGTGGGAATGCAATGCAATACATTTCAGGGAATACATTCCCTGAAACTATGACTACTTCAGGATTTGTTTCTTTTTGTCAGCCAAACCACCTCCTGCTCAACATAAGGGAAACAAAGGAGCTGCTGGTGGATCTTTGCTGTGTTAAGGAGCCCTTGTCTCCGGTTGCTATCAAGGGTAGAAGTGCAGAGGTGGTCCACTGATACATGTACTTTGTCTCATGACACAGGTGTGGTTTATAAGAAAGTGCAGAGCAGGCTATACTTTCTTAGAAGACTAACGTCCTGTAACATGTGCAGCGACACCTTTCACATTTTCTACCAGACCATGATGATCAGTGTGTTTGTTCATGCAGTGCAGGGAACATTAGTTCAGGTGAGAGGCGCACACTCAACAAACTTGTCAAGAAAGTGGGTTTGGTGGAGACTGTAGGAGGGGCCAAAATAAGGAGAAAGCTACAGTCCATCATGGACAGTGGTTCACATCCCCTGAATAAAGTGATCACCATGAGTTCTTTCAGCTGCCAAATTATCACTTAGGTCCACTAAGAAGTGGTTATTCCTACCAACTGCCTCCATTATGCTACACAAGGATCTGCCAACAGTTAGATTCCATCTCATTTGTGGGAATTGTATTCTTTTATTTATTTATTTAGCTAGCATCTTTTTATGTGTCCCAGTTTTCATGTGTCCTCTGTGTCCAAGTTCTGTATGACAACGTTTCCCTGTGAGGATTAAAGTTCTCTCCAATCCTGTGTTCCAAACTTGTGCAGTCATTAAAATTACATTATTTACATTATTCAACAGATCCTGGACATTCATTTCACCATTGCATAAGGCTCGATCCCTTTTTGGTCATACCTCTGCTGTTCAGTAAGAGTCCTTAGGCGAGACTAAGACAGTCTTGTTGGCTCAGACATCACCAGGATTGACAAAATTTGTGCCAAATGTGATCTCAGGAAATGCACTGGTAAGTGGGCTATTGGAACCAATCATGGGACAAGATCTGACAATGGACTTGATAGAGGGAGCTGCAACAATAAACCCAATGACTGAAGGCACCTGAAACACATGAAGGAAGTATGGAAAAGAAAAAAAAAACTCAGTGCTCAAACATCATCATAAGCAGCCATGTATCAATGCTGAAAATTGATAACATGCAATGCAGATGCCAAGGCTCAAATTCCACAAACTCTAAGTAAAATTCATACAAGTAGAATCCATAAGGGATGTCTGTTGCAGTGCCTACTAAGCACGTTCTATGGCTTGTCTGTTGACAAGAAGAATATAATAACTAAAGTAGCTACTGTCTGTTCCTAGACTTAGTGGCAGCTACCATCAGACAGACATGACTGTGGAAGCCCAAAGAAAAAATGTTGCCACTTTGAAGAAGGATAAATAATGCAAGATTTTTTTCCTCTGTCTTCTGAAAAAAATCTCCAAGTTAACATAAACTACCATTTATAGAAGCTCTGTTCTTGGCCCATATTGAATTATTACTGAATATATTCAATATATTCCTATTCTGGACCAGAGACCACCTACTGAGTACTACTGACTACTCTCTGCTGTAGTGTAATAAAGCATAAGCTGTAGTATTGGAAGATGTGGGAGAAGTGATCATCCCACAACAGAAGTGCACAGTGGCTGTGAGACCTGAAAACAAAACAATACAAGCACCCAGTCACCATCACATCAGTATGATTCAATGCTATGCAAATGTATACAGTACTTACATGTCTAATACTCTACAAGCTCAACAAGGCATTTAAAAACAGTGGACCACGGGAGGACATCATGAATCAACTGAAGGACAAGAAGAGCATAATCCTAGGAAGAGCAAAAATCCAGTACAGAACTCTAAGACTCCCAGGTCTTTGGGATACCGCCCACAGGAAAAAACTGGGCGAGGAAAGAATGAATTGCATACAGTACATACAAACTGTCTTTGACATGGTTAGTCACCAACTGCCAGGTTATAAGTTGTGTCAGTTACACATTGGACCACACTCACAACAGGGTGACCATTTCTACATGTGTAGTCCACTATATGGTAACTTCTTTTCAAACATTTGTCAATATCCTTGACCAATTTTGTTTTATTTCTGGCCACAGTATATAAAATTATCCATAGCATTATTAAATAATTCAGGACTGTGTTCTTTACCAGAGTCTTTTTTTAAAGTACAGTATGTTCTTAATATTTTTAAATACTTAAGTATTCCGAGCCGTATGACGGAGAGATGTAGTAAGTGGAAACAACTGGGAAAGGATTTCCAGCCAGTGAAAACCTCAAAACTTGACTTACCATGGAGCTCACTGATGACCGATCATTGATGCCAGGTACAACTGGTGCAGAGGTGGCACTGGATGCTCTGGGGTATATGGTGGGGGTTGTGGGTGTTATCACAAAGACACCAAGGTGGGAGATTAATTCTAGCACACATTTTCCCTTTATTGTGCATCTCACAGAATTCACACCAAAAACCCCACAAAAGAACCAGCCCTGCGTGCAAACATGGCAGTGGAAAGAAGTTTTCTTTTTGTGAGAGCAGCTAGCACTGTTTAAGACATGAGGAGATGGTTGCTGGCCATGTGCGGGTGGGGTGCTGACATCATATCGTAGTGACTGTTGCTTTACAATGTCACACATGTACACTGCAGGTACAGAAGCAATATTTTATTGCCCTTTCATACTGTACAGGTACTGTATATTGCACATTACAAGATGTTCATATATACATTTCAATAAGCTATAAGCTGCTCATTCATGTACCAGAATTCCTGGAAATCATAGCTTTTTTGACAGTTTTCATCCATTTCTTTTATTCCTCTTATTATTATTATTATTATTATTATTATTATTATTATTATTATTGTAAGTGCAAATCTGTTGTATGTTGAGTACATCGTAAGTCAAGAAGAGTCAGAATTTTTTTGTCACCCCATTTTTTCTTGTGAGTGTCTTTCCTCACACTCAGACCTCCTATGTACACAATATGCAGTTTGGATCACATAGTATGTTGGAAACTGGAGTTTAACCTCTGGTCTGGGTGTAACACTGCTGTTCAGCAGGGGTCCTTAGATATGAGTGTGACAAGAATAAAGGCAGTTGTTGCTTTGATTTTTCATTGCAAATGAGATTTTACAAATAGCACAGGACAGAGTATGAAAAATGATTACAGCAGCTAACAGGATGAGAAAAGCCTCATTAGGCAATGAAATAATTTTAAAAAAGGCACAGAAAAATGTACAATGTTATCAGTAACATTTTGACCAGTGATGGGTGGTGGTGGTCTGAGGCCTGTCCTGTAAGCGTAGGGCATGATATAGGAGATTCCCTGGATGGGACGCAGGTCAACACAGGCGAATCACAAACACATGGCCACTGACAAGTACACACACTACGGGCAGTTTCAGTGTTAACTGTGTTCTTCTCATTTACCAAAAATGTAAAATTAATTTAAGTTTTGTCATATTAAAATACAAAAGGCAGAAGGAAACTACCATAATTTGCCTGAGTAAAATTTAACTTATTTCACTGCTTACCAGAATTTTTTTAAAAATGGATTTATGAATGTCATTAGATATTATGTTGAGCAAATAGTCTAAAATAAGTGGTATACTTTGTACTTACAGCAAAACATATTCATGTTGTGATGGTGCAGAAGGTGTCATATGGCACTGTAATTGTTAATGTTGGTTAAATAACTTTGTAAGATACAATTTGATGGTTTCCCTACATTCAATTATTGTATTTTATATTAATCAAAATTCATTTTTTAAATGTTAATGATTTTATTAGCGTAAATGATGGCAGGATATGGAGAAGGTCTCACTTAGGCATCCAAAAGCTAAGCCCGTCCCTAGATGAGAGGAGCACTAAGGAGAAAAGCAGCAAAGCTGAGGGGGACATCATAGCAACAGACTAAGAAAAAGAGAGATTATAATTAATATTAAGGGCTACTGTCTTAAAACATATGGAGCAAGTGGAATTTATATGAAGAGAAGGCGTGAGAAGTTAAAGAATGAAGCTTAAAGTAGTATAAACAGTTTTCATACTAAAGAACTGTGAAGATTGTGCTGAAGAGCAGACAAGACTATGAAGAATAAATCATTTCAAGTAGAAGAGTGAAAAGCCAAGCGAATATGTAAAGGTCAATCCTTTGGTCACTAGATGGCGGCCCTAACTGGGATGTAGCAGCTTCTCTGTGACTCTGGACTTCGAGAACTGAGGCTAGTTTTCAAACTCATGTTATTGGCATCAGTTGTGAATTGTTGGCATTTCATTGTGAATGTGAATGTGGAACTCCTAATCTCAATTGCTGCATGATGGTTTTGTGGTTTTTGGGTGAATAATTTGGCATTTTTATACCCTTTTTTATACCCGCTGTGTTTTCCACCAGTTCCCATTTTTCTTGCTGTTTTTCTTTAAAATAATGGAAAATGTTTGGTTTGTATACTAAGCTACTTAGTAGCCCGTTTATACAGCAGATTATTTTTCTGGAGACATTTAGGGTAAGTATTTATGCTATTTTATTTTATTAATCCTTTCCACAAGGGCACTGCTACAGAAGATGGATTGGCGTCTTCAATTTTTGGTTCACTTGCCTGGTTTGTTTTGACCTCAATTGTTTATTTATTCATTGTCGCATAGTTTAGGGAGGATGGTTCATACAAGGGGACTTTAACAGGACACAATGTCCTGTACCCCCCTTGGTGGTCTCTTGACAGGGCCCTTCTGATGATGAAACCCCTACATTGCGCATCAATTCTCTCATCATTACCCTCCAACAGAGCTTGCGATGCAAAGCCACTGTCACGAACATGTCCAGGCCCACGTACACCGGACCAATTAACGTACCTATACAGACTATTATGTAACACCTCAAACAAAAAGCTGTAGCCCATGGCCAAAAGCAATCAGAGCTCCTGTCCCAAAACACACCAGGGGTTTGAGACACATTTAACCCCATCCCCATGGGAGGTGCAAAACTGGGGATGTCTATAAAAATGTACTGCTGTGCGGCACAAATGCTAGTTAGTATAATAATGCTCAGTTGTTTAATGTGATGGAGAATCTCTTTTCTGGTCTAGTCTGGTGTAACATGTTTTAATGGCATCTCGCAAAGTCATTTAGATATTTCGCAACCATTCTTATGAACTTACGCTAAGGCTTGTTGTTTTATATTATACTGCATTTGTATTACATGGGCAGCCTAGTAGGACAGCACTGTTGGCTCACAGTACCTGGGCGGTGTGAGGTGTCATGGCTTTAACCCCCAGTAGGTACTAAGTTTGGATATTGTATTCGTGTTTGTGTTTATTTTCCTCCTGTGCTGCTTTTCTTGCACTTCTGAGGGTAATACAGTTGCTTGCACTCATTACGTCAGTATACAGCAATTTATTGTTCTATAGATCTCTATCTTGAAGGCAGACATTTTCACAAATCACTGAAAAAACAAATGGAAAATCAATAGAATGGTCAACCCACAACACAGCATTTGTAAGACATAAAGGGAACAGATAGATTCATAAATATTTGAGATGCAGTCAACATTTTAAAGTGACAGAATAATGTACAGTAGTGTTGGCAAAGTGGCCACCTGACAGAAGAGGAGAGGAAAACAAAAACTCAAAATTAGCATTAAAATAAAATAGGCAGGAAAGGGAAAGGGGAACAAACCTCTAGGGAGTTATGGTCAACCGAGTTATAAATCAGACTGTTCTGGTCTAGTTGGGTATCCACACCCTCCTTGAGACTACATAAAACAATGTGACTGACTAGCAAAGGTTTCATTGCATACAAAGAACTCAGGTTCTGACAGTGGTCATTCTGAGAGCCCCACCAGTTGCATACAAAGAGCAGGTCAGTAAGAAAAGAAAGAAAGGAAAATGACATAGTTACCACCAGCATAATAGCAGGGGCAGTTTATTACTCTAGTAATGAACAAGCAAGAGTGCAGCATGCATATTTAACCATAACTCATAAGTAGGTATGGAAATGTAAAGAAAAAAAGTCTTTAAACTGGATTTAAAGGCTAAAAATAGCAGATTATCCCAGCTTTGGTGGTCTATAGATAATGGCACCCCCTCTTAATGAAATCTCATGAATCATGGGTACATGACATTCAACATCTAAAGATCATAGAGAACATTCTGAAATGTGGGATTGAATCATGTGACAATGATAAGCAGGAGTGAGAGCATTTTCTGGATTGTACATTAAGAGGGAGATTTTATAATATGGTCTAATTTTAACTGGAAAGCAATGCAAAGACCTTTGAGCAATGGTTAAATGCTCATAATTTCTAGTTTTAGTCACAATCCTAGCAGCGGCATTCAGTGTCAGCTGAGGGTTGGAAGTAAAGTGATACGAATAGTTTGATCACAAGAGAATCACAGTATTTGATTCCGCTACAGATAAAGGTGTGGATCAGCTTGTCTGCTTCTCATTTGGATAAAAAAATCTTAGTTTACCTGTTTTTTTCCTGAAGTGAAAAAAGCAAGAACTAGTTAATGCAACCCCAACCCTAACCCTAGTTAACACAACAACACAAGAGTTAAATGAAAGGTTAACACTGAATGTAATGTCCACATTTCAAACTGAACCAGAACGGTTAACATTTACAACTTGAGAATTTATAAAGGAGTTTGTAGATTGCAGCATCACCCCTGATGAATTCTTCTTCAGTTTTATCTGTGTTTAGAGGTAAAAAGTTACTGCTCACCCACTGTTGTAACTGAATGAAGCAATTTGCTAAAGATAAAACATGCAGGAGCCCGTTAGACTTGAGAGATACATGGATCTGAGTGTCGCCGCATAAATTTTGAGCCTGAGAGAAGTAGTGTCCGGGAATTCTATGCAACATGAGACTTGACTGCCAACTACCTTGGTGTGCATCAACAACTGAAGTCCTTATTGCCTCATAATAGGTGTCTATCCTTCCATACTACCAGGATCTCAAAGAGGCATTAGCTGCTCTTCTGTCATATTGGTTGCAAGACGGTGTTGTTTACCTCCTGTCAGCCACTACTCCAGTCTCTGGACTGATTCTTTCCAGAGCCATAAAGAGGCACTCATGCATTATCAGACCCTCCTCATGGCTGGCAGCAGCAAGAACCATCTGGTTAGCTAAGCTTGATCTTGGGAGTGTTTATAATACAAGTTTAGTAATTAGAATTCCAGAAGGAGACACAGAGGAAGCAATCTTTATTATTTCTCATGGCCGCTGTGACTATGTGGTTATGCTGCATGGTCTAGCCAAAATCCAAGCCTGTCTCCGCCCTTTGAAGTTGATGGATCACATGGTTCTCAGTCTATTGGATTNAGGAAGCAATCTTTATTATTTCTCATGGCCGCTGTGACTATGTGGTTATGCTGCATGGTCTAGCCAAAATCCAAGCCTGTCTCCGCCCTTTGAAGTTGATGGATCACATGGTTCTCAGTCTATTGCTGTTTGGATTCAAATGACACACAGGTCATTGGTTTCATCTGGAAGGGCTATGGTCTTGGATGGTGGAAAGATGGTAAGATTACAGTAGAATAATGTGCCTTTAACTATAGAGCACCTCAGCTTTCGAATAGTTTGTCTGATAGTATGAGAAATGCTTCTTCTGTGTTGGCCTTTAAATCACTGCTTAAAATTCATCTCTTTTCCCTGGCATTTCCAATATAAGTAATGTTGAATCCTGCTGCTTCACTTCTGCATCTCATCCACATTGTTTAGTTATGTTGTCTTGAATGTCATTAGATACTAAAACCTATTTTTTTGGTTTGAGTTCTGTTGAACCACTAGTGCAGATTTTTGATCACCTAGACCCGTGGTGAGAACAACAATGCATACCCCCAGGAGCTGAGGACCCCCTGTCTTGATGAAGTGACCAGCTCACCTGCACCTAAACATCACTTGATTCAGCTTCACTGTCCTACCCAGTGTTGTCCTTAGTAGTATAATGTTTGTTAGCTGTTACTACTGGCATTCCTTTCCAAGTGTGGAACCCAAGGAGGGTTGAGCAGCTGCTGGCACTTGGACCTCCAGAGGTTTATTTTTTCCCTTGCCTCCTGGTTGGGAGTTTTTTCTTTTCCTCTCCTCAGTTGTCGGCAGGTTTACTGTTTTGCGGTTATGCCCTGTATAGTGGCTCTCATTAACAGTTCACCTTTATCTATTGCTTCACTATACACCTGTTTTCTGTTCTATTATTGTAATCTACTGTTCAGCGCCCTGCGTCACTGTGGAGAAGAAGAAGCCCCTTTAAAAAATTGAATTGAATTGAAAATCGTGGCCTATGGGCCAGATATGACTCCAGTTTTAATCACCCTTTAACGTCAAAAATAAGTTTGTCACTGTTTGTCATATTCGTACTTGTTTTGTTACATTTCATTAACGCTGTTATTGGACACCATGCAAACTACCATGATCACCTGGTGATTTGTGAATGTGGGCTCAAGTGCAGGAGTCATTTATACAGTGGAGAAGTGCTACAAAGAACAAACAGGTGCGATGATGACTGGTGATCTTAAGTATACAAACAGTAGACACAGGAACACAATGGACTTGGGAACGTGGAGAATGAGGAACTTAAAAACAAAGAAGCTGGGGCAAATGCACAGAAACACAGGACTAAAGTAAGATGCAGCAGTGCCAGAGCAGACCAAACTCAGACAGGTGAGCACAGAGAACTGCTAATGCTGTTGAGATTCCACAACATTCAAGGTCACAGAACTGCTACTTAACAACCTGACTGAAGGCAGGTGTGCTGGGGTTGTCAGGAGTGTGAGGGTCCTGGCTGGTCTGCTGAGGAACTGTCCCCAGAGGTTGTTACAGTACTCCCCCAGTCACTTGACTCCTATGAGACAGAGGATGGGCAGGATGTACTCAGTGGAACTCTTCTATAATGGTAGGATTGAGGGTGTCATGAGAAGGAACCCAGGACTGTTTCTCCAGACTCTTCCCAGTCCACTAGGTAATACAAACTTCCTTTTCGGTGAATAGAATCAAGTAGCATCTTGACAGTATGTGCAGGGGAGCCCATCAGCGGGGTGGAGGTCTTGACTGAAGCTGAGTCTGTAGGACAGAAGTACTGCAGGGTTAAAGCAGGGAAACATGAAAGGTTAAGCAGATACAGTAATAGGAAGAGAACTGCAAGTGAAATATGACCATGCTGATTCTTTACAAAATGCTAAAAGGACGGATATACTTGGGACTGAGTTTCATTGAGGGTAAGAAGTAAGTTGATGTCCTGGGTGGACAGCCATGCCATGTGCACTTCATTTTTCCCCAATAAGGAGGGACAGCTATTGCATTTCCAATGTCAATAACAGTTTCCTTTTGATAAAATATTATTTCTTTTTATTAATTTTGCTGCATATATATATGTATATATACACACACACATACACACACAGTGGTCCCCCTTATCCGTGATTAGGTATGTATGTAGAGGAAAAAACATAGTATATATAGGGTTTGGTACTATCCGTGGTTTCAGGCATCTGCTGGGGGTCTTGGAACATAACTCTCTTGGATAAGGGGGGACTATTGTATATATTAAATTAACAGATATATAAAATTTGATATTACCTTCAAAGTTTATTTCATTAAAAATAAAAAAAAATCAATGATCTTAAAATAATTACAGGTACAATTACATTAAAAATGTAAATAGAAATTCTTTCAGTTCCTACATTTGGTTTTTTTCCACATTAATTTTATTTTGTATTTTCCCCCTTTTGTTGCTCATGGCTTCCATTTCTACTGAAATTCTGCAATGATTAACAACAATTCATTCAAATAGGCTTACATAAGTGTTAATAAAGTGCAGTACCTTCATTATCAGGACCCTAAGACTTTATGAATTTTGTAATTTATAAATTAATTTTCAGTCAGCAAACCAGCCTTTACAAAATAGTCATAGTATTTTTTCGTTGGATTCAGTTTAACAGACATCTTTCTATGTGTTCACATCTTGAAAAAGATCTCCTGGTTGTTCCATTACCGTACGTCACTTCATGTCTGTTTGCTGTTTCAGGGCAACTACTGTGCTTTGTTGGTGAGTATGTGCAGATTCTCAGACAACTTCACTTCTTCTTGTACCAGTCGTCAACTGCAAGCACTATGGTGGATTCAACCAACGGAAGAACAGAACAATGTGGGTTCATAGCCTAGAACACACTGGAATAGGGTCAGATTGGTGCATGAACATATCAAGAAGTTCTGGGTATACTCAGCCCAAGGGATGAACCTACTCTAGTCCGATTGGTTTTGGGAACAATAGCTTGTTAGATCATGTCCAGTCTCCTGGTTGAGGTGTTTCACCTGGCTATTGGACTAAGGATGATTGCTGGAAATCAAACTGACTCGGTTTCCATTGCAATGGACAGTGGGATCAACCGATAGTCTTTAGAAAACTAATCAATAACAATTAAAATGATTTTATTCCCCTCTGACCTGGGCACGTTGATCAAGAAGTCAATGGAGTTTTGAAACCAGGACCAGATGGACACAGGAAGGGGTTCTAATAGTCCTACAGGCAACTGTCTCAGGACCATGGATTGTGCACAACTGCAGCTGGCAAACACAAAGGCTTTGATGCTTTGCCTCATTGTTGGCCAAGAAAACCTGACAGGAACCAGCTTTAGGGTGTTACTTTCCCCAGGATGTTCAGTACTGGAGGACTCATGGGTCCACTGGAGAAGCTGAGGTCACACTGAAGCTAGAACATATTCTTTGCCTGCAGGCTTGTCATTGGGTCCAGGGTCCTGGGTTTGGGCAATGCAGAGGTCATCCATGAGGGTCCATCTAATAGGTACCAGAAAACAGGTAGCAGGCAGAAGGGGTTCTGGCTAAAGATTAAGACTGGATGAGATAAATAACTAAGAAAGGGCATTTTTTTGTATTTTACTTTTGTACTCTTGGCTCCTGGATGTAAAAATGAAATTGAACCTGGTAAAAAAAGAAGGCCCAGGATGCCTGTCTGGAATTCAGTTTCTTCACTTGCTGGAGATGTTCTATGTTTCTGTGATCTATCAGCACTAAAAGGGTGAGCAGTGTACTCTAACCAGTGCCTGCACTCTTCAAGGACTAACTTTTTTGCCAATAGTTTTCCATTCCCAATACTATAATTAATCTCTGCTGGAGATAACTTGTGAGAAAAACATGCACAGGGAAATAGCTAAGGCAGAGAACCCTGACACTGCAACAAAACAGTCCCTACCCCAAATTCCAAAGCATCGGCCTTTACCACAAAAGGTAAAAAGGGGTCCAGGTGTCTTAAAATTGGAGTTGTTTAAGCTCTTCAAACATATCCTGGTCTTTAGAGGGTCCATTTTAGATGCTTGGATGTATCCTATATAAGTCCAGTCAAGGGAGCTGTGTGTCACGTTGAAGAGAATAAGCAGACGTGCGCAGGCACAAATGCGATAAACTCTGTTTATTGCAAGGGGCGTTCCTAAGTCGTGGTCACAAAGCAGGCGAGGTTNAGAGAATAAGCAGACATGCGCAGGTACAACTGCGACGAACTCTGTTTATTGCAAGGGGCGTTCCTAAGTCGTGGTCACAAAGCAGGCGAGGTTCGGGTCCAGTAAACAACTCGGTGCAGGCAGCCAAACAGTAAAGGGTGAGACTAAATCAGTGATCAGGTACAGGCAAAGGTCAGTAACAAATAAGACTGGGAAGATGACTGCTCAGTACACACACATGAACCACAGGGCAATACTTCACATTGGTCTGTCGGCAAGTGCCGATCTAAATAGGTTGTGCCTAAGAGGATGCAGGTGCAGGTGATCAGGAATCAGGAGGGCCGGAGTCCAGAGCCGGGGGCGTGACACTGTGATGGTGCTAAAACCCTGGATGAAATGCCTATGGAAATTAGCAAAGCCCAGAAATCTTTGCATGTCCTTAACAGACTTAGGTCTTGGCCAGGACATCGTGGCAGAGATCTTTTTAGGGTTCATCTGAACACCAAGACCTGACAACAAACTCTAGAAATATCACTCACCCCTAATGGAACCGACATGTTTCTCCTTTTATCTACAGCTTATTCTGCTATAAATGATGTAGCAGTTTTCTAACATGCTCCACATGTTCATCATAGGAACAAGAAAAAACTGGGATTTCATTTAGAAAAAACTAAAACAAACCAATTAATCGTATCTCTAAGAACTTCACTGGTAAAAGGCAGAAAAACAAAACGCATAGCCAGAAATTCATAATGTCTCAGAGATTTGCCAAAAGTGGTTTTTCATTCATTCCCCTCCTGTATTCTGATAAGATAAGCGCTCTGGGGTCTAACTTCTTGCTCCACACACTTGTTCCTGAGCCACTGCTATTAGTGGCAATGGATGAGGATTTTTTTTGTAATGGCATTTAGGCCCCTATAATCAATACAAGGCTTTTATTGTTTTTAACAAAAGAGACCCTAGCAGAAGCTGGAGAGGTGGATGGCTGAATGATCCCAGACACTAATGCTTCAGAGATGTAACCTTCCATGGCTTTCTGCTCTGGTAGTGAGAGAGGAAACACTCTCCCTCATCAGGGAGTAGTACCTGGTGTGAGATCTATAGCTCAGTCCCAGGGATAGCATGGTGGATGTTCAGAGGTATGTGCTTTACTAGAAACATCAGCTTGGTCAAAATATTCCCTTGGAATCTGCACAGNGCGTACCAGTGTACCAGATATACAGTATCGTGCAAAAGTCTTAGCCATGCAACTTCAATGTCTGTTGAGAAGTACAGATAGATTATTATCTACCATCAGGGAGGTTTCTCATTGGTCCCAAATTCATTCTGCAGCTTGAGAATGACCTCAAACACCCAATCTCAGTCATACACAACTATCTTGAGCAAAAAGAAGGAATCCTGCAACAGATGGTATGGTCCCCACAGAGCCCTGATCTCAGCATGATCAAGTCAGTCTGGGAGGACATGCAGAGACAGTCAAAGTCTGCACAAGAACTGTGGACAGTTCCTCAAAATGTTTGGAAGAACCAACCAACCTCCACCTTAAACTGCATGCAAGTTTGCATAAGAGAATTGATGGTGTTTTAAAAGCAAAGGGTGGTCCCACCAAATATTGATCTGATTGAGGTTTTTTTTTGTCTACTGCACTTTTTAGAAGGTTTATAGATTAATAAGTATTCATGGCATTATTTTTGGAACCATCCTCGCTTAATAGCACTTTTCCCACAGGTGCCTAAGACTTTTCCACAGTACTGTATAACTGAATTAGGGTTTTCTGTGGTAGTACAATACCTCTATCAGTCTCCTGCTGTCCCCACAAAATTAGTTCATCAGAACACCAAGAAAAAACTGGGTCTCAATCACAAGGAACCCTAATATGACAGTCCAAAGGTGACGTTCATATAAAACCAAATGGTTTCTGAGTGAAGCAGCTCTACTTGCATTGTCCACTGTTCAGCCAGCCTGGAACCAATGGTCCCTCCAGCAGTGGAGATAATACTCAAGTGTTGGTCACATGGTACCACAGGAAAATTCCAAGCTTTTGTAGTGGAAATATCAATAAAGTTACTAAGAGAACCAGAGTCAATGAATGCCTCAGTTTAACTATATTCTCCAGACCACGATAACTTAATAGGAACTCGTAGCTGCGAGGGGCAGTTGATGACACTATTCATCACCAGAAGTGCTGAGGAACATCCAGAAGTAGGCTGCAGGGGGCAAGAATCCTGTAAGTGTTCTGCAGTTCCGCAGTAAAAACACAGTCTGTTACATATTCAATGATGTTTCTCCTCCAGGGTCAGTTGGTTCTTGTAGCATGATCCTGCAGCTCCTCTTCACATTGTTTCTCATGCTAAGAGTATGCAGCTGGCCTTTTTGCCAGCTTTCCTTGATTCTTTCCAAAAGGGCACCTCACACAGGACACCTTTGATTCCGGGGGGTCCATCATGTAATAAAATCTGGAGTAAACAACAGTGCACATGTGGTTCTCCTTTTCACCAGGTCCCGGATACGTTTCATGAAGGCAGAGAGGTGGTGGGCTGGATTCTGTCATGGTGGGATACAAGATGCCCTCTGTTAATGCATAGCTCATTCTGGAGCACTTTCAACTTCAAACTTCCACTGATCCCACACAAGTGGCAGAATCTTCTGTCATGATCACCTGGTGATTAGCTGGCGCTGCTTAGTTCCTTCTGCATTATCTCCTCATCAGCCCCTAGTCCCTGTGCGTTTTAACTCCTCACTCTTGTAGACCCGGGTCCTGCTCATTCCCAAGCCTTTTTGTTTGTGTTCTCGAGTGTCCTGTTCGTCAGCACACTCAGGTTCACCAGTCATCGTCACACCTATTTGTTCTTCTTTGCACTTCACTGTAAATACAAGTCCAGCGCTTGAGCTCACAACCCCTAATCACCAGGTGATCATGAAATTTGGTTTCTGATTACTTTGTAGAAAGGTCAATAAACTTGGTTTCGAGACTCATTCATTAAGGCACAATGCAGAAACAAGTCGACAAAGCTGTGTCCAGTTAGCTTAGAGTAGGGGTGGTGAACTGTCTGAAGATGTAAAAACTCCTAAAGTGCACGTGTCACCTCTGATGTTTTGCACCCTTTGATCCACAAATGCATGTCACATGCAACACCTTTGCACGGCTGTTCCTTCAGGGTGTGGAATGACCTGTGGCCTTTGTCTTTGTCACCGACAGTACAGAAATACACAGTCGGTGAGTGTGAGGTATTGGAGTGCGTGTGAGTATATGAGAGTTGGTATTTATACATGTGCAGTTATAGTCATTCCTCAATGCGAAGCCCATCAGGTTCATACATTCTTACCCAAAGAGCTTCAGCTGCAGTCAGGTCAGACAAGTCTCAGTAATGGTAAGAGTGTGTCTGGCAATAAATGGTAAAGATCACTTTGTGTACATGTTTCAAGGTCCACTAGAGTCATAACACAAGAATGCAGACAGATATCCAGGGATGGTGGACTGATCTCTAGTTTCACAGTGCATGTAAGTCAGGGAAGGCTGAAATGGGAGAAGGGACGTCCTTCCCTTGCTACAGAGTAAAAGTGGTTTGTTAAACATGTGTTTTTCCATCTTTAAGGGGGCAGTTACTTAAAATTACATCTAATATAAATTAACAATAGACAACAAACAGCAGAGAAAAAGAAACATGACTCTAGATGTTATCAAACTATAAACACATCCAATGCAATAATTCACTCACACTAAAAACAGGAAAACACTATGAGGGAACGTGAGAACCAGAGAGCTCAGACAATGAAAAAAGAAGTTTAACAATACAACAGGGACACAGTATGATTGGTTAAAATTAACCTTGATGTTCTAGATGAATGATTGGTTTCTTGGACGGAAGTCAAAGTAATCCATGCCTGCCTGTATCTGAAAGTGGATCTCTGTAGAGTTACACAAGACACCCGGCGAAGGTTTTGTTCTGGTTGTGTTTGAACTCAGAGTAGAAGTCATAGTTCTGCTTCTGCCTCCTCGACCACAAACATCAACATGGGGGAGTGATGGATGTGACATTCAGGATATGAAATTGAGAAGAGGAATGTGACAGTGTGTTCATAATACCCACCAGACTTCAGGGAATTAAGAACAGCGGGAGAAACGTGTCTGCATCAGACGACTTTCAGCAATTACAATGCTGTGAAAAAAAATTTGCCCCCTTCCTGATTTCTCTTATTGTCACGTCTTTGTCATACATGCCATAGGGTTCTTGTAAAAACTTTGTGGTGATGTCTTCACTCTCATGGTGAGGTTCTATATATATAGTGAGGTTTAGATTCTACAGGGCTGCTGCAGACAAGCCAGGCTGTGTTTACCAGCTGAACGGAATTGCTAAGTAAATTTGGTCAGCTGGTTGAGGAATTAAGGGGCAACAATTTTTCACGTGGGCAATACGGATATGGATAACTTTGTTCTTAAAATAAATGAAGTAATAATTTAAAAACTGTGTTATGTCTTTACTTGGGTTCCTTTTATTTAATTTTACATTTTGTCTACCTGTCTGAATCTGTTCAGTGTGACAAATATGCAATGTACTGTACACTGAGTAGGCAGTGATTTAAGTACCATACCAGGAGCATGTGACAGGTTACGATGTAGGGATGATTCGGTCAGCAACTGTGGACAACTATGAAATCGGGGTTGTAACAACAGAACTGTACAGAAAAGGACAATAATTGAACACTGACATTATGGTGAAGTAAAAGAACGAATGCAAAAAGGGCTGCTCTACAGAGCGTGGACAACAACATGTACACATTTCTAATCACAAGCCGCGATCAAATACAGAGGGGTGGGCAGCTGCTGGCACTCGGACCCCCAGAGGTTTACTTTCATAAGCTTACTGTATACTGTGCTGATACTCTGTACAGCTGCTCTCATTAACGTTTAACCTCTATCTATAACTTCATTGTATACCTGTTGTCTTTCCTTTTGTGTTAATCTACTGTTCAGCACTGTTCAGCAACAAATTGAATTGATTTAAATTGTATTGAAATTCATTTACTCCGAAAAAAGAAGACAAAAAACCAATTACATTACATTACATTAATTACAATTACATTACATTTGAGACATCGCTTCATTGGGTAAAACCATGTTTAAAAAGTCAATATATCATGCTTCCCTTTGCAAAAAACGGTGTCTCTATCACCCCCTCTTCTAGACAATTTTACCAATTTGAGACTCATGAAACAGAGAGCGATAATTAATTTAAAGCAAGTTAAATTTAATTTGTGTCAGATACAAAAAATGGCTACAAGATATTTTTATAGTAAAAAATGACTTTGACCCTTTTGTTTAAATCTAGATAATCTGATATGACTTGTAATAAAGAGAAAATGAGTGTGAACCTCGGAGAACCCGAAACTAAAGTCATAACAACATTTAACTCGCTTGTGAAAAAGTGTCCCGCAAACATACATGACCATTAAGTTATTATTTTATGAATTAATGAAATAATTGCATAAATGCAAGTCCAGCCACATAAGAAGTAAGAACTTTTCCCAGCGCTGCTCTGAATTGAAATGTTGGAGCTCACTGCAGACCATGGGCATGGGAAACTGCAAACTGGGGCTGCAGCCAACCTACATGGCCAACAGCACATTAAGTCTTGAATCTAGGCCATGTCCCAGCATACTGGCTGGAGTCCACCAGTCAGGGTAAAGTTCTGCTTCTCAAAGGTGTTACACAGCACTGCTGCACAACTGCTAACCAGCAGCTGCATAGATCTTCTCAAATGATCTCCTGTTAACAGTATATTCATTTACAGATTAACAGAACCATGTCTGGTGTTGAGTAATCATCCATTTGGACAAACTAAAGGAAAAGTGTTACTCGTTGCACTCCAGCTGGATAATAAAATCACCCACGGAGTGCACTGACTAAGGTGAAGGTCATAGTTGAACTGTAGGTGGGCTGTGTACATGGCTAGACAGGAGATTTGTAGCTGTGATGCTCTGATGCTGTGATGTCATGTGGAAACTCCCTAACTTGTATAGTTACAGAGTTGTCATATCGTGAAAGTTTGTCTTCCTGTTATGTAGTGATGCTCATATGAATGTTTTAGAGTATTATTATTAGAGTTAGGATCGTTTTTTTAAATTGGCTTCTCATATTGTGGTGATGTAAAGCTAAAGAAAAAGTGAATCCTGCAGTAGAAGTAAAGGTGCAGGTAGAGATGACAAGTTTGGTTTAACTTTGCAACAATTTGGTCTTTTTACATTTTGAATATAAAAATTGTTGTTTCTTTGGTCTTGTGTGAACTGCACAATTGTACTTTACAGGATTTTTGGCAGAAGAAATGTACTTATCTTGCTTAGAGTGCAACAAGGCCTTTTGTAGTGTTTGAGATGGCAAACAATGTTGTCACAAGTCCAGGTTCTTAACTACTCTGCCGCCCCTTGTCGCTGTACACATCTGTACTTCTGAGGATTATTGCGATTGAATTATTGCGCATACAACCACAGACATGTCCATGACTATTTGGACAAATCATCTGATATTTTTGTTTCTCTAAATGCTTACTATCTGTATCTATTTATTTATCTGTTTGTTTAATTTTTCATCTATCTGTTTGTCTTTGCGCACAATGATTCAGGAAAAACTACATACCGTTCCGTCTTGCACATTTGTACAAGCGCAGAATGACAATAATGTGAACCTTGGACCATGAGAACCTTTGTCCTGGTTGCACAGAAAGATCAGGATAAACAGTCTGTTTATATAATCATAACTTCTGACTACAGAACCTTGTACCATAACTTTCACATTAATCAGTCACACCAAGAAATTACAGTATTACCTCTCTGGTAAAACTGCTGCATGGAGGTTAAAGGGATTAAGTGGTTTCAGCTGAGCAGCATCTCCACAAAACCTACATCTTCATGGTGTTAACAAGCCTTTTCAGGGAACTGCTTTTTGCTTTTTACAGAATAAATGTGGTTATCTTGCTTAGAGCGCAACAAGTTTTTGAGACGGCAACAGTGTTGTCAGAGGTTCTTAACCTCTCTGCCGCCCGCTATCATTGTACATGTCTGTACTTCTGACACTAAGGGAGTTGTTTGCAATTCTTGCGTAATATTATAAGATAAACAAATTCTATTTTTTTTTCATTTTTTGTGGATTGTTCAGATTTTATTATGCTATTAATTCAAATATTCATTCAAGCTTTCATTTTAAATATTACATCTGCTCCTAGGGGCAGCAGGTGGTGCAGTGGTTAGAATCCACTTGAATCTGGCATCCCGTTGTCATACCCTTGATGATGGAATCCTAAACTGGTTATATCAAGGTCTGAATAACGTCTGTAAGAAAATTAGAGAAAAGTGTCAGCTGAAATGAACAAATGTAGATGTACTAGACTCGGCAGCGACTATTTACTGGAAATGGTTGTTTAATATTTTTAACAAAACTATAATACAGTGATTTCTTGCTATCCAAATCTAATTCGTCCCTGAAAATCCGTCACTTACCACAATTTTTGGATACTGAGTGAGTATTTCCCTAGAAAGTAGAGAAAAGTGTTGGCTGAAATGAATACATATAAATATACTAGTCTCAGTGGGATGGTGTGCAACTGTTGCAGGGTTACTTCATCCTGCAGGTGTCTCCACTTACAATTACGATGCACTGCGTGCCTTCAGACTAAAGATGAGACCAGCAGTCAGCCATACAGTCATAAGGTGAAGTGTCGTGATCCAGAATGAAAACATCAAGCAGGAATGCTCAGGGCAACCACTACTGCATCACACATCTCCTGAATGGACTTTAAAATGCTCCTCTCATACAGGAAGTGAGGATGAGTCTTGTACTGTGGTTGCTTTCAAAAAAATGGATCATAGGCTTCACGACACAAATTGCATGAGGGTGAAAGTGAAGTAAGACCACATGTATAGTCATAGAGTTGCCTCTGCTTCAAGAATTCACTACTTCTGCGATTAAGATATCCCATTCTGACTGTACAATCCCAGTGACATAGGGGAAATGTGAAATGGGGTCTGGGCTGTTGTGACCTTGACCAGGATCTGGTTAAGTTTGGTTTAATTTGCTTTGATTCTGCTCTTCAGTTTTTACAGCACGCACCTCTCACACAAGTGACGCGAGGGACACAGAGCCCTAAAACAAATGACACCGAATGGATAGATGCACTCAAAGATGGGGGTCAGCGATACTGATGAAGTCATGTAAAATTTTTGTCTACAGTCATACACACAAACTGCAACTGTGAAGTATTCACTTTTGACCTTGAGAGGTTATATGCAGGCTTTCATTATACTTGAGAGCTAAAGGCACTCACTTCCATGATGAACTATTTTGGGACTTTTGATCAAATGGTTTTAAATGAAGAAAAGCTTAGATTGTATTTTACTTATGTCGTTTAAACATATGTATAGTTACATACAAACATGAAATACTGGTAAGCAGACAAGGCTAATACTGGAGCTGTTGCTCTCCCATCATGTACCTGTGAAAATAGTTGTTCAGTCATGGTGAGAAGTTAGAGGGGAGATGTTGGCCATGCTGGGATTCAGTATGTTCTAAAGTACTGGAGATGAGCAGTGTCACGGGGGTCAGTGTCAGTGGACCCTGCTGTTCCCCACAATCGTGCCTCCTGAGCTCTCCATCCATAACACTGTTAATAGCACAGTCAAGGCGGGTCCTTACTATACATCTGTGTTTGCTCTAGCTAACTTCTGAGTTATTGCTGTGTTTGCAACTCTAAAAAAGGCAATCTTTAAAAATTATGACATTTGCACAATTCCAAGGCATCTAGCATTACCAGCAATGACACATGTTGCTTAGGTGACAAAACAGTGGTGTCTGAATCCTAAAGGCTTTTTTTTGACATCGTGTTTGTAATTTGAACAGGTCACTAGCGACACAGAATAAAAAAAAGTGTGAGAGGACATAACAGTTTTTTGGAAAAACTGGACATCTGTTTATACGGTTGAGAGTAATAAAGTAGTCAGAATTTTTTTGAGGACACGGAAAACCACACATAGATGGAAAACTCCTACACGGAGTCTTACTGCTATTGCAGTTCGTGATTCTTGCAGTTAGTCTTTTCCCAGACGAAGATGACAGTCACAGATTCCTATGTGGTGTGTGTCCAGCAACCACAAATGGTAAGGTATCCACTGAATGTCTCCAATAGCAATTTATTGCTTCATTGTACAGTCCATACTGAGTCTGCTATTAAAACTTCTTCAAAAATCAAGAGAGGTACCATCGTGCCCTCTCAGCTTTGTATAAAACCCGCTGATAACTTTGCTTGCAATGTCTGGATGGCTTTTCAAACAAAACGATAAATTAACTGAGTGAAATTTATGGTATGACTCAAGAATAACATGCAGACACCAGGATTGTGCCAGTTTTCCCCTTATATCGCTCTCCTACGTATTGCTCACTCAGAATGCACGTATTGTCTATTTCCAGTCAGAAGATGCATTTCAGGCCTCGTCATAGGTACACAATGAGTTACAAACCCTTTTTTCTTTACCGAGGTCTACAGTTTAAATCCCATCACTGACCACCAAGAACAGGATATAATCATCACTGGTTATGTTAACAAGCCTTTTAAAAAATATTTCACATAGTAATTGTTTTAGTATGAAGTGGGGAATATTAATTTTTGCTTCTATGTAACGTTTCCTTTACTATATCGATGACTTTGTCAGATAAGAAAAATTAGCGGGCAAATAAATCGATGAATAAATGACTGGACAGACTCCTTGAGCAGAAAAGAAGCTGCAGGTTGATGTTGGTCGTGTTCAACAGCCCTTGTGTCTGGCTACTATATGAAAGTGTGCAGGTGGTCCACTCATACGAGTACTTGGGGGTCCACGTGAACAACAAATTGGACTGGTCTCAGCAGTGCATAAGAAAGGACAGAACAGCTCTACTTTCTTAAAAGGCTAAGAGGTCCTTTCATGTGTGCCGAACATCTTCCACATGTTCCGTAGACCGTAGTCGCCAGTGTGATGCTGTGGTGTGTTGGTGGGGAAACACTGCAATTGGTGCGAGACACTGACTCAACAATCTCATTCAGAAAGAAAATTCTGTCATGGACTGGACTCTGACTCAGCGGAGGCCGTGGCACAGGCCAGCATGAGGCCACAGCTGCAATCCATTACAGACAGTGGCTCACATCCCGAAAATGAGGTGAGATTTTTCAGCCGTAGGATTATTCAACTTGTGCCACTAAGAAGCAATTCTGGGGCTCCTTCTTACCAGCAACCATCTGCTTCCAGAATCCCACCCTACAACTTGTCAACTATTAGTTTGTATCTTATGTGTGGGATTTGTCTCTTGCTGTTCAATATTGTTATTCATTGGCTATTTATTTATTTCCCACTGATGTTCTTAGATGCTCATACATGTTCTTTAGTGTCTTTTGTACGTGTCGTGTTGTGTGCGCTCTGTTTCCGTCTGTTGTACAGGTGAATTGCTCTTCAGGAACTAAATAAAATGTCATCCTATCTTATCTTATCTTATCTTGTTCTATCCTATCCTAGAAAGCAGAATTGATTTTATTTCACTAGTTAGGTAGGAAGGATTCCTACTTTTATTACAATACGACACATGCATTTTGAAGGTAGTGTTTATTTTTTCAGAGTTATAAATATTAATAATGAACTGAACATCAATATACATTTTCACAGTATCTGTATTATTTATATAATATTTTTTGTGTATTTTCCAAAATGTACATGTTTAGCAGAAGACTATGCAGTCTGTCATTCTGTGTGCTGCTGCTGCTTCCAATCATCTCATTCTTCGGCATCTGTGTGGAACAACCAACAAAAATAGCAGATCTGTCAGAGTTGTGATGACCTTGTAAGCAGACCTGTGAAGGACGGAGAAGAAGGCCTGCACTGTACAGCATGTCTTTGGACTGCAAGCAAGACCAGAATATCCAGGACCTTCTAGAGCTGTGAGGGGACTACAGTGTGTTCTCCGAAGTATTTTGAACTTCATATATGTATTATATGTATTAGGATCACTTACTCTTAACATCACTTACATAGATGTTCTTTAGTTCAGCTTGAACAACCTGCCAGTAACCTTTCTTTTGTTCAGATTTTAACATTTACTTGACACCCAAAGTTTTCCAAAGCCCATGATGTTTTAATGTGAGGTACAGCATCTATATATTTTTTAGATATTTACGAATTCCAATACATCTGAACGGATATTTTACCCTTTTACTGAAATTAATGCAAACCATTTTTATCAAATTTCTGCTGAGAGCAGAAAAGGACTCAAGGACACTGAAGTCTGTACATGCGCATTGTGATCATTTACAGGCACAGTGAGAGGGCACTGCCTACACATCTTCTCCTTGCTGCTAAAATTAATAGTGCAGCCCTGTGTGGGTGCTGCTCAGCTCAGACTCATCTCTCTTAAGGCCATATGAGGATAAAAACTGTTTGTTCCAACCACGGCGACGGAGGTAAGGTGCCTCACATCCCTCGTTGAACATGCTTTTGGTGGTGACTATCGTGCTTGGTGAGAATTATTGGTCTGCTTTGCACCTGCTTAAGAACGTCCTTCATGTTTACACTATAAAGCAAAATCTTTGCATTCTCGTCTGTGTTCAGGTCACGTGTTTTGCACCTGTCACTGGCTGCCCCCCATGCTATTTGAGAAACCATCAGGTTACACCAGCATAACAATGCACCCGCTTTTTTACACTTACACTTTATAAAGGACGCAGTAATAACGTCACCTGAGGCCCTATGTTAAGGATTTTGTTTTCCATGAAAAGATGTTTTTTATGTTGTATGTTGCCCTGTACTACTGTATCCCCCCACACCCCCACTCAGTATTGATCCAAGGGGTGGGGAAACAATGAGGACAGAAACAGGGTTTCCATAACACATGGTTTATTTGCACATGAGCCAGTGGTAGGAGGTAATAGGCAGGAAGGGAACCCAGAAGTTTTACTTCTTTGGCTGCGGCCCACAGTCCTCTAAAAGGCCGGGCACCTCCAAAGTCCTCTATTAAAACCTACCCATGAACCTGGAACTTTTTCTGTTTTCACTTAACCTCTCTGCCTAAAATGACTCTCAGTCTCTGTCATGATAGCAAAGTCAGACACTGTTAGGTAGAGAAGAAGAGGGTGACTAAATTGCTGCAGAATGGATGCCAGCCAGAGCATTAGAAGGATATCTGCGAAATGTTTCTTTTTAATTATCCATTTGCCCCGTGGCTACAGCTAAAGGTCAGTGTCTGGTGAAGACTCTGTTCTTAGATATTTATCTGGACGTCCTCCAAGGCCAAAATACATATGGTCAAAGACAAGCATCGCCAAAACACCAAGTCAACATTGTGTCAACATTTCACGCTCTGTAGTCCTTGAGATAAGGGCAGTTATTGCTGTGGTCCCTTTGATGGGAGGGAATCCCAGCTGGTTGAGGATGCTATGGTGTTGGTCTCCCACACAAAGCTTCAGATATCACTCCCCTGTGATCTTGACATTCCCCGGCATGTTTCAAAGTAGACAGGCTCTGACAGACACAACTGGCTCTGCTCCTTCTGTACGTGATCTGTTATCACGTTCACACACAAATACTCACACACCCTTTCCTGTCTTTTTGGGGATTTCACAGCGACTCCCACTGAAACGCAATAAATAATAAAAAAGATATATTTTTAGCTATTTTTTAAAAGGATAACAAAAGTGTATATTTTAATGGGACACACAAATATGCCACAGTTACTTCAGCAACATCTTCCATGATCATATATACACTATGTATGCCTTGACACAATGAGAAATACGACTTTGTTAAAAGTCTTCCTGATCTTCAGGCATGGAAAAACACAGCATAGTTATGATCAACTTTAAATCTAAGTTATCGCTTGTTTATTTTTATGACGGTATGTGCAGTAACTGGTTTTATTGCACCATCATTGTCATCATACTGTCAAAACTATTGCAGGGAATCCCAACCGAACAACAATAACATTAACTGACAAAGTATGTCTTATGGTGAAATGGTGCACACTTGGTACTCTTTCCCATGGTGGAAAATATTAATCTATGTGAACCTAGAGCCATCAGTCTGGCACAAAATATTAATATTAATGAAGACCCAAAAACAATTAATTTAATTCAGTTTTTTAACATTATAGATGGAAGTGGCCTGTACAGGGGTTGGACACAACAATGGAAGTCACAATTACGAATGCGGTTCTGACAGTGAGTGACATTAGATTTATTAGCAGTTTGTGTAAGCTGTAAAAGAGGTCTGCCAACTAGCACTTTGATATATGAGTTTTCAAAGCATCATAAGGCGTGAGCAACGAATGGGCTACCACTGGATCTTGTACCCCAAGATATTTATTTTTCTCCTCTTTGTCGTCACTGGGAGTTTTTTTGTTTTCCTCTCCTCACCTGTGAGCTGGGCTTTTTTGTCCAACTCAGTCACACATCACCTCTGTTTTATCCTACTTAGCCTATATATTGTTCAGGCCTGTGCATCTATCTGATGAGAAGGGTGTTCCCCTAGTTAAAAACTACGCAACTTCGTACAATAAAGCAATTCACCATATGCATTTCAATGCATACAACTTTTATACAATATTCATACTGCTCGACAGCCTCCTGTATATACTGCTAGTCTATACTACACTGTAGTTCCAAACACCTTTGCTGTCAGCTACTCAGCTTCCCGTGAATATGTGCACAAAGTTCTATTTGTAACGTGTTTAACCTTCCTACCATTCAACCACTTAGAGTCCACCAAATTTTAGGTGTCTCAACAACCTCACTTAAGAGGTGCAAGCCCACCAATGGACTCTAACTCCAGATGAACAGCTCACTAAGCATAGGACAGAATAGGACAGGACAAAATAGGACAGAATAGGTTAGGATACAGATTTGATTCAAATTATGTTCTTTAATGTTCTGAACCACTAGTAATGTTCACAGCTTAAACATACAACTTTAACTCATAGAAGCATATCTCCACATATCTTTTTACTAAATTAAATCTTTTACCTGTAAAATTAGGTATACAGGTGTCCTCCTGTTACATGCATCTGAGTTCTGAATTTTTCAAATATTTTCAGTTTCACCTCCATCATCTTTAACTGTGGTTTATGTAGCTACTTTATGAAAGCTTTGTATGTAATTTAAAAAGAACAACCACTTATTGTCTTACCCATGACAATCCAAAATGTATTACTTCCATTTTGGAGATGAATGTAAGCCCATGATTTTATTTGAAAGAAGTGTGTATTGGTCTTGGCCACCATGGTGTGTTTACACAGAAGATCAAACAATCGCTATTGCTGACTTTGAGTTGGAGAAGTATTTACAGATGAGTTTTATGGCTCCGTGTTTGCACACTGAAAGCTGGAATCATTTCATGGTCAGACCACGAATAAGGGGCTGGGAAGAGACGTCCCGCATTTTCAGAAACAAACGGCCTCCTGATTTGTTAAGCACTCTGGAAACAGCCAGTGGTAAGCAAGTCTGCTCCATCACTGGTGTTAGAGCTGGGACACATAGCCTACGTGTCAATGAGAGCTTTCCAGTAAGCGTCAGGAATAGAAACCTAATGAACAACATTAAAAATAACCCATTCAAAGGCAGCTGACATTCATGTCAGTAGGGATTTCTGCCAAAACCGCAGGTCTGACCTGTCATATGCTTTGACTGGTGTCCAAAGAAAATTATTAACAGATACTTTCCAGGTGTCCTGCTGCCCTGCTGTTGATGTTTTGTGCATTTGGTCACATTTGGAAAAACCAACACAAATGAACTAATCTTATTATTTTCTATTCATAGTGTTTTCCATGAGTGTAAGTAGTAAATGGGTACAGATGCCTTATGTAATTTTAAGGCAGGAACAATTCGTGTTGGAGTGGAATGTTAAAAGTAGTCCAAGGCAATTTTTTTCCTCTACTTTTGAGGTGATTGTAAACTTTTATCTTTAAGGAAACAGTTTTTTTTTTTTAATTCACATAGAGTTATGTAAATATTTGTGTCCTGTATACTCCTGTCAAGAACAGCAGTGAGAAGTTACAGCTAAAAAGGTAGTATAACTAGTTATATAAAAAGGGGCAAAATCCTCTAAAGCAATACTCAAGTAAAGATATAATTACATTACAAACATTCAAGTAAAAATCTATTTTGTTCAAAACAAAAATATCAAGTGCAAAATCGACCTCATATGATTCAAATTAGGCTTGTTCTGATCCACTAGCATTGTTAATGGCTTGAATATACAGCTCTAACTCTTACAAGCATATCTCCACATCTTTTCCACCCGTCCATTGATCCATCCATCCAGCCGTTATCTTTAACTGCTTAATCCTGCACAAGGTCACAGGAGTCCAGAACCCTTCCTGGAAATAAATTAAATCATATGCCAGTAAAACATATGCTTGGTTCTCCTGTTACGTGCATCTCAGTTATGAATTTTTCAGACATTTCCAATTTAGCAGTTTTTAATGGTATTTTCTATTTCTTGGATTGGAAGAGCCCAAGTTCCAATCCCAGCTCCTACTGTAGTATCGCTGAGCAATGTATTGAATTGCGGCAGTAAAAACTACCCTGCTCATGGGTAAATCACTGCAAGTACCTTAACGCTGTAAGTTACTCTGGAGAGTTAAATGAGCACACTCACTAGCCACTTTGTTAGGAACACCCGTACACCTGCTTGTTCACACAAGTATCTAATCAGCCAATCGTGTAGACACAGCTCATGAGCTTCAGTGAAAGTTCACACCAAACTTCAGAATGTGGAAAAAATGTGATCTAAGTGACTTTGACTGCAGCATGGTTGTTGGTGCCAGACACGGTGGTTTGAATATTTCCAAAACTGCTGCTCTTCTGGGATTTTCACACATAACGGTCTCCAGAGTTGACACAGAATGGTGCGAAAAACCAAAAAAATCCAGTGAGCTGCAATTCTGTGGGCCTTGTTGATGAGAAGGGTCAGAGGAGAATGGTCTGACTGGTTTGAGCTGACAGGAAGGCTACAATAACTCAAATAACCACTCTTTACAACAGTGGTGGACAGAAAAGCATCTCTGAATACATGAGATGTTGAATCTTGAGTTGGATGGACTACAACAACAGAACACCAGGTTCCACTCCTGTCAGCCAAGAACACGATGCTGAAGTTACAGTGGGCAGTGGCTCACGGAAACTGGACAGGCTGAAAAATGTCACCTGGTCTGATGTATCTCTATTTCTGTTGCGACATGCCGATGGTGGACACAATGTGGCGTAAGCAACATAAAGCCATGGTCCCAACCTGCGTTGTGTCAACATTTCAGGCTGCTGGTGGTGGTGTAATGATAGGAGGAGGGTTTTCTTGGCATGCATTGGGCCCCCTAATGCCAATCTAGCATTGTTTGAATGCCAAAGCCACAAACTGGCCATAATTTGCCCATCTTCTAATGGCTACTTCCAGCATGATGATGCACCATGTCACAATGCACAAGTCATCTCAGACTTGTTCCATGAACATGACAATGAGATCAGTGAACTTCAATGGGCTCCCCAGTCACCAGATCTGAACCCAGTACCTTGGGGATTTCGGAGAAGGGCAGATTGGCAACGTGACAAAATCATATCGGCACAGACCAGAATCTCCAAAGAATGTTTCCAGAACATTGCAGAATTTATGCCACCAAAGCTCAGCCTGTTCTGAGAGCAAAGGGAGTTACTACCGAGTATTAGAATGGTGTTCCTAATAAAGTGGCCGTCGAGTGTAAATGTCAACATACTTGCACATTTTCAAAAACTTTTTTTTTTAAACCGTGCAGCAAACACAACCCCAATTTATATTTACTCATTCAAAAAGATGCCTTTTGCCAAGGTGGCAAACTATGTTAAACCACCGCCAGTCATTTGCCTGCTTATACAGCCGAGCAGCTCCTTTTACAGGAGCTTTTAAAGCAGGTACTGCAGGAAGGAGGTGGGATATGAATCTCCAGTCTCCGTCTGCAAAGTCTCCAGCTCCAAGCGCTTTGACGCCACCCGTCCCCATGCTGACAGTGTATTTCCAGCTAATCAGGTAGAAGAAAGTCTTATTTTATGCATCATAGCTGCACTTGAGCCTTTTCCAGGAAAGGCCCAGGGAGCAAATTAAAAAAATGGAAAGATGCTTATAGGACTTTCAATCATAAAAGTAGCCACTAACACTTTACTTCTTTGCTGCTGTCCAGGATCACTGCCTTCACTCCTGGGACACAAAATTTTAACTCTAACACACATTATTAGTTATTCACTATATAGGCATACAAATATTGCCACATCGCATACATATTGGTTCACCGCATTTCTATATAAATACAGTTTCTTTAGCTACGGCTGCAGTACTGGTTCTCTTGGAGCTGTTTGGTTTCTTCAAGGTGAATAGGTCAGGCGTGATATTGTCCCTCTCAGCACAAGTGTGCTTCCCACGTGGAGCTGGAGTCTGATGTTGTTGAGCCACGGTTCCCCCCTGCAGCCGGATGGATGTGGACAGCTGCTGTGGGGTTGTGGTGTGTGTTACACTGTGTGACTGGGGAGAGCGCGAGCCGACAAGCGTAAGACCTGCTGGTTCCATCGATTAGGTCAAGACCAGTGGAGCGTGATGGGGCGTGGCTACTGCCACAAGGTCACAAACAAGCTCCGCCCCCAACGACTGTAACACAGTATTCAGTTTCAGCATTAACACCAGTCAACAAACAGAAATAATAACTCAACCAAGCATGATTAATCTTTATATATGAGCTTAACATTGTATGCTGATATGGTGAAAAGCTTCTGTTAAAGTAACAAAGGCAACTGAAATGTTGTGGCACAAATGCTTGCCTGAACTTCAGGTCACAGAGAACTGAATCTGCACGTTTGCCACCGCATTTTATGCACTAAGCAGCTATGCAAGAAAATGTCTTGGACTCGAAACTTGCAGCAGAAACTCAGCAACTTGTTTTTGCAAAGTGAGAACCCGGAGGCAGCAGGAGCAGGCCCCCTGTAGGGGGCGCTCCAATACTTACCTCCCAAAGCAAGTTGGCACTTGAACTGCCGCTAACAAGACAGTATTTACTGCGCTGAAGTAACATTCGGAAAAGTCCTGGGCTGTGCGTGTGTCATCTACTGGCTGGCCACCTCTGTCATTACGTGACAGGAAGAAATTATTCAATTTCCTGACCTTGTGTCCTGTAATAAAGCGTCCACCAACATCTACGTGGTCCAATACAGACATAATTATGCACATTTTTATACATAAATTGACTTGTAGTTGTGTCTGCTCTAAAAGTGACAAAAAATCTGACAAACTGCTCAAACCAGCAGGTCACAATTTTACACCTTACTAGTTTAGAAACTCTTTCAGTCGAGGCTGCAGCAATAGGTGCAGCAGTTCTCGCAATACGCTATGATCGTGGGCCTTGTGTTCGTCAAATTTTTGTCATTTTCACTTTTTTTCAAAGGTGACCACGCACACGGAGACAGGAGCGTTATGAAGTAAGTGAGAACTGAGGATTACGGAGCGCTGAAGAGCACAGCATTTTTCAGTTTTACACCGACTCAGTAGCACGCGTGAGTCCGAGCTTGTTCTCCTTCGCTCACAGTCAATGTTCTTTAGCAGGAATTTTTCCCTCATATTTTCCTCTGCTCTCTTGGTCTTCTCTTCTCTTCCTCTTTTCCCTTCCTTGTCTTTGTATTCTTCAACCAGTTCCAAACTCCATCTGTCACCTGGTGGTCCCCGCACTTAGAGCACAATGTTGATCTTCCTTGTAAATATACTTCCTGTAATGAATGGCATTTGTTATCCTGATAAAACTGAGAGCCCCAATTTCAGCTGTATCTCCCAGGCAACACATATCTGTGTTTCAGCAGTTGGCGCTAATCATTTGGAAGGAGCTGGAGAAATGAGCCATGATCAACTTCCAGCCCTGAGAAATTCTCCTTTTTTTTACATTAACTTAATCATTTTCGGGTTCCTGTAAGCTTTTAATTAAACATCTCCATTTCTCGTAGTCCTTAAATTTCCCTATATAATGCCATTTGGAATAAATATTTGGTCTATGCACACATACTGCTGTGAACTCAAAATCGCAGAGAATCGCTGTCTTCATTGTATGTGCCCCCTTAGGAAGAGCTGCCCTCTGCTCTGAAACCTTAACTGTAGATGAGGAAACTTTATACGTTCTCCTTGCAGTCTGAATGTTAAAAATAAAACTAGGTCACTGTATTTTATTTTTGATTTTGGAGAATGTTACTGAGGGTGCTTTTTACATAAATGCCACATTTTCACAGCACAAATGAAATGTTCATTTTTTTTTAGGAGTAAATCCATACGCAGGAGCAGCGGCTGCTCATAAAAAAATTGGAAGGGCAGGAAAAAATCACGGAGGAGTGCAGGCGGCACAAAGGACCACAGCAAATACTGAGGGAGACAAAACATCGAGTGCTGTGAAAACTGTCACAAGCAAACGTTCTACGAAATGAAACATATGCTGCACATTTTCACCCGGTTGTGTTTTGGTTTAAAGAATAAAATGTCTCTCGGGTTGGTTTCTGCTGCCGGGTGAACGCAGGGGTCTGCGTCGTCCTCTGTGCTGTTCATCCCCTTTCCTTTCTGGGATGGTTTACTGCCCTAACATGGCCAGCTGGCCATCGCTAGCCAGAGAGTGGGCGTGGACTGTTGTCTGACAGCAGCGGCGGTAGCAGGACACAGTTGACACAGAGATAGCCATCAGGGGGATCATTTACATTTATCTGGCAACAGATGGGACTGGAAAAGTACTGCAACTTAGTCACTGAGTGTGTACAGTGGCAGGGCATGTTGACTGTGTCATGTATGGCTGGCAGCCTAAAAAGCCATGACACGTGCCACCCTGCTGATAGATAGGGAAAAAATAAACCACAACTGAGTGCAAGAGTGCACAGCAAATATATTAAAAAAAAATTAAATCTCTTTTAAAAAAGCACATTAAGGCGGTCAGTGTTTTTCTCCATTTGTTGTCGTATGCTGCGTTGGAGAAACCCAGTAAACGAATAAGTGTAATATGTAAATAAACTGTGCAGCACTATAAGGTGAGCCAGGCAGCACCTCTAAGGAAAAGGGAATGATGCTCCTGCTGAAGTTGTCTTAATCACAGCCCTGTGTTTCTGCATGTTGCTTTTCAGAATGCAAAAAGATGCGTCTATGTCAAGTAAAAACAACTCCAACACGGCGGAGAATAGTAGAATATGAAACACAGAAAGTGAATTAGCAAAGGTGGGTTGGAATTATTAATGGCACTGGTGTCCAACGTGCATTCTGGGGGCTGCATGTGATATGGCCAGTATATCCAATAGCTAATGGCTCAGGATGGAAGCCTTTGGTGAACCTGCTGGTGTTGGTCACCTATACCCCAACAAGGACGATGGGAAAAACTAAACTAATTATTTACTAAAGTTATTATAAATGTTATAATTATATCGACTCACATGATAATACAGTTAAAATTTAGACACACGACAACAAATGCTAGACCTGTGGTTTGACACCATGGACTAATGATATTACAATGTTACGGCAAAACGATCACATTATAAATCACTCAAAATTCATTACTGCCGACAGAGGTGAGCAGGTTTGTTTCTCTCCCTTTATTCATTTCTTTCCTCTCCTCAGCTCCCAGCTGACTTGCATTGTCACTGTTTGTAGCAGTATCTCTGCTTTTACTTCTGTTTCGTTGTTTGTACGACTTTCCAGCGCTTTGGGGCACTGCTGGGAATAATGCTGTATAAAAATAAAATGAACTCAATCACTGTGGCCAAACTGTAATTCAGCGAGGTCTTTAAAATATTTGATTTAAAAAAAAAATTGTTTCATTGTGCACTTTCAGGGCATTTGCATTCATCACATTTCAAAGAAAGTGAATGATTTCCAGGGAGGGAGGGAAAGACAATGGGAATGTCACACAGCTCTGACTGCTCCCGGGGTAGCGCTGCACCACAGTATCGGACACCCTTGCTTCGCACTATCCCTGCAGGTCACCGGCATATTACGTTACCTCTGATATGTGCCTCCCCACCTTTGGAGGAGCTATAAATGGAAACCTGTCAGCAGCCCTCAGCCTACCAGCTGACCCCGCTGATCTGGGAGAACAAACACTTCCACATCTGTCTCTTTCTTTGTGTTTTGCCAGATTGCTGATAATAGCACAACCTTTAAGCTGAGCAGGCGCTATGTTCCAGGGTGCTATGTGTCCCACATTCGTCGTTGCCCTGCGTGATCCAACCCACTTGCCATAGACTGCTGGCAGAGCTGGTCCTGCCAAGACCACAGGCTTAAAGGCGCAGTGCCCAGGGGACACAGGGCTACTGTGTGTATGTGAGAAAGACCCTATTTGTTTGCAGTTCTCTGTAACTACAGCACTCTCCCGCCCCGATCTCTGTAACACACTCTGTCCCTGTTAAGCGTGTCACACACTCCCTCTCTGCGCAATGTAACTCTGTACCCTGCTTATTGCATCATACCCTCAAGCCTGCTCGCCACGCCATACCATGGTTCCTGCTCCCAGATCCTTAATGTGCCAACAGTAGGTAAACTCGGGGCAGCAAGTGTAGCAGTAATAGATATAACAGCGATACAGAAAACCAAATGAACAATTTCCTACATAATTTTCCTTTCTCCATTCGCAAGGATTTATTACAAACAGACCATGACACAAGAGGGCATAGCAGGAACATGGTGTAGTGCTTCCATATTTAAAGACATGACTCATGACCAAAGATCAAAGGCAAAACCACCTGAGCCACATCACTGAGCGATATGAATCATGATGTTTACTAACAAAAGGTTAGCAAGAACGTGTCCATCGTGTTGTTTTCGATTTTCGGGATCCTTTCAGAAACGATAACATTTCACCTCCGGATTAGGACTGGTCAGTAAAAGGAGTCCCAGGGGTGTAATTTATTATATCATTAATAAACACTCTCAGTTTGCTCTGCCAAAGAACCTGCAGGTGAAAACTTGCGCACTGTAGGCTGAGTGGGTGCACTGCACTGCACATTTATCTGAAACAGTCATTTAATCATTTGTACAGCTGGATAAATTTACCGGAGTAACTCAGTGGAAATACCTCGCTCAAGGGCACTGCAGCCAGAAGTGCGTTTAGAACTTGGGCCTCTCACATTCATGGGGTCTAGCCTTAACCCACGCACTACCAGCTACTCCTCTGTAGGTGAACATCATCTGATATCCCTTATGAACTTCACGGACCAGTGTGAATATGTGCGGCGTTAACCCTGTGTCACAAGCTACCAGGACACCCTCCCTGAGTAATCGGCCACTGTTCACCAAATCCTCACTCATCAGTATCTTCGACACCCAGGCTTTAGCTTCCAGGTACTGGTCAGCAATACCCAGTCATCAATCTCCTCTGACTGGTCAGCAGCACACAGACATGAAGCTCCAGGTACTTGTCACCCATCAGTATTTATCAGTTTCTCTTCCCTGCCCATGTAAATCTTGTCATCAACCCTCAGGCAGTTCACACAAGGCCCAGCATTCAACATTCACCTTTAGAAGTTGTATACGTTTTTGGCAGAAACGTTTCTTTTGCTGAGTAAATACCGGTTCGTGAGCTGTCACTTTGAATCATCGTGGATGTGGAAACGTGACCCCTGAGAATTTCTGAACAGAGTCAAGTCCAGAGTTTACCTAGTGCTGTGTCAGTTACCAACCTTTCTCTTTTTTACAAGCAACACCTTCACCCCACTAACTCGTTCTTTCTGCTTCATAATCTCTCACGACAACAAGTATCCTTGCTGTAGTTACAAGAGGGGTGTTTCCCACTGTTGTACACACCATAGCACAGTTTAACCCAGGATGTAAACTCTCAGAGCCGCTCTGCTCACTTAAGGATAAGGATCCCCTGAGCCAAGGAGGTAAATGGGTGAGATCATCTCCAGATGGGAATTATATTAACATCCCAAGATATACATGGCCATACAGCTGCTCTTGTATATGCAAACAGGCTGGATGCAGTCACTGTGGTGGCTGCAGATGTAACATGTGATAGTAGAAGCTCTAAAGAATAAAAATCACAACTGCGAATAGAAAACAAAACAGATGCCAAGACATGTACAAACATACAATTTAAAAGACGTATTAAAACAATTGGCATCTAATAATATGTTTACTTTTTGAATATGCCTATTTGTCAAACAATCTGCTTTTAAAGTTCAACAGCTATAAATATTTATAAGACTGTAAAAACGCCGCATGAGGTCTTGGGGACAAAAGGTTCTGCTCCATTACTGGCCGGAAATGCCCTTTCAACTGCTAGGTCCACAGCTTGCACACTATAAAGCACTCGCAAAGCATGTAGGGTAAAACACCCAACCTGTAAATGCTGTCAGTCCTTAACTCCTTCTAGCACCACGCTGCTATAGTTGTAAACACATTGAAATCTGGACCATGAGCGAAACAACACTAAATATTAGACACATACATCTACCACGTAAGTGTATTTTCAATTAAGTGTATTTAATGACAACGTCGGGAAAGTAGCAGATATAAACATTATATTCTCTTTATTTGGACGAAACAGAGAAAGCATCTGGAACATTCTTTACCAAAGTCTGCTCTCCTTCCACTGTCTACCAGTTATGCTCTTCAACTGCACCTACATCATCAACAGGCCCCAGAAACAGCAGTTTCCATCACTTTTGCCACTTTTCTTTGCACTGGCGTCATATCTACTGTTACTACTTTATTATCCCATCATAACCACCCTGCTAGGTTGTCACGAACGCCTCAAATCTTTGACCTCAGTCTTGCTCATTTTTTACAACGCTGCTGACCCATACTGAACCATTATTGTTTCAATTACCTCAGAGGATGAAGCCCTTGCAGGACTGCACTTGGTTGACCTTTTGTTGGGTCAAAGCAAGACACTTAAGAGCAGAATCAATCAAACAGCAGGATGAAACTCTATTTATAAATGGCTGACCTCCATTCAGTGGACAAAGCATTACCAAACCCTGAAACGTGCTGACAGGTCAGTCTGCATGACTCCTTTCCCCAGATAGCTGCCTTGCAAATTAAACCTCTTCATAGCATTTTCACATCCACGATGTTACTTCACCTCCAAATTCGTTTGAATTTTATCGACCTCGCAGTGGGCCAACAGCCAGCCTTTTCCAGGCAACCATGCTATGACATTATTGTACCTTGTTTCAAGTTGTTTACTTTTAGTTACCAACAGCACACAGAATACAGGTCTCTCTACATTAGTCTGAAGTGGCATAATGGCCTTTGTGGATCATTTTGGCACATGACAGAACTGTCATTACTTTACATTATAGTCGTGCGGTTCTTCTCACAAGACGGGCATGGAGGACATGGTCTTTTATTTTTATCTCTTGCTCCAAGTAGATCTAACTGACAGTGTTGAAAAAGAGATTCCATGTAACAGGTCATCTCAGGAGTTAACCAAGTGCCTTTAATTCTGTCCAGGTCATATGCCCTTTTTCTCCTTTGGAAAGGGCAACACTTCAGCTACACTTAACGTTGAGCAGACATCTTTTTTGTTGTATAACTGGACGTCCTATTAAAATATTCTAAGGATATACCAAAGGAGTTTCATTTATTTTACAAGATATTGTATACGACACACCTAAAATGCAAGGGTGCCAATAACGCTGACCAGAACTGTACTTACATTTTAAAGCAGAGTAATGTGAATGGAGCAGTTAAAGGTCAGTACCTTGATAAAATTCGGATTAAGTTTCAAGCCCTTTGATTTCAAGGTCCACAGCTGCAACCACTATGCTACCAGCTGCCCTAAAAGAAGTTATTAAGTTTTCATTCAGCCGAGGGCTTTATCGGAACTGATTTTAACTGTTTTCCAGTTTAAGCTGCAGGACATTTATACTGGAGAAATTTAGCATACATTTTGTTAATAAACAATGACATTGACCTCCTTTGTTGGAAAACAATGACATCACATGTGTTAAGTGTAGGTGGAAGCATAGCTAGTATACCAGTTAGGCAACCCACCCTTAACCAGCCTGCAGAAAATTGACAAGTAACACACAAGGATTGCTATGTAGCATCTAGCTGTCACTTTTACTTAAAGTGACTCACAGTGTTAGATATAGAACAGTAAATGGCAATATTTGTACACTAGAGAAATTTAACAGTCACTCAACAGGCAATTTAGAGTCACCACCGTGTCTCCGCACTGTGGGAGGAAACACAGTGGGACACAGACACAGGTACAACCTGAAAACAGACTAAAAGGCAATCCACCTTCATAAAAATGCACTTAAATAATGCAAATTCCAGCATTTTAACCTGAGTAACTTTACAGTTTTTTTAAATGCTTGCTGTTTGGGCGTTATTAATAAGGAGAAATATTTTCATTTAAAGCATGTTTAGACATTTTGTCAAAACATCACAGTGAACTGTAAGTGTGCGCTATAGCTCCAAAGTACCAGATTACAGTCTTTCCCGACTTTCTCACTAACTGAATACCACTGATGTCCCAGACACCAATTTCCACGCTGCAGTATGTAAAGGCCACTGGGAACTTGTAACTTTTTAGAAACAAATGTCTAGTGAAATGATCTCATGAGGCAGTGCAATACAGTAAAATAGCAAACACAGAGGGAAAAGGTGCACGACAACGAAGAATAAAAACGGTATCAATATTACAAAATTGTGTGCAACAGGGACCAAAAAGTGTCGGGCAAAAGTAAAACTACAACTCTGTAATGTGTACTCATTCCATCACACTGGACACGCTGTGGCTCATGTCTGTCTAGCCACAGATTTTCATCCACGTCACACCTGATATTCTCCATTGCAATACAACATAGAAAAAGTCTTCTTTTATGTTGCAACCATCACCTACTAGTGTCTGCTGTGGTGTCCTCACAAGCAACATCTACTGCACCTAGGGAGGACAGTTGCTCACAAGGTCAACACTCATACACTCTCTACCTCTTTGCTGAAAATAACGCTTTGATAGGATTCAGAAATGGAGAATAGGGTGAGAGGATCTCCATTTGAATTTTATGGACCACTTAACCATTTCTGGATGCCATTGTTTGGTAAAAGTTGACATTGTCCCAAACAATCACATAATTTAGCAAGTCATTTCTTACCGAGCAGCTCTCATTCTCAGGAAGATAGAGGATAGCCACTGTAGAGGATCTCCAAAAAAGTCAGGAGTTGATTTGTGTTGTTCGACTCAGTGATGGGAATATGAGGGCTCACAATATTCTTAGACGTGGCAGCAAACTTTGATATATTCTCCCCATGCTGGCCTGAGACACCTGATGCGGCTTGGAGGCCTATGACAATTCAGCCACGTCCTTCCAAAATATGACAAAGTAGCCTTCACGAGAGAAATTCAAGATTCACCTGACAGGCAATTTATCATTACATCACTACCATATTACTGCAATTTGTGGAATATATACGGATTACGACGGTTGGCTGAACTGATTTGCAAAATTATTCAGCCGAGAAGCTACATAATCCATTTTGATCAACAAGGAATAAGAAGTTGATAATTAGACCAAATGAAGACAATTGTCCTTGATCATTTGCACTTTTTGGGAGACAAAACTAAATGATGTTCTCTTGCACTCTTATGTTGCACAAGTGACATAATGCTGTGAAACACAACATTTTTTTGGAGAATTGTGCCAGAGCTGCTATGTCTTGTACATTTCTTTGCACTTATAATCCATACAATATCTTTCTACTTTATTGTAAAAGAGCTAGGAGAAGCTACTTGCAAATGGGTTACAACTCAGATTTATTGTTGTCTAGAACGGTTCCTTCTGGGCCTGTATGCTTAGCAAAACACTGTTCTTCTCTGGGCATTGCAGGCCTTTCAGGTCAGACACACCAGATACCACTTTAGACTACTAAGGTAGGGCTTTGTTGCCAAGGGCAGTGTCCTAGTATACACCCTCTCATTTTCCTGCTAGCGTTCATTGTGCTTTGGCAGGGCCTCCGCAAGATCAGAGCATGCAAGTTGGATAATGACATGTCATTAATACTTACATGACTCAGAGGCATGTTGGCCCAAACATCAACTTAAGCAATAAAGAAAAAAACCTTTCAAATAACTTTCACATGGCAAGGAAGACAAACTCTAAATCGGCACATGTGTTTTGATATGCAGTTCCTGGCAGGGTGATGCAGGAAGGGAGGGACACAAAGTTTAATTGCTATGTTTGCAACCATTTAATTACTCTTTGTAAACAGTTTAGCTGAAATACAGGTTAAATTTCTTGAGACAGATGAAAAGATGCATAGATAGATGGACAGATGCACAGATAGATGGATCGATAAACATATAGATAGTAGCAGTGTGAGCTGCATTACCTCTGTGGCCGAGCTTGCCACTTCACACAGACTGTTTAGCATTATGCCCCTGAGACAGAAAACAAGTATATAGTGAAGCTATAGATAAAAGTTAAATGTTAATGAAAAGAACTATAGAGGGTATAAGTGTAATACAATAAACCTGCCAGTAGCTGAGGAGAGGTAAACAAAAAACTCCCAACCAGGAGGCGAGGGAGAAAAATAAACCTCTGGAGGTCTGAGTGCCAGCGGCTGCTCACCCCTCCTGGGCTTCTACACTTGGAAAGGAGTACCAGTAGTAACAGCTACTGTAACAAACATTATACTACTAAGGACAACACCGCATAGGACAGTGAAGCTGAACCAAGTGATGTTAAGGTGCAGGTGAGCTGATCACTTCATTGAGGCAGGGGGTCCTGAGCTCCTGGCGACATGCAATGTTGGTCTCACCACTGGTGTGGGTGATCGAAAATCTGCGCTAGTGGTTCAACAAAACTCAAACCAAACAGGTAGGTTTTATTATCTAATGACATTAAAGAAAACATAACTAAACAATCTAGATGAGATGCAGAGGTGAAGCAGCAGGATTCAACATAACTTATATTGGAAATGCCAAGGAAAAGAGATGAGTTTTAAGCAGTGATTTAAAGGCCAACGCAGAATGGGCGTTTCTGATGATTCCGGTCCCCAGTTAGCTGCCTTTCTGACCTGTCACCAGGCAGACTATTCCAAAGCTTACATGCTCTGTAACTAAAGGTACGTCCTCCTACTGTAATCTGTCTGATCTCAGGTGCTTTAAGATAACCAGCATTTTAATGATCGTAGGCAACACCGTGGAACATAAAAGTCAGTGATCTCACTAAGGTGCCAATAAGGACCAATGCCATGTATGGCCTTATAAGTTAAGAGTAAGAGTTTATAATCTACACTAAACTTAACAGGCGGGCAATGTAAGAACCGGTGTTACCTGGTCATACTTCCTGGATTGAGTGACAATTCTAGCAGCAGCGTCATTCTGTATTAACTGTAGTCTGGATACGGTCTGGTCCGGACAGCCTGATAGCAGAGCGTTACAGTAATCCTGCTGGAAACAAAGGCATGAACCAGCTTCCCACCATCCTACCTACTTAGCAATCACCGTAGTTTAGCTATATTTCTTAGCCCAAAGAAGCAAGATCTAGTCAAAATAGGAACGTGAGAGTCAAAAGGACATGTCAGTTTCTAATAGAACACTCATTTTTTACACACTCAGTACACTTAAAAGTTAGTCCATGAGAGCCAAAGACTGAGGTGATTTGGTTGCAAACTGCAGCAGATAGTGAGGGAGGTCTTTACTGGCTTCACCTGGTTATTCAGTAACTGCAGTAGACGTGGCGAAAGCTTAGAGATAATGTATGGACTTCATGAAGACCAGAGGAGGAGGCTGTTGGGAGTTTTGTTAGAAAATAGTACTAGCTATGGACAGAATACATAGAAACTGTGCCAGTTTTTTTTTTATACCAGCTGTGTTGGTGCGGCCTACTGCTGCTTATAAATCTAATTTAAAAAAATAGTTTAGCTATGCAGTCAGTACATAAGGTTTGGGTGAGGACATCTATTCAAAGAGAGTCAGAGTGCATTATTAAAATAGCTGCAGACAGCAGAGTTTATAAACTACATATGTGACTAATGAAGCCAGGTTAATGGGTGGGAATGAACATGGTGCTGTAGGTACATGTGATGTTGAGGCAGAAGCTACATTCACTAGAGTAGCGTAAGCTGTCTAGGGTATATATGCCCATATTCCTCCATTGAATAGGTAGAATCCAAGGTAGCGGGACTATGTAAGATGGTCTGTGGTGTCATCTTTTAGGAACCAGAATTTTATCTTAGCTGACATAGGTCACTGAAGGCAATTTAAGGAATGGACTTGGAATCTGAGTTCAGCAGTTCGAGTTGCAGGAGGAGTCCTGCTGTAGAACCCTTGAGCAAGGAACTTAAACCTGAGTTGTGGTGAAACATGCAGGTGTCTTAAGGGGTAAAATTGCTGGTCTCTGAATAACAGCATTTGCCAAGCAACGCAATAATAATGGTAATAAAATTGTACGGATACCTGTTAGGCAAGTTGAGATCTGAAACAACCTGTCAATGGAAAGTAAGAATGAATCAGTTTGCTTTAGGTAAACTCATTTTTCTATAATCTATTGATTCCCTTGTCAATATGGTCAGAAAGATTTGGGATTAGAAACCTCAGTAGGGAAATTACTTAGCGGTTCAGGAACAAACACAACACAACTAGATATAGCAGGTGCACGGGCAACAGATTTTGGGGGAACAAATTTCAATCCGTCATTGATTTACACCAAAAAGCATGAAGTAACTGGACTTCATTAATTAAATAAATTTGTTAAATAACCCAATAACTAAATCACTTGCATTTACATATTCAGTTGATGCCTTTGTCCAAAGCAACATATGACACCAAGCTTATGGACGAAGTTACTTATAACTATTTATTCGTGTGTCAAACCCAACAACTTTTACTTTATTTGTTAAAGGGAACTAGAAGAGGAGCAAAGACCTAAACCCTGGTCTTTGAGTCGTAAGGTGACAGTCCTAAAAACTGTGATATCTGTGCCCCCTCTAAAAATGAATGTGTCCTCCTCATAGTACTGATGGATACTGTGCGACAAGTGGGAATGTTAGCTATGAGAGTAGCTGCAATAAAAAAAGTTCAGTGCAGGTAAGAAACCAAAAATAAACATGTTATGTCAATGCACCAAACTATGGATTCTCGCCCCATTATTTCATTTTTTCCTGAAAATCTGCTTGTGAGCTAAATTCTTGCCCAACAAACTGTTAATGACCATTAATTTAAAGAAGAAAAATTAACTGTGTGTTTCTGAACTACAAAATGTTTATCTATTTTTTCAGCAAGCATGCAAAGTTCCAGACTGTAAAAAGCAAAGAAAATTGATTTCAAATTCATTCAGTTGTCATTATAAACCTCTTGGCTGATTCAGGGTGGTGGCGATCTGGAGATGATGCCTGAAAGATGGAGCCTAAGGCAGGGTGCATCCTAGATGGGACTCCAGGCCACTTTAGAGCTACCATACACACCACGTGCAATTTGGAGTCACCGGTTTATCTCCAACCCATCTTTGAACTGTGGGAAGAAACCGGAGCGCCACAGCGAACACCCTATGAGCATACAAACTTCACTGATCTGGATTCAAACCCAAACAGCTCAGGCACTGTGTGGCACCAAAAAATCAGTATTATCTGCTGTGGTGTTGTGATACCACAATAGCAAACATCTACAGGAGCAGGATTGAGAACGAGCTCATAAAATAGTCATGTGAACTGAACCTCAGCAGGCTAAAAGAAATCAAACTTCCTGAAATTTCCTACATAAACAAGCAACAGCGACCACACTGAAGCTCCCGGTGAAACTCGCTATTATGCATATATTGTGAAGATGGTGTCATTAAGTGCAGTTTTGACTGCTTTCGGCAGTGTTGCTTACATGCCGTAATTTGCATTTCAACCATTTCAATCCATCTTAGTTCATGCTGTAACATAGTAAGGTTTTCCTCCCATACTTGTTATGTGGAAAACCCCCTTTGATGTTTGGTGAAGAACGATTCCTGGCGATTGCACCTGGAATGTACTTGACAAGCCTGGGCTCCGTCCTCGGTCTGTGGAGTCTCGGAAAAAATCGCTTCTCTCCCACGTGTACACAAAATGCATTTTCAATGAAAACCACACAGTCACACGGTGTTCCTCCGCGTCACAGGTAAACTCTCCGTGCCTTGCAGGACCACTCAAAAGCGTGCAAAAATTTACACTCAAATGCCCCATCCACAGCTGTTATAAAAATATGTCCCACTGGTTAAATTTTACATTAACTGTGTCACGATGCGCTGTACAAAATATAACTAAAAGTCATGGTGATGTCCATGGTCATCCACCCATCCATTCATTTTCATGAACCACTTTGTCCTGGTCAGCGTCATGGGGGTCTGGAGCCTATCCTGGAAACACTGGGTGCTAGTCTATATTCTTCACACAGGTTTTTTCTTAAACTCAAGACGTTCTCATTCTGTCACTCTCTGTCATGTACACAAAATTCCCAACGTTTTACGCATATAATGCCCTGGTTTGTCGTGGAAAAATTCTCAAGGTCTGCCACATACATATACACGCGAGTCTAGGTCCACTTATCTCTTGCACACATCTTCATTTTTTTAATGTCTACAGATTCTCTTTATCACGCTCACTGAGGTTCAATTCCGGTTGTAGCATATGACCAGCACAAAAAAGGTAAATATTGCCAAATCTATTTTATTACATAAAACGTCCACTTATGTAAGTATTGTTTTGTGTTTAGTTCTAAGAGGAGTTTCCTGGGATGATCTTGGCTGGTGTTGATCCATTGGCACAGACTACAAAAACACCTCGTGTCAAATAAAATTCCCCAAAGTGAAATGGGATAAGCTTTAAACTCACCTCTTGTACCGAATAAACTATAAACTTTTGGTTCACTGGGAAAAGTCCCAGGGAAACAGGGTCTGGTGCACAGTGGCCCTCAAAATGTAAAGACAACTGTCACAATTCTCTGACTTATTTACACAGCTTCAGCTTTTTACTGGAGCATTTTAGAGTAAGTATGGTGTTCAAGGGTCACCACTGCAGGAACAGAGTTCAAGTTGAAGCAGCAAATGCTCACAAAAATAAGTGGAAAAAAAAACAAAATCCATGTTAACATTTACCTGCTGCCCTGCTACTTTCATGCTGTAATTGTCACAGAGCGGTTCAAAGGTCATAATGCTTTAGCAATTTTACTTGTTTTTAAAAAAAGGAAAGAAAAAAGCCCAAAGTGCTGGTTTGTAAGCTTAGAGCTTAAACAGGGCAGCTGCAAAATAATCTAAAACCAGCAATTTTAGCCACCATGCCACTCGTGATCAACGGTGTATTCTGCGATGAAAATATTTCCATGATCTTGTTATTATGAAAATATTTGACAAGCTGTAACAGCAAAGGCACAGCCTATTTCATTCAAATTTACCAAATAACTGCACACACATCTAAATGGCTCCAACAATATTAATTGAAATGTTACAATTTAACTGTCGCCGTATTCTTTTTCTGAAGACCCCTTCTCCTCAGGTCCAGCAGTTCCTTGACATTAACGAATAGTCTTAACTTACATGAAAACAATATTATACTAGCAGTAATTTATTTTCAAATATCTTATTTTAATACAGTCTGGAGCTGAATCAGGATGTTGGAAGTGTTACCGGTGGGGCCACACCCTCTCACGACAGCTGGGAACTAGCACCATATACAGTATTTTGTACTACACACTGACAGTTTGCACTCAGTGGGCCATAACCTTGGCTTTAACTTAGAAACAGAAACAATATAGCATCACAAGTTGTGTGTACACAGTCAGTTACCTGCAAGGTAAATGTGTCCTCAGAATGGTCCCCCTACTGTGTGTGTAAGCACCAGAAGCACAACATGAAGCACCAAGTTTAAAGGAGCAAACTCCCTGCACAAAAAACTGCAATGACGTAAAAAATCCTGCAATACGTTTCTGGATCTTGCTCACGTTTGTCCACTGTGTCACTGCTGTTGTCAAACAGACCCTACTGTGCTCATTGAACGAACCTGAAGCCTTCTGAAGTCCAGGCCTTGAGGGCTCAAGCTGACATCACAACCGAACCAATTGAGGTCCTGCCCAGACCAAACACTCAGTCAAAACAAACACTCTGAAACTTTACTGTTTTCTTATCTTCTTTTTTTATAAAAAAGGAGTCTACTAGTTTCTGTTTCGCAGGGTCAAATTACCAACAATGTAGACAACACAAAGCAAAATAATATTAAAACAACATATAAATAGATCAAATTAAATACACAGAATATTGAAAATAGTCTAACATTATAAATTAAATGTAGTTTACTACAAAAAGAGATAGGTGGTCTATCATCATAAAGTTTTCTTTAGAAATATTAAGTGCACAGTTCTCTTTGGAAAACAAAAAAAAATAATAATTTAATAAGCACAAGAAAGTTAGCGGTTTCTACAGTTGTCAATCAAAAGCCATAGTTCCTTGGGAAATATAAACTATTGTCAGTTGTTTCAGTAAGTATCTACAATTAATATCCTTTAATGCAACAAGAAGCTAGCCTAGCGGCTATAGTCTGGCAGAGTCCACTCGTCATGAAGCAACCTCAAAAGTCAGCCCTTCAGACCATGACTGCTCCCCTCTCCTGGTCCTCTGCTCCTGTGTGGTCCTGTAGTGTAGATTTCCATCACTCTTGGTCGCATGCATTCATATCCAGTGGACTCGAACATAAAAAGACAGTTTGAAAAAAACTATACCGCACTGGCACACTTGTCTGTTTTTTTTGCTTTTTTTTGTTTTTTTTTTTGTTTTTTTTTTGTTTTTTTTTTTACAATTCTGGTTTTGTCCATAGCAGCAAACTTTTTTCTCTTATATACGACATAGAAAATCTTCCCATTTGTGTGTGTGTGTATATTTATATTATATATAGTTATGTCTCTCTCTCTCACACACACACACACACACACACACACACACACACACACACACACACACACACACACACACAAAAATACATATACACATATAAATACAGAAACACCAGTTATAGCAAATAATGGCACTATTTTGTCTATTATTGTCCTGGCTAGGGGAATGCATCCAAAAAAAGAGTGAGTTGAGCTCAGAGTTTAAATTCCACGTTCAAAGTGCTGTGTCAAAAATATTCCTTCATCAAGTGTCCTTTTCTCTCGCTTTCATCTCCTGGGCTTGTCGCATCTGGAACAGAAAGAGAAGCATATTAGAATATTGGCAGAAAGACCTAAATATGGATGGCAGACAGCCTACCGCTATGATTCTCTTCACCAGTTAATGCCGTTGTCTAGTATAGAGACACCTTTGCCACAGCCCTGTGTCAGGTCGGTTCCACCACGAGCACTCATGGCCCTGTGTTTACAAGTAAGGAAATGAGGAGCCCCAACAGAAACATCTGCATGTACTTGACTTGAGCCACCTGCAGCTCCCAGCACAATGACAGGGTTAGTGACTCTGCCAGAACCAAGACATACAGGCAAACTCAGGCATCCAACCTGACAGCCACCCGATGAACAACCACCACAAAAACCACACATGCTACTTCATCGTACTCTTCACGATCACAGAACTTCCCAGGTTCCATTGTGGGAGTCCAGCAGGAGTATTATGGCTGGACTGCACCACTGGATCTTACAGCAAACAAACCTCACAGGAACACACACACACACACACACACACACACACACACANACAAACCTCACACGAACACACAAACACACACACACACACACACACACACACACACACACACACACACACACATGCCCTGGGCAAAACACACCTGCTTACATAAACACACACTACCATCATACAAAGAAACATGGGACACACACGTGCACACACACACACAGACACACACGCACACACACGCGCACACACGCACGCACGCGCACACGCACGCACACGCACGCACACGCACGCACGCACACATGACAAGAGCAAACTGTTGATAAAGACAAACAGCCAAAACAAGAGGCACAATGTTAACAAATGGGAAAAACCAAGGGGCATAAATTGGTCACACAGGTCTTGCCAATACACAGCATCAAACAACAGTAGACAAAAGAGCAAACAAAAGGCAATGACACTGCATTAGATTCACGGAAGACGAGACCAAAAAAAAGTTTATACAACGACTTGCAGACAAAAAGAGAAAAGAGTTCATATGCAGGAGTAAAAATTACACAGATCAAGTGACATAAAGCCAAGACACATGCCTACACATGCTGTCAAACAGACACACCACTCAAATACACTGATCCACATCAACCACAGACGACACACAAACTCACAGACAGACAATAGAAACGGTGTTTACATCACAGACCAGCACCCAGATTTTTATTGTGCACTATGAAATACACACAAGCAGCACAGAAAGAAGCATTTCTATTCACAATCATCTCAAAAAGAAGAACTCTAGTCAAAGAAGACAATGTGATGTCCTGAAAGCGGCATCAAAAAGCTTTCATGTCTAGTTTTGAGTTAATTTTCCAGGGAATAGGGAATAGATTTCTATAGATAAAATATATGATATACATACTTCTTGGTTAACGTCTATAAAGAATCCCAAATCACAGACGTGATACACATCTGAGTCATGTGATACACAACATATCACCTCATCAATGTTGACTAGAGTTCTTGAAGTTCCAACAAATTTTGAGATTGATCTGTCAAAGGAGTATCTAATAAACAAACCTGCAAGTTCTTTGGTTTAACTCAAGCTGCCTGGACTTGCAGTCTAACTCTGAGAGTTTGCAGGAGCACTGACAGGTGAGGGGGTCCTGCACAAACAAGCGCTTTCTTCTCTCTGAGCAAGGCTTACAGTGGCTGCAAAAAGGCAAAAAGGAAAAAAAATAGAGTCTAAGCAAAAGGGGCTCTCCAGCAGAGAGGAGAAAAAGATTAGCTCACATGCTCCGCAGTCAGGGAAGAACTGCCCTCACAGTCCGCTTGCACAGCCATAACACCATGACAATGAAGCAGGGTTAGTATCACAGAGCAAGGGAGCGCTAGAGAGACTGTGTTAGAACAGAGCATGTCTACAGTGTGTTCCTGGAGCATTCTACACACAGCACAAAGCACATTATCGCACACATAGAAACACGATCGACACATGACCAAGCGCACACTGGCTCTCTCGTAGCAGCATTAGTGGTGAGCTGCAATAGCCATGGAAGCTGAACTTTCAAGTAGGTGAATTTTAGAGAGACAAAAACACCGCACACCAGTTCTTTAAACATATTTTTGCTGAGCTTATCAAACTAGATGAAATATTTAATATGGAGCAGTTATCGGCACTCAAAAAGAAGTGAGACGCTGCATGCGAGGAGGATGAGGATCACTAGCTTCAGCTTGCAAGTCATCAATGAACTAGAACCTTCAACGCGTCGCTTCTTTTGTACTCGATTCCAAGTAACACAGTGACAACGCCAAAGAGTAGAAAAGTCGCAATGAGACCGCAAATAAAAGTAGTACCAAACACGGCACAACAGTGGTTCAGATGCCTTTATCTCACTGCCAAAAAAATTATTACGCCATTAAAATGGGATATGACGTGTGAAACATTCTGCTCCTTTAAAAGACCAAATGTCAAACTCTGGTAGTACCTCTGTCCCTAGGTCATTAAGTTTCATTCTGAGATAAGGAAATGACAATAGTCCAGAAAAATTAATTCAACCTATCTTTATATAGAACTCTGAACAAGGTGACACTTCCACGTGGTGTTGGAAAAAAAAAAAAAATTAACAATCAAACATGAGGTCAGTGACAGTGACGATGTCCTTCTAGCAGGGGTTCCAAAAAAGGGCTCAACATTAACAGGTGTCTATGGAGAACAAGTATTTTGCTCAAATATTCAGTCAAGCAGGTAGAATCATCCTAATGTCACACAGATGGACAACAAAGAAAGGTAAACTAGGGATTCGGTGGTGCCACACAACTCCTTGGCTGCCTGCTGGGTGTGGGGTTCGAGTCCAGTTCAGGGTGTGTGGAGTTTGTATGTTCTCCCCCTGTCTGTACCCCTCAGACATACACAGGAGAAGTCAATGACAAACCGCCTGCGATCCTCCTTGCCTCTGAAACTAGGACTGTGATCACCTATAAATCTGGACTCAATGACACTTCCACAGATCAAATATTAAATCTGATGCAGCAACAACCACCACCGTAATAAAATTAATAAATTTAAACTGTCATCATCCATCTCCCCTCCGTTCTCGTTTCAGTTTTTTGGTCATCAGAAAGTGCCAAAATGTGTCAAAAATAAATAATATCTCAATTTTAAACGACTGCACTACACTGAACCCTGTTTTGCAAGTATTCTTCCTTCAAAGCGATGCCCTGAATGTGCTGCTTTGATTACAATTTACAAGGACACTTTAAACCCAATTTACTTCTTTTCAATATGTTTGAACATTTGACGGGTGCAAAATTTGATACAACAGCTAAAATCTGAAGTGTGCTTCACTCACTTAACATTTTAACTCTCGACAATGAGCATCTCGACTTTGCCATGGTGCACGGCAACACCGAGTTAAAGTGAAAACTGCGACATAAATGAGAACTTCCTAACACTTGCTCTGTCAAAGGCCAGCTGTCTGCATATAAACAGTTGCGAAAGGCAGGGCACTGAGCCAGAAGTTGTAATGTGATAAAACAGCATCATTTAAAAGGCCTTAAAATCAAAAGTGAAACAAAGGGTATTATACTCTAATGTAAAAGGAACAACCCAATTACGCACTATGTTTATTAGTAAACGTATGGCTTACTAAACAGTAAGTGAAACATTTATACATGCAAACAGTAAATAACTTTCAGCCTCAAATCATTCATACTGTTTATTCTTTGAATGTCACTATTAAGTCATAAAATCTTTAATGCGTTTAAAACACACATTATTGTGAGAGTTCCAGAAAGTACTGGTAACCTTGCTACTCACCTCAGACGACTCAGATATTAGTCTAGTTCACAAAAAAAAGAGGACCTTTGCATTCCAACAATAGTATTACCATGTGCGCCCCCACCTGAAGAACACTCGTCCCCCAAACCCTTGTACACAACTACACACTGGCAGACAAGCATAAGACACCTCCACAGCGGTCATGGGACAGTCATGATCGAGCCTCATTTTCCCACATCAGAGGACATTTGTGTCCTCATCTACATATCAGTGTGACACCAAAGAGCCTTTTTCTAAAAGACAAAAATCATTTACTTACTTTTCTTTCTTTTCTTTCACCTCTTTCTTTGGTCTGGGGGGGGGAAGAAACACGGCAGAAAACCTGACGTTACTCACATGTACAAGATGTGACGCAAAAACAGGCCATACAGCTATGGGTAACCTGAAGCTTACCTGCAGTCACACCTTCTGTGTTCTGTGAAACTCAGCAGGAAGTTATGCTGTTGGACACGCTGCTTGATACGTATTACCTGCGGAAACACCAAAGGGCAGCAACCCAAGTCAGTTATGCGTGTTGGAGAACAGAACCTTTGTAACAGGTGTGTTTGTGGGGAGGGGGGGTATCTACTACTACAGATACCGTGACCATGTTACAAGAAAGTTCACTCCGAAGACATGGATAAAAGAGCTTTTACATTTACTTATGTAGCTGACACTTCTCAAAAGCAACTTAGTGACTTACACATTTATACAACTTTAATTTTTACGGTTACATTTCATGATAAGTGCCTTCATCACAGGTGCTACAGCAAGAGGAGGGGTTCGAATCTGGATCATTCAAGTGCAAGGCAGAAGCTCTAACCACTATGTCACCTGCTGCCTAGGAGACTAAGTACTTGATTACTGGTCACCTGTCACAGGTCACTGAGCACTAACCTTTGAAAGCTATTTGCTAATGACCATTTACAACACTGTTCACTTGTCACTGGACCATTAACACAGCTGGGTTTAAAATAAATGGGATGGGAAAAAATGTTATAATGTTGCAGTTCTGCATTTTATCTTCAGTTCTGATACATTTAAAACTGGATTTTGACTTAAGACACATCAGGAGTCCTCAATGAGACCGACAGCCCGCCTCACCTCCAACGTGGTGTTGTACGTCTCTGTAGGGACGCACTCCAGCGCATCATCGTTGCAGCAGCCCCCACAGCGGTTGAGGACCACGCAAGACGGGATGTACGTGTGCTCGATCTCTTCTGGGTACTCGTGGAAGATGTCCACCAAGATCTCCCGAGGCCGACACATGCTCTTGTTGTAGACGTCCATGAAGGGAACCACTGCAGGAGAAAGGACGGCCTGCGTTCATTCTTCACCTACACTGCACTCAAGGCCTTTGTAATTCTTGTAATGAGAGTTACTATCCACTAGGGGGCAGAAGTCTTACTAAATTCCATATTAACGTTATGTGTTGAGAAATGCCCTAGGAAATGCCCCCATGTTGTTATAAAATCACTCTGGCACACCTACCATCATTACTGCTCTTCTCCTTGTCCTTGGGTATGTGAGCAGCCTGTGGCAAACAGACAGTAACTCACGTCAGTTCATACAGGTAGTTTACCTGTCAACATCTTTCTATGGTGCATCTGACATACATGAAAAGCAACAACGTTAACAAAAAAAAAAAAAACATCTAGGGATAGATCAGAAATGTCTGCAAAGCTTAACTGCTCAGAAAATTATATTTTAATGGCACTCATTATTTTCCTGTAAAGCATCACTTATTCAACACAGATTATCCAATTTCTCCAGTGAAACAATGACAACATTTTCTGGGACCATTTCGCTTCTTTGTGAAAAGATGGGAATTTCGGTGTTTTTTTTTTTTTTTTTAAGTTTCCTGAATATAAGGACCTTTTCATCGTCATACAATTTCAGCGCGCGACTAGGCGCACAGCGTTCACTGTGCGGCTAAATAAATGCGGGGAATATTGTCCCGCAGGTGTGAAATAACTGTGAACCATTGCGTCAGAAAAGAGCGCGTGCCACCCGAGCGTACCCACAATTCACCAACAGCGCGCTACAGTTTCACAGGGCACGTGGACGGCACCACCCTGTACAGTACTGAACAAATAAAGGAAAAAAATCGATGCAGTTTAGACTTTTTACATCCCCCCCCCATCAATTTGTGCTAAGAATGCATTGAAGTCAAATCGATGCAATTTAGACTCGAAATTTGTGTTAAAAAGACTAAAAGTACTTGCAAGAAATTACTACAGAAAAAGAGGAGCGTCATTTAAATGTTGCAAGTGTTGTTTGAATTGTTTTTCATTGATTCTTAGAGGGGAAAACATTTTAAATTGGCGATTACAAGCATTTTCACACCCCCCCCCCCCAAAAAAACCGGTGTATCACTGTCTAACATGTCATATGACGTCAAAGCCAATCACTCGCGCGTCGCCCGGTCTACGTAGCATGTCGTCGGACCTGACCACGCACGCTGGAAAGCCGGAAAAAAGCCGAGAGATTCAAAGAGACGTATTACATCAGCCTTTTCTATTAATTCAACGTTTCATTACTCAATATTCATCTCTTTCCTCTGGTTATTAATTTCGTTATAATTAACCACGAGTAATTTTTAAAGTTTTTTTTACGGTCACAGAATTCCTGTTTAATGTTTAAAACCTGTGATATCCGACGTCGCAATAAAACTGTCACACTTTTACATTACCATAGCCATTATAATTCTATTATTAGCAATATAAGCCGTCATAGTAGCAGTCTCACTGTCATTATTACTGTTAATACTATTAGAAGACAGCAGATCACAAAAAGAATGCAAGAGAGATGCTTAGATTTTCTACATCCGTATTTCCATATTTTAGTGAAACCTTTTTTAATCCAACCAAGAGTTTCTACCTTTAAGACGTCGATAGCCCGCATAATCGCAGAGGTAAACTGTTTTTAAAATAATAATAGCGTCAATGACTATCGTTTTAAACGACAGTCGGATAAGCTCAACTGGCAGAAGCAGGCGGGCACCGCAAAGTCGCGCTCACGCAGGCGGTGTTTCAACGGCGCATAGAAGGAATGACCTCCCGCGTGGACAAGGACGCCGGGCTCCTAGACGATTGGTATTAACCGCGCTCTGGTCCGCCGTGCTTTCACCCCGCATGCACACGCGCGCGCGCGCACACACACACACACACACACACACACACACACACACACACACACACACTGGCCCACGTTTACACCGCACAAACCTACCTGGAGAGCACACACATGAAGCGTCGCCAGGACCAAGCGCACCAGATTCATAACAAAGTTCATGGCTCTTATTCCACGGCTAAAACGTGTATCTGTCAAAAAATAGGTGCGTGGAAACGGGGAAGAAAAAATAATAATAAAGGGACGGGATTTGCCGAGGAGCGCCTACAGCAACACGGATTCCATTTCGGCCGCGCCGTGGGAGACGGGTCACCTGAGCGGGCAAAGATCTGTCCAATAACTTCTGTAACTTTTTGCTGCGCACAAAGTGCAGGACCACGGCGATGCGGAACCCGATTCCTTTCACTGGGCTCTTGACACAACCCTCTTCTGATCCACGATGGTTAAATCCAGGGAGCAGTAAGAACGCCACATGCGCCAGGAGGGTGTCCACCAAGGACCGCGGAGGGGAAGCCCTTTCACACACTTCGTAATACAACTTTAAAGCGGCGCAAAAAGCAGCGGCAGTCCATATGGGCGAGCACTCAAAATCACAAAAGCACAATGAAATAACGCGCCATTGCTGATTCATCCAGAGAATCCCATGAGGAGGGCGCTGGAGACCGCCTGCGTTTCCTTCATTCCTTTATTACGGTTATTTTGCCTGCCGATGGTGCGTTCAGATAAGCAATCGCACGGTTTTGTTCGCTGGTCTTCTCTTGCTTTTCGCTCATCGCTCATTCGCCCATTTTTGCGGTCGTCGCTGATTGGTCGAATGTGCGCGGTCGCTAATTGGTCCAGTCCGCTTGGCTCACTCAGCGGTAGGCGGGACTTCTGCGCTTGCAGCGCGCTGTTGTGTCGCGCCTTCAGACGTCCGACACGCGAAACGTGCTCACGTTTGAGCTCGTCGGCATCCAGAGACGAAAAAAAGAATTTCTTCTTTTCAAACTATTCTCTTCTCGGCGGCTGGACCATTATGCTGCCGGACGCACGGGAATTGCACAGTTGCCAAAGTAAGAAATGCCATATATTTAAAGGACAATTAAATTGTTAAATCGACTCGTCTGAGTGAGTCTGTAATTTGGTTAGAAAATTGTTTCCACGGTATAACTAACCGCTCTCTTTTTACACGGGTCTGCTTGTGCGACCCCAAGGATGCATCTAGATGGTTAAACACACTGGTTCCGCATGTGCTATATAAAGGGTCCTCCACATCCTTCCTAGTCCACCTACGCGTCGACGCAACGTTTCTTAATGGAGGAAAAGGATGACCGAGGGCTGTGTCTTTTCAGTGGATAAAGTACAGTGACGGATACACGGATTCATTTCCTACCACCCGGGAGACGTCACTTTCTTGGTCACGTACATGCGTGACACGGCGCGGAGGAGAGTCAGCTGCTGCACGCACTTGACGCTGAGTAATGCTGCAGGGAAATCAGTGTTTGTGGGGCCCCTATTTTAATATAATAGTTACTGTGTTTTATATAAATATATAAATACACACACACACACACGCACACGCGCAAATGGGATGTAGATGGTTTTTACTCCTCCAGATGGCCACTAACCTTAAAGTTGGAAAATATTTGAATTAGATTTTTATTGTATGGATAGCAAAACATAAATGACACTAATGGAGTGTAATCACTTATTTAAAAAGAAAAAGTATAACTTTTATAAATGCTTTACAAAAATGTAAATGAAAAATCCAGTTTTGAAAGGACTCCCTGTAGTTCTTCGGTATTTAACACTTGATAGTTTTTGCAGCAAGGACAGCTTGGATTTCTTCTGCATCAAGTTATAACCAGTTCTTCACTTTCGTTGGTTTCACGTTTTCCCCACTCCTTGCTAGTTTCACCTCTAAAATTATAACGTCGCAAAATTATTCCCAGTTGTTGTAGGTTACTTGGTGTGCACAAAAATCTTAAATTCTTGCCACAGATTTTAAAAAAATATCTCATATATAAATGTTAAAATGTTGTACCTGGATCATACTTTTTAAATACCTGTACAAGTAAAGGTATTTCTCAGTAACTGTCTTAGTAATCAATTTTCATAAAGCATCACTTTCAGAAGCAATACAGTGGTCTGCAAGGGACATGCAAAAGGGGTAGATGGGTTTGCACCTGAACAGGGAATAGTAAACAGCAATCGTATTTCAGTTTTTGACTGTATAATGTGGCAAACATCTGTAAAGATGATTACGCAGCCTGGTCACCTTAATAGTTACTTGTGCAAAAAAAGGAAATTGGCTTCAGAACAGAAGAATACTGATCAGGATCAGTGCCTAAATTCCATCCATCCCTCCATTATCATGAACCGCTTTATTGGGGTCAGGGTCACAGCAGTTCGGAGCCCATCCTGCAATGATTATGTGTTAGTCTACAGTTCCATACCATTAATGACATGCCAGTCCTCCACAGGGACTGCTTTCAAAATCCACGTTGAAAATTCCAAAGGAAGTGGACTGTAACATCTGCACCCGGATGTGTTGATCACAAATATCTGTGCACTGCAAGCTTCAGAAAGCTGTTATTTATGGTACAACTGCCATTTGGAAACTGCTTGTAGCCAAGGCCAAATTATAAAAAACATATAACCTTGAGTACCTGCCTACAGGCTGAGCAGTGGAAAAAGTAGGACTGATAAGTTGTCAAACCCTGTCTACAATCCACCTTGTCTGATGCCAGCTGTTAAATACGGTGACAGATCTGAAATTACTTGGCAGCCATGATGAGGGAGCCACAGAGTCAAATGGTTGCTCTGCTTGTTCATATCATTTACAAGGCATATGAAGCCATTTTATGTGACCAGGTGCTGTAGTACAAGTACTGGTTCCTTGAAATATGTTTGTATTGCAAGTTGACAGTGGTCCATATGTTCCAGAGTGATCCCATGAATTAAAGGAAGAAGTCAAATTCTCTCCTTGGCCTCCCCAGTCATTGCATCTCAAAATCTTTGAACCTTTGCGGGAAGTTCTTAAGCTGAAGTTTATTCGCAGCAGAAAGGTGACTGCTCTTTGTGGTCAGTTGATTGTTGAAACCTGAGCCCTACTGGAGCAGCACAGAGTTCATGAACTTTTAGATGCAGGTTAACCACCTCACACGTAGCTCCTTCAGTGTACTTTCTCTTTAGTGATCCTCATGAATGAAATCAATCTTAAAAGTAAATAAACACACATAATCTCTCTGACCTAGAACAGCAATGGTGAGTCAGCCCACTTGTGCCCTGGGATGGCCCTTTTCCCATCCAATTTTATTTCCTCCGTGGACAGACTGTCTGCAGATGGGGCATTCTGGCGCCCCTTCCCCCGCACCCTGATGTATTGTACCCCTGTGCAGGCTTGCTTGTTCTCCATTCTCTCCGACATGGGCCCTCCACTCAGCCCAAGGACGGGTCAGTGCGCTCTCCCACAGCCCCCAGGGCAATCCACCCCGTTTCCATGGTTTCCAGACTCTCCGGCTCCCTTTTCTTCCTTGTTCTGCCAAGCGGAGGCCCCTGCCTGTTGATGGCATGTGTGTGTGTGTCTGTGAGCTCGTACGTATTTTACAATGCATGTCCGACGGTAAGCTGGAGTCCATTAGTGTGACTGTACTGTCCGACACCAGAACCAGGCTTGACCTTTACCTAGCACGTATGAACCTGTAAACTTGGCATCATTCGAAAGAGGAATGCATCAAGTGACATGATTTCTTACCAATAGGAACATAAATTCAATGGATTAATTCACGTTTATAACCATGTAACACTCTAAGAGTGTAACATAGTGACAGTGCTGCCGTTTTCATCCAAGTCCAACTAATACTTGAAATATTTATGTACCAATTTGAGATGCATGAGCTGTTACTTTTTAGCCTTTAGGGGGCGCTGTGAAAACAGTTGTTTCTCCTTTCAGTCAGCTGCATGAAGAGTTTTATTTAGTTGCTGAAAATGACTTTGAATGTTGATATTTTATTGAAAAATAACATTGTTTTTCCTGGTGGCTATAACTAATTGTTTTTCAGTGTACTTTATTGGTTTTGTGGCGGTAGCAGCCTTTGACCCACGCTTTTTAGTTGTTTCCACAAGGCTTAATACTGAACAGTTACGCAAAGGAAAAAGTTGTTTTTATTTATACATAAATATCTGCATGGATTTAACGGCTAGTCAGTTAAAACCACAGTATTTTACATCATATTGGTGGTTTTATCTTGTATTTTATTAAAAAGAGAACTAAGTGCAATAATAAGCAGTACAGAATCATAAGGGTTTGGCACTTTCCCTGGGAAATAACCTTGTTCTGCAGGGGTGTGTTCTGGCTGTGTCCTGAACCCTTCTCACATAGTTCCTCTCGAAATTTGTAGTCAGAATTCCATGTCCCAGGGAATTGGGATGATGACATGTATGTCCTCATGAAAAGGCAAGCTTGAGAACCAATACAGATACAAAGGGAAGATAATGGAAAGGTTAATAAGAAAAGCCTTATGGGATTTAAAAAAAAACTGAGCAAAGGAAAAAGGGCTGTCACTCTTGTAATATAATCCATTGGTTGTGGTTGACCCACTTTTGATCAACAAGCAATGACTGGTCTTTGCTCAGAGAATGAGGATCTCTGTGCACCAGGGAACCAGGCTCAAGCTCCGTGTGGGGCAGTGACCCTTCATAAGAGAAGCACGAGGACGGATACTATGTTGCAGGGCCTCAGATATGTGTTCTATCGGTCCATATTGTGCCTTTGTGTTATGGAATTTAACAGAAACCGAACACAGGTAAAGGCGGTTTAAGAATGTTCTGGAGCACAGAAAAACATGTTTACTGCAAGGACACAGGGTGTGTATGTGTGGAATGTATGTGTGTCTAGTTGTGAACACATTACCTCTACCTCAGTACAGTCTTCAAAATTATTTCATTTCTGTAAAAACCCTTCATAAGGTGAATTCTCGTGAATAACAGATGTAATTGCCGTTTGTTCCTGAGCCTTAAAATTGACACCCATTGCTAAAATTGCCATTAAAGTCGATACAATAGTTGTCATAACACAACAAGGTAGTTCCCCTTCATTAGTTACTCTATAACTCTATACACAGCATACAAAAGGCACTATAAAGTGACCTTCCTGTCCTCAACTTTTTTGTAGATATTACATTCTACACACTTAACAAACACTAACAAAACATAAATACACATTATACTCTATGTATTAATTTAACTCTTAATGCACAAAAGAACAGTAAAGACAAAAGAAATCACTGACTTTCCATTCGCAGAAGAAGTTGACAAAGTTAGCACAGTCCAAACAAAAGATCACGATTACCAAGATTATAACAGGTGAAACTAGCAAACAAGGGGTAATGGAGGTTGAAAAAAATGACGTATAACAGACTAAACTGTAAAGGAGACCACATGGGAACCTTGGGAAACTTGCACCACTTAACTGTCTGGAGGAATGAGAAATCCAACGCCAGAAATGCGAGGAAAGCTGAATTCTTGTAACCTGAATGCCCGTTTCTCGGGGTTTGACTGCAACTGAAAAATAAGAAACACCTTTGATGTGATGAGCTGTCCTCCTTTCTGTTGTCTACCGTTCTTCAAAGTCAGTCAAAGATTCAAGCCTAACCATCTCCTATAATCAGTAGATGATGTACATACAAACACCACATATATACAGACTTGCGTACACAAATTCACAATCTAGTTTATGTTCACGTGCATATCTGTTTACTTGCAGACACACCTGCAGTCTCCTCTTTCTGTTAAACAGTGCCGTTTGGTTAATTTCTCAACAATCCACATTAGAAGACGGCCCTAGTAAACATTTACAGTTGCCTCTGAATGCTCTGCTATGCATGAAGTTGAACATTTATGTTGTTCTTTGTTTTATATGTGCAAGTTCTGCTTTTGATTTGTTTGATTTTTTTTTAGTTTGCTTTTTCGTATTTTTCACTATACTTGTGTACAAAACCTGAAACATTGCTGTGTTTGTGTGCACCAGAGAAAGGGTTCTACCCAGCCATATCTTAGGTCCTAGCTTGCGTGTTACAAGCCAGTATGTGTTCAGCTGAAGCACAAAATGCAATTTAAACTATATTATGAAACACCCACTGAGCAGAGGAAAAAAAAACCATTTGTTTTATTTAAAATGAATAGTTGACACATTACAGACTGAAACAGCTGATGGCAGCATCTGTGTGACAGATGGACATTCATGCTGCCCTTGACAGTGGAGCTAGTCCCACCAAGACTGAACAGAATTTTACGGTCTCTTTGCCAGTGGGTCTCTGGGGAGATGGGATCTCCATTTACCAGCTGTAATAGGTATCCTGAGAGGAACTTAAACATTTACAGAAACATACAAATAATGTTGAGGATTTATTTTCTTAACATTTTCAGAAAACAGCAGGGACCCACATGAAGCAACAAACAGGAGGCTCAGCAACCCCACCCCCACCCCCAACCCCAACCCCAACCCCAACCCCACCTCCAATCACCCCAGTCCAAGACCTACTTCAACACTCCGCACCACCAGACTGTCTAAAAACTTTAAAACAAATGCAGCAGCATCTTTTCCCATGTTTTCCCCAAACATCTGCCATTCCCATGTCCCACCATTCAGTAAGCTTCCTTCATGTTTCTTGGCAAATGTTATGTTGTTTGAATAAAAATAAGTCAAATTCTTCCTTAATTCAGACATGCAGGAGGAAAGCTTGGCCTTCTTTTTATTATAGAGTATGTTATACATGTTACAATGAATATCAAGCATCATATAACACGTCACATGTCACAGAACACATCTTGCCAGTATCTTTCAATTTCAGACGTCGTCACCAAGGTGGCATATTCAGGGTTGATCAAACTCCATCCTACATTAAGACAGTGTGACCCTGAACTCACAATTCACCTCTTCTGGTAGTTAGCCACCTTATTGTACATGGCTTCTTTACAGCCTCACGAACAATGTGTCACACCTTGTCCTCCAGTGTTTTGAGTGACGCTGCTCCAACCAATTCCCTATACCTTGTTACTGTCCTCTCCTTAATGTCATTCATCCCTTCTTCCCATGGAACCATAAGCTTAGTCATTTTAGACTGAGGCTGATGCCTTACAATATCTGGCCTCAGATGTTTTTGTAATGGTGCCAAGAAACCCAAGTTCCCAACTCGGCCATCAAAACTGGTTGCTGATTCTGCTCTTTCACCTTCCTTGATAAACGCTGTCCTGCCTTGTAAAGCCAGCAAGTGCTGCTGTTCTAACATCTTAATAATAAGTTCTCTCACAGCATGATGGAGAATCAACATTTGCCCAGTTGTACAGGTAGGTTCAACAAGGCAGCACTTCATTAACTGCCTGGGTCAAGAACTTAACATGCTGGGGTTCTGCTCTGCAGAGTTCTTCCCCACAAGGCCTAACAATTCAGCAACCCTAACCTTCAAAATACTAACAAGTCACTTGCCTAACCTTCTCACTAACTTCTGCAAGATGGATAGGATCAGTGTAGGGATCCAAGGCCAGATTAGGGACCTACTGCCAGGTCATAGGTTGCATCGGTTGTAAGATATGTAATGTACTCGTGACATTGTAGTCCACCATGCAAAACGTTTTGTTCTACCATTTGTTAATATTTTTTACCAATTTTTAAACTTTTGAGCATGATGTAGTATATCGTCCATACCATTATTAAATAATTCAGTCCTGTATTTACCAAATCCTAGCGTCATTTTGGCTTCCTGGTGAATACACGGCTGTTCAGGCATTCTCTTCCACAAAAGACCAGTCTCGTCAATGTTAAAAATTTGCTCTGGCAGGTATCCTTTGTCGATTATTAACTTGTCGAGCTCAATCTGGAAGACCTCGGCCGCAGTGACGCAGTTCCTGCCTCACCAGTCACTCTCGTGTTGTGCAGACTGCATTGTTGTTTGAAATGTTGAAATCAGCTACAGACAGACAGGGGTGGATGTTGCCGTGTGTGGTTAAGCAAGGTAGGGGCACCTGTCTGTGGATCTGGACCTCCATCCTCATACAGCGTTCACCTTGCGCAATCGTTGCACTACAGTGTCACGCCTGCATACTGTGCAGCTACACATGTAATTTTTTATGCATTTCCAGAATATTTCTCATCCACAGTATTATGAGCTATACATCCTCAATCTTGTCATTCAAGAGCAATTCATCAGTATCCAAACTCTATATCTAAAATTTTGCTATAACAGCTCTTGAAAATTAATATGTAAATATTGATATCAGAACGGAAACTTGCTATGAAGGATTTTTATCCACAGCTTATCCCTAGCAAAAAAGATAAAATGGTAATAAAATTCAAAATAAATGCAAAATATACAGATAAATACCATACAGTGTACTGTAATAAAATAATACTGTATGTATTGTAATAAACTCTTATGTACTGTTATAATTCTTAATCCAGATGTGCACGTGCGCAGCTGTTAGAAGCTGTTTCTGCCTGTTCTGCTTTGTCTGAACGCGTTTGTGAGACGTAAACACTATTATTACACACAATGTTTTTTTAAATACCGGTTGTTGTGTGAAAGAAGCAGACAGTGGGTGACTTTGACACACGTCTGTATTTCTTTTATTCAGCATCTCAGGACACTGAACTGAACACTGCAAACTGCGTACATCTGCCCTCTCATCTCCCGTGAGAAACTCGTGAAATGTCCTGCACTGTACATGCTAAACCCCACATTATAAACATGCAAATTAATGGCAACATTAAGTATTTTCTAATTAAATGAGATTGTTTTATCTTGCTAAAGTCATGGGTTGGTTGATGTTTTCCGGGAGCACATTATTTATGTATTTTTTCCCATTTTAAATAATGGGAAAGAGACACTTGATATTTGAAAAATTCAGTATGTTGTCAGAGATAAATTAGATTCTGATACCGAGGAATTACTGTATATGTTTTCGTGTAGCTGTCAACAGACACTATCACTGCCCTTCACCAACGTACACCGACTGCAGGTTTTAATTGGATAAAAGAAGTTAATTCGCTTACCACAATTCCTGGAAATAAAAAAAGTATTTTTTTGACAATTTTCTTCTATTTTGTTTGTAAAGTAATTGTTAATTTATTAATTCATGATCGTTGTACGTGTGAGCTGTCGTATGTTGAGTACGAGTAGGTCGAGGACAGTCAGCACCCCGTGTGCTAAAGCAAAACTTCTCAGTAGGTTTTCCATTCCATAGCACCAGAGATGTCGACTTTGCTGGCAGATACTCATGGGAACCTGCATGATAAGTCTCTTCAGTTCCGGCAAAATCCACCAGCATCCAGGGTTGGATGATGTAGTCACTGTGAAGGGCTCTGCAAAGGTTCTCATAGGTGGCTACCTGACAACTGACCTGATTTGTGGTCCTCTGCATTTTGCCACTGCTTTCCTCACAGCATTCATTTAGTTAGATGAAGTATAATTCATATTTTTTAGCAAAATTTTTGGAGGTGGGGCAGTGAAATATTTCACTTTTGATCTGTCCTGAAACAACACAGCATAGGTTAGTGTTAAACCTCTCGGATTAATCAGTTATATAACTTGTTGAAAAACTAAGTTAACTAAACTTCTTAAAATTGCATTTAACAGCTTTTAAACAGAAATAATGGCCACTCACATTCCAGAAAACTTTGCTCATCTTTTCAATGTAACAAGTAGACTATTTCGTGAATAAGACCAGGACAGCAACAAGACCAAGAAGATGGAAGGATTGGAGCCATCCACACTCCTCTGTGTATTTGTGTTTCAGCAGTGGCACCATGGCACAGCTTCAGGTTCCATGGAGTGCGGATCTCCGAGGAGCTCTTCTGCAACCACAACATAGCCTACCTGTTGAAGAAGGCACAACAGCATCTCCATTTTCTAAGGAGACTGAAAAGAGTTGGATGTTCATCCCGCATCCTCACCAGCATTTATAGATATGCTATAGTGTATCATGACATCCTGAATCATAGCCTGGTATGAGAACTGCAGGGCTCTCCAGGGGGGCTCTGCACCAGGTAGTGAAGACTGCCCAGTTCATAACTTGGACTTCACTGCAATCTAGACTACGTACAACAAGCAGTGTGCAAGAAAAGCTTGCATAATTACCAAAGACCCCCACACCTTCTCCACCATTGGTTTTCACCACTGCCATCCAGAAGATGCTACCACAACAGCACCAGACTGCTGAATTCCAGAAAGCATAGTGACTGATCACCACCACCACTGACCACCAGCCCTCTGTACCATCACTACCGACAAACTGCTTGTACTGATCCTCTTTTCTTTCCTTTTCTATTTATCATTTTCTCTGTTTATTGTCAACGAATCTCTTTTTATCTATTCATTTTCGTACTTGTTTTCTTTGGCATTCATCTCCTCTGTGTTGTCCTGTGTCCTCATGCTGTCCGTTTAGCATATGGTCTGGGAAAATTTGGCAGTTATCTCCTGTGCATCTAAATAAGGGCAGAATGACAATAAAATGAACCTTGAACCTTGACAACTCGAACTCAGCTGAACACAAGTTTGAAATGATATTTAGCCCTACATTTAAAGCGCCGTGGTTATCGTTTCTGAAATTGTGCTACACGTTTAACAATTCGGCCAAGCGCAATTCTTAAAGATCTCAGACAGAACACCAATAGCATAGACAGGGAATCCACCAGCATTAGAAAAGAAAACATTGCTTTAGAGGAACCTGAGTGAGGGGTCTTTCTGGCTGGTGGACAGGGCTACGGTTAGGGTTGGTGGTTCCTGGTGTGGCCACAAGTTAAATGTCAGATTCCTGAGGTAAAACCAGGTCCAATAAAACTTTTTGGATCTCTACATATGCTTTACGTTTATGTTGCAACTGTCGGTATCCTTCCGTTTCTACACTCAGTTCTTGCTGTTCGACATTCAGTTTCCTTACGTCTTGACTGAATGGAAAACAACCACAAAACACAATCTTTCTGTTCACACAGGGGGGATATAAACCATTTTAAACCACTGTATCATTACATTTAGTAAGTCTTTACTATGCAGCATTTACCATCTTGGTAACTATTACATGTAACTGAAATTTAAAGCCTTCAAAATATTGACATTATCTTATTAATATCTTACTTGAAGAGAGTATAGAACATTCATTTATGATACTGAAATTTGTACTGACTGCCTTCTGGTTACAATTCACCATCAGTGAATTTTGCCTTTTTTTGTTTTGCGCAAGTCCTCATGACTTTAAGCCATAATCCACAGTTATTCTCAGCTATCTTTTTTTCAGCATTAATGGAAAGTTGCAAACAAATTCATGCCTATGAAGTATTGATCCAGGATACAGGATACCGTCAGAATAACAGGAACTGAAATCTCACAGTACCAAATGAATGAGGTAAGGTGCAAAAAGAAATTTTTTTTTACATTTCCGGTGTGAGTAATGATAAAGTTAATTAAGAAATTTACACCTAAATTTTTGTTAACACTGGCATCAAATCCAGAGTAGTCTCTTAGCCTGGATCCCTGTGGTTCTGGGATAGGCTCCAGGCCCACAACCATAACCAGGACAAACGGTTACAAACAATGAATGAATGGACAGATGTATGGATGGATGGATTGATGGATGGATGGGTGCAAGTTTAAAGTTTTTCATTATTCCCATATATGTTCTTTTACTAATTTTTTTGGCCAGGTGTTTACAGTTGCAGTATGTATGCAGCAGGCTCTAGTACAAAATAAAGTGTTTATTTCCAGCTGGATCTCTATGTGATCATTGCACACTTTTACTCCCCATATGGAGTGCTGAGTATATCAATAATGCCACAGTTGTCAATGAGTTTTAAAACAGGGAATACTTAAAACAATTTTAAACGAGGCTGAAATTTTTCCCTTGAAATGTGACAAGGGAGAGAAGGAGACTGAGAAAACAGCTGAGTGGTTGTGAATGTTTTATCCCACTAGCAGATGAAGAGGAGTTCAGAAAGATGGTATGAAAACTATTGAATTAAATGTACTCTAAAAAGATGTTCTGGCTCCTACGGCAGTGAGAGGAATGATTTTGGATATAAAATGCAGCTGGGACAGATTAGTAGGAAAGCGAGAGCATGAAGGTAATGAATGGAGAAAGAGGCTGAGGAATAGAGGGAGCTGTAGAGGAGACGGACTTTGCCACACGTCCACCCCTAGCAGCTGCAGGCGTGCAATCAGTTAGGCCTTATTGCTGACCGAAACACAGGGCACTTGCTGTGCTTCCAAAGAGAGAGAAAAGACAATAAACACGACACCGATGGCTGCTCTTGCACAACATACAGATAATTCCGTGTTGTATAACTCAGGAACCTGCATTCATGGTTGAACAAAGCACTAACCTGCAGCCTGGAATTCATTAGCCACTTTGTGACCTGCTAACTTGTCTGAAGCTGAACTAATTTAATGCTCTTCCAAAAGTTTGTCAAACTGTGCTTATAAATGCGTTAACTGAAAAAACTCCACTCTCTCATACGTCATTAAATTCTCTCCAGTGTCCATTTGGCGACTTCTGTCGGTTACAGTGGAGTAGCAGGTAGTGCTGGTGTCTCACAGCCTTTTTGGGCTGCGGGTTCAGCCATGGGTCTGAAGTCAGTTCAGTCTACGTGAAGTTTGCATGTTTTTACTGTGTTTCTGTGGGTTTCTTCCAGGTGCTCCTGTTTCCTCTCACAATACAGAGTCCTGCAGTATGTTCCAGCAGGTAAATGAGCAAATGACTGTGTGTATTATTTTCCTGCAATGGACCAGCATCTCATTCTGTGTTTACCCTACTTTACTCCACACGCTTCAAGAATGAACACTGGACCACCACAACAATACACGAGAAAAGCAGTTTTTGGTATTGGATAGATGGCAATCTCCTGGTCTACACAGAATTTCAGCGACGTTTTAGGCCAATTTGCATGAAGGACCTTTGTCATTCCTGTTTTATGTGTTACCTTGCTCACCTACAGCTGATCACCAACACTTACTTCCTGAGAACAGAATGTATGACAGCCAGGATGACCAGAATGAACCTGATCCTTCAGAAGAGGAGGGAGAATTGTTTGATTTTGACTTCAGACTTTGTGGAACACAACACTTGATCTTTTTGATGTCTGAACCACACAATGATCTGTCTGTCTCAGAAGCAAGTGACAGAAAATCCTTCAAGTTACAGGTGAACACTACATCTCCACAGTTTCTGGAGTTGAACAGATGCAACGATTCATCTGCGCTCTTGGCAATAGTTCTGTTGTTTGTTATAGAGTGTGAAAAGATGCTGTAGCCTGCAGTTCTCAGTCGTCTCTGGGAGTGACAGTACAGACAAAGTCCTAGACAGCAAAGACTAACATTGTTTTTGTGGGATTCTGTTAGTTCTGCAGTCATTAACAATTCATCTGACAATCCAACTTAGCACATTTTCTTACAATGTCTCATATATAACTTCACGTAGTGCCTCGTAGGCTCATATATGAACATATTATATGACATGCAACTCATTTTACCTTCATTTTGCTTTGCACACTGCCTGACAACTTTTAGTTCTTTGCTGGGTTCTGAGCTATTTCCTACCAGCCACCGATGCTTTTATCCCCTTCAGAAGTTACTCAGTTCTCTCTTGTTTGTACAGCTCTCTGTTTCATATTGAAAACAAGATGATGCTGAAGATGATGAAGTAGATCACCTTTGTTCAATCATGCATTGCAAGGGTTTCAAGGAGAACTGATTTCTGTTATCTGTTATTTATTACATCTGTTTGTTTATATCTGTTCTGTTATTAACTCTGAAAATGTCATTGTATGAAAAGAGTAATAGCAGCCACAGCATATTTTTTAAAGATAGGCACTTTACTGTGAAAGGAACTGAAGATTTGGATGGGGAGAATGAATGTACTCAGACATGGCCTTTCAAGTATTCAACAACATGTAAGGTTGTGGAACCAGTCATTGCAAAAACATCACTTGCCTTCGACCTTGTTTTGAACCCTGTTTAGCTGCCCTGTAAGTACATTAAGGGACCAAAAAACGTCACACACCTAGAATGAGGACAAGTAGACGTCAGTGTGTCACCTGGCCTTACTTTTGTCTGTAACCCCTAAGTTTATACAACAGTGCACTGGTATACAAATCGGTCATTAGGCACAGAGGAGAAATTAAATGTACTTTAACATTTATTTACAGTAATAACAAAACTTTTGTGCAAACATCCCACAGGGGACCACTTGTTATATTTACTGCACTTTCTCAGGAGAATTTGTAATGTAGCTAATAAATAGCCTGAGCAGATAAAGTATACAATAATATATTCTCATGCATTCCATGATGAAGCCTCCTTTTGTAATCCAAGGCCACCCTTATTGCGCTCAAGAGCCCCAACCTAACGGATCTCTGCATTTCACCCCCTCCGGCAGCTCATTTAATGTACCACACAAGTGAATCATGTCATATGAACGGTATGAATTAATACATGGTTAAAATAAGTTGAAAAAGTTCCTGTTTGTAGATCACCTTACATAGTAGGTCACTGGTTTCAGCTATGAAATCCTTTCCCACATTTCACCAACACCCCCAAAGAGGTGAGCCCTTAAAGGTCCCGCCCTCCGTAAGTGGCATCAGGTAGCATGCTTGGTAGGTAACAGTGGCCAAATTACAGGCTTTAGTTCTGGACATGGGTACTGCTTTTTACCACTGAGAAATGTTCTTAAATCCAACATGTTAAATTAAACGCAAACGTAGCTGTCTGCTACGTAGCTCATTTTGTCTTGGTCATGAGGCTAGTAAGTGTAATTTGGAAGGATGGCTACAATAGCAAGTAAACAGTCATCTAGATATCTGATAATGTAATGCATTGCACATGACCACCACAAAAGCGTTTTCCCCCAGCTTGTATTTTGTCCTGTTGAGTGTTCTTTGTCGTTTCTGTAAAAAAAATTCTGCAAGAAGTAACAACAATAATATGAATAAATCAGATCACAGAAAGGATTCGAGGTTGACTTGTGTACGGTTCTCTGTTCAGATATGCTGTGTTAGCAGGAACTTGAGATCCTTCTCTTCCTTTGACCTGCAATGATGTCAGAGGAACTCAGATTACTGTAGTTTAACCTGCTGTATTTACACTATTGAAATGGTTTCTGGAAAATGAAGCAGGTGATACTGTAGACTGATCAGTGATATAAGCGACGATGAGTTAAAATATAAAGACTTTGAAATTCAAAACTGAAAGTGCATCTATATCCTTTTACTACAGAGGGATTATCTAACTGATAGTCGGCATTTTACTGACAATGAGGCGGAAGCATGGATGGCAAAAGACTTACAGTAATGACAGACAGAAAGAAGAGTCAATCTGTTTCAAAGCCAGATGTCAAATCCTGGAATTAAAAAAAACTGAGTCTTCCAGAGAAATGCGCTTTGTCGTCTTTATATTAAAGCATGATAAAAATCAGATAATACGGCAATCAGAAACTGTTTCCAAACACATACACACCTCTCCTTGGTCTCATCCAGTCTAAACCGGAACAAGGAAGTGTGACCAAATCAGCCAGACGTGAGCTTGTGACCTGTCTGACAGGTAAACAGTAGGAGCATGACTTTGTTAATGCAGCACGACACACACACTCCATCCGGGAGTTGTGCCAGCGACCATGTCGCTGCACAGGAATTCGTGACTTACCCCATGCAGTCTGCCTTGGCCTCACCTGGCCCGCCTCCCTACCAGCCACAGCATGTTGCGTACATGTGTGTGAAACTCTCTTTGCACTCTAACCTACACTAAAATGGGTGTGTGCAGGAAGAAATTGATTCCAGCATTCAGGATCTGTTTAATACCTTTGATATATCAAGCAGATAGTGCATACAGTGTATAGTGTATGTATACATGTATATAGATAGAGTGGTGCTCATTGGCCACAGAAACCTTCTTCTGTGCTTTCCTAAAAGGACAAGTTTTCACCTTGTAAAACCTTAAAGTTGTTTTCTGAAAAGTACAGCAAAAGATTATTACCAATTATAAGTAGACACCCCACACTGAGAGGCTTTGGGGATGCGCTTAGGGTAACACCCTTAGTCACAAGAGGTGAGGATTATGTTAACATCTAATATATTGTTTATTTTATCATTTATTTACAAAAAGATACATTTATTTATATATAGGCATTCTTCATAACGTAAATCTTTCCTGGCATTCTGCTCACAACCAGAATTCTCACCAGTAGAACTTGCTATTAACACTCAGTTAAAAAGTGAAAGTAGCTGGCGGTGTAAAAGGTTCACTCATTTTTCACCAATCTTATAACACACAAATCCACACTGTACAAAAGCTTAAGAACCACTTGTTTAAACATTGCTTATAACTTGCACAATTTAATGCATGCTTTCCCTGTTCTGTTTCCCCCTTTAGGTGGCTCTTCCCCAGATCAAACTGTATGGAGTTTGCATGTTCTCTCCGTGTTTCCGTGTTCACGTGAGTTTCCTCACGGTGCTCCAGTTTCCTCCCAAAGTCCAAAGACTTGTTTCAGGTAAACTGGTGATTTTAAAGCGTCCATCGTGAGTATACGTGTAAACTATTTATAACCAAGTGTGTGTGATTTCGATGAACTGACACCCTGCCTCATGCAATGAGCTCTGGAGCACCACAACCCTGCGCTGGAAACTGGGTTATAAATAATTGCCAGATTTTGTGATCCTGTTTTTTGTCTGTTTGAATATATTTGTCTTTTGTTGCATTATTTTTTAAAGGTTTACATGAGTTACATAAAATAAAGATTATTATCGTTACAATATTTTACATTTCTGATTGAGTAAAATGAGAGAATAGTTAAAGGGTTTGAATCAGTGGTAAGCCCTGTATATAACAAAATATCTGCCAATGGTAAGAATTCAATTCTAATCTGTAAGGAGATAATCTCACATTTTTACAGAGGTCTTCCCTGCCTCTGGAATCCAGTAACAAGTCCACCGTAACCTATCCTCCTGTTTGCAAGACAGTAAGTACAATGCCATTTGAAATCTGTACATTCAAATTTCCTCCATTCTATGGAAACTTTGCTATTTTATTTTTCAATGGCGGTAGACAGAGGCCAAGATGAGAAGGAAGAGACAATCCATTTTGGACAATAGGCCAGATCCCCTAAACAAATTGATCGCCCTGAACTCTTTTATCCACCAGGGTCATTCAACTTTGCACAAAAAAGTGCTTCTGGATGTCTATCAATAGCCACCCAGCTTTATAATGCCACACAAAAATTAGTCAGTTGTTAGTCTTTACCTCAAGTTGTTAAACTTGTTGTCTCTTCTTTTATTTATTATCTGTGATTTATTGGTTACTTATTTAATTTGCAGCTTTTGTTACGTGTCTTCTTTTCTGTAAACTCTGTTTCAAGCTGCTGTAATGAGTGAATTTATATCCTATCCTGGCCCAACCCCTCTTATCCTATCCTCTCTTCTCATGTGCTGTCCTATCCTATCCCCTCTTTGCTGAATCCGGGGCAGAGCCTTGGTGCTTCATGTTTTCCAACTGGGCCTGTTTACACCTTTATTTTATGGGTTATGGAGTAACAGATCCTGAGCTTTGCCTCCGTGAGAGAAGGTTAACCTGAGCTCTTTACGTAAGATTACTGCTTGTCCTCCAAGTTCTACCAGACTGAGTGGCTTTGACGTGTCTGTGCAAACTGTATAAAGTGTCTCTCCAATAAACAGTTAGGAGCAAAGGAAAAAAGGAGACTTGCACAAGCTTTGTGGTCACCAGGCTGTAGAAAGTATTGCTTTAAACACAAAATGTACACCAAAACCACCAATTTTTCAGTGTGTACCAACACGTCAGGGAAATGACAACAGAGACATTTTATAATCAGAAGAAAAGACATATTTATGGTGGGCAGACTTTTGTTACATAACCACAAAACTGAGCATCAAACAACAAGAACGTCATGAGCGAAACCTCTGCCTGCACATATGAGTTTTGCGATCAACTCTGTCTAGAAATGAACAGAACACAGAGGGACACATATGCACGGCAGATTCATAATTTGTTTATCAAAATACTGATTGTTTTTTGTATTTTTTTACTGGTTATTGTATCTATTACTTGTTTACTTAATCTTTTCCTTTTTTTTCTCTTTTTCAATTTGTTTTTGATTATTGGGATTTGTTTGTTTGTTTGTTTTTAAACTGACCACCGCAGAATACACATTTGTTGCACATGCACACATATACCTGAGCTAAAATACACAAACACAGTGCACCTATTGCTAGCGCACACACACACGTAGGCCTTTACTGTGAAGAATGCAGTCACACACTCCCCGTTCAGCATACATGCACATGGTGTTTACCTAGATCTGCACACATTTACACTGCATGCGTGTGTGTGTGTGTGTGTGTGTGTGTGTGTGTGTGTGTGTGTGTGTATACGCACATATTCCATTATTCACTCTGCTTCAGCCACGTTTATACTGCTCCATAAACTCTGCCACCCATCTCTAGCAAACTTGCTCACCCCCCATCTTACCAACTTACTTCATGGTTCCCTATTGAAATTCACTCAGTTTTCCTTCAGAACCTTTCTGTGTTTAACAAACACTGGCGTTCTATTCAATGCTTTGTCTCTAAACAAGCCAACCTCATCTTCTCTTCTTAAAGAGTAGGTCACACATAGCGCTCTGAGCAACATAAAGTGCAGGTCATGAGCACCGGTGTCATTCACCTTCAGCCCCATAGACACATCCTGTGTCATGATTCACAGCTTTGTTGAAGGCTTTATGCCCTCTTTAATTGGCACGGCCTGGCCCTTCTGCTTTATGGAGCTCAGTGTTAAGAGACTTGCAATTGGGTTTTAACAAAACCTCACCCCATGACCTGCTGCCAAATGTCCATGGTGAAACGGCTGTGGGACACATTCCAACATCTATTGCTGCAGAGGGAGAGAAGAGAAGAACAGCCACTCTGTCATCCATTAGCTGTTTGGCTGAATGCAGAACATGGTTCAGGGCAGCTGTCCTTAAGGTTACCATGAGTAGACATTTACTTGACAGGACTTAAAACATCATGGAAAGTGATAGATCAAAATGTTATATGTTCTCCAAAGGGGTTGTAGGTGTTTCTCATGGTATGAGAACCCACAGTGTGAGGGCTGAGTGTGAACTGTTTGCAATAATTAATGTATAATGAAGGATAAATACAACAAATTACAGTGATTTTTAATCAATTAATTATTTATTCTAAATTTCCTGTTCTGGTCAGGGTCACAGCGGTCTAGAACCTATCCTGGAACCACTGGGTGGTAGGGTAGGAGATCATACCCTGGATGACACACCAGTCTTTTGTAGGGTAGCTACACACAAACACTTGCACATACACTCATGCTATGGATAATTTATAGTGACAAACGAAGCTGAATCACCTGTCTTTGGACTGCAGGAGGAAACCTACTGAGATGCAGAAAGAACATGCAAATTGCATACAGACTGAGTCAGTTTCACGCCTACATCCCTTCAGCCCAGGTGCTGCAAGTAAACAGCCTTGAAACGTGAGTACTATGCTGCATTTCAGGCATTACCATGTTATATTTTTATACACCCTCAGAAAATGCATTCTTTGAAAATTTTTGGAAATGACGTGTGTGTGTGTGTGTGTGTGTGTGTGTGTGTGTGTGTGTGTATATGTGTGTGTGAGAGCACACTGCCAGTTACTGAAAAATTATGAGGCAAGCAATAGCGCATATGACACTCCCATCTTGTGGACCAATGGCCTCACAAAGTGAAGGTGCAGTCATTAAGGAGACAATCCTTAACTGAGATTCATTCTAAGCAAAGACTGGTTCTGGATTAGAAAAAGCTAATTCTCTATTTTCTGCTTAGGCCCATGACTGGGTTGATTTGTATTTACTTGTTTTCTCATATTTGCCATAACAACCACTTTTGTTTCCCTTGGCTTCGAAACCACGCAAGTGGTCACTATGTATCAGCTATGACTTTATGGCATTTCCAGCCACCCACCCATCCATCCATCTATATGCCATAATAATAAAAAAATGTATACTCATCACTACCTCATACCTGCTCCCATTTTGGCCTAAATATGCAGTATGTGAGCTTTTAAATCTTGATTTAAAACCACAATTGCATAATTGTATGTTTTTGCAGGTTAATGTACACACCATTTACAATGGAGGAAATTCTTTAATAGTAGAGTTCTATAGTCACCACAAGTTAGCTATTCATCAGGCTATTCTAGGTGGTCCTGGTCTGATGATGCAAAGTCTGGCCTACACATCTGTATTTGAAATGTGTGGTGGTCAAAATTCTGATCCACACTGTGAATCGGAAACATTGTGGCAAACCCCATGACACATCTGAAATATTAGCTTTTCCAGAGACACTCCCAAGCACTAGCTCACTGGTTTAGCAATAGCGCAATGACACAGACTTTTGATGTGGCAGGTGATTTAGAGCAGTAACAAAATAGTAATAAAGTAATAAGGTTGAGCACATGAGTTAAGATGTTCCAACAATTTTTTTCATTCCTGATCGAGGTGAATATTATTAGTTGGTCGAGGACCAAGCAAGCAGAAGAGAATTTGAAAAGAAAAAATTACTGCCACCCCTGTGGCACTGGACAGCCCGTTGTTGCACAACTCTGTCCACAAAATACACAGTCCAACTTTTCATTAGCTGCATCATGCTACGTTTGCTAATCCCAGTTCAGAATAGGAAGTGGGCTGGGAGAGGATTGTCCCCACCCTGTAGCCAGGCTTACAAACAGGTGAAACACTCCTATACGATGGCTTATAGGCAGATATGCACACATTCATTCAAACACACGAGGGAACATTCCGTGTTAAACGCATACACCATATATGCACCCAAGCACAGGTGAACAACATTTTGCGCGTTTAACTTTTTCTTAAAAACCCTGCGCAATTTGAAATAACTAATATCAGGACCCCACTTTCCGATTTTAACCGCGAAAAAATACACCGAAAACCCCCAAAACCAGTTCTCTTAAATATGACTAAAACTCTGTAAAACACCTTGCAGCATGTGAAGCATCTCACCACACCGCTCAAACACAGGGCATTGCATTACGCACCGCACCACACACACACACGCACACACACACACACACACACACAGGGCATTGCAAGTGAATAGTACAGTTGATTGTGAGTTGTGGTGAGTGTCTCACCTCCTTCAGTTCTTTTAATCATTTCACTTCTGTCATATGCATATTTCAAGTCTCATCACCTTTTTTCTTTTCAATTTTTTGCCTTGTTTAGCTGAATTACACTTTATTTATGAGATTGAAGGTGGAGACACTGCGCAAACACATAGAAGCAAAGTGAACATGAGACACAAAACTATAGGATATTAGCAAATGAGGTCCCTTGCAGATGCCATACACCACAGTATTACATCCCAAAGCCAGGTGATACAAGAACAAGCTTCCTGTGTGATAGGTGAACTTAGGAATTCTTGATTTCTTGGAGATGTATTTCTATATGCAAATGTGCAGATATCTCAAACCAAAGATGAAGCTCCCCATTTCATATAATGTGGCCAACAAAAACACATGTCAGTTAGTATATACTATACTTGCTATACTGTAAATAGTCTGCATTCTGTTCAGTCACATGATAAGGCAGCTATAGTAGGACATGCACACCTGAACACACAGCTTGCCTTGGCTGGTAATGTGAGTATCAAAAAAGTAGTCAGCAGTAGTCAGTTGAGTCATCTTTAGTGGCAATTGTTTGTTTCAGTAGGTTTTCATGTTTTTATAAGTGTAACCCTTTTACAGTGTGATAGTTATTCTTTGTTAATAACATTTATATCTACTCGCAAGTGACTGAACATTGTTTCCAAATTAAGCCAGAACCGGACATTTTCTAGTAAATACAAGACAAGCAAGATGGACACAAATGCACTTTTTCACTAGACAACCAAAACAAACCAATTTGTTTAAAGTCACGAAATGAAGCACATATCTACATTTAAAGAAATCCAAGGCTAATTTTTAAAGTCAAGGTAGTGAAGTTAAAAGGTTTTAAAGAGCATGCCCCCCCAGTGAGTATCAGTGGTTGATACCAGCTATGTTATGCAACTGAAATTATCACCAAGAAATCAAAACCATTTTTCAGATGCCAAAGCATGTTTTATCATGTTTCTGATATTCTAGGTGTTCAGAAAAACACCTAAAATAAGCTAGAGATGTCAGACACATGAAATTGTGTGGCTACTGAGTTAGCCACTATTTTTGAGAACACTTTTCAGACCTGAGGTCAATAAAGATTTTACTTTTTTACATGTCATCGTGGGTTTCCTCCGAGTGCTCAGGTTTCCTTCAGGAATTCAAAGATATGCGTTTCAGGTTAATGAGTTACTCTAAATTGCCTTCAGCGTGAGCTTGTGTGTCTAAATGTGTGCATGTGTGGCCACCCTGTGATGCACTGGTGTCCGGCTCAGGGTGTGATTTCATAGCCTAACGCTCAGTGATGCTGAGACTGTCACAACCCTGTCTATGATAAAGCACTTAATGATAATGGTGGACAGATGGATGGATTGATAAAGATTTTATTATTACTGAAAAAATAACAGCCTGAGGACCATTTAAAGGCACCTCATAAGCCAGTGATTTTGGAAAGTCTAACTTGGATGGCAAAATGACTCAACTTGAGTTTGACAGTCTGCCAGGTATAAAAACGAACAGGGCTATTGGAGGAATTAATCAAATTATTTCAAGAAAAACATTATGCATTGCTTAAGACTTCTGTACTTTTGAAGTCCCTGAAGTTCAAAACTATAATACAAATGTAGTTGTGGCTATGGCAAAGTTTATGACAGATGGGGTTTCCTACTAAATTTTGAAATAACTGTTTGATCTTAGAGAGAAAATACAAACATGAATGAAAGGAAGCTACTTGCCAAATTTAAAGATGATGAAGCATGAATGTGCTGTGTTGGACTGGTGTCCCATCCAAGGGCAGTTTCATAGCCTAGCACCCAATGATTCCAAGACAGGCTTCAGACCAGTGCAGCCCTGATCAAGATATTCAGTGAATGAAATGAATGAATTAATCAATGAATGGATGGATGGATTAATGGATGGATGTGACAGATTGCTTTTCTAATGCATATAACCTTAATTGAGGAGTTAGTAGTATTGAAAGGTTGAACTGAAAGGTTGCTTGGTGTATTGCCCAATGGAGTCCCCTTGGGTGTTGCACCTGCCGTCAGACGAGATTTTTGGGTGAGGCCAGGTGTTTGGTATAATATTTCCTCCCCAAAAATACATGTATTTCAAATCATTTAAACTAATGACGAAATTAAATTAATGTTTTTAAATATCTTCTTATAAGTTAGAGAACATTCCTATAAATTCCCAAGTGGGTGTTTAGCAGAGTGCCTTGTCTTAAGAGACAAAGTTCGTAATATTAAACCGTTTTTTGCTGCATCCAAGACAGTCTTCATGTTACTTATCAGGTAAAGTTGTAGGTATCTTGCAATACTACAGGCAAAGGATCATTTCTCACTGATACATAGTACTTGTCACAAAGTTGTAGTGAAGTATGTTTTACCTGCTCTGGTTACACGATTCACTGACCGTTTTTCATTTCACTGCGGTTTCCCCCACATTCCCAAATCTGTGCATGCATGCCTTCACTCAGACACTTACAAACCCACTTGGAAAACCCCAACTTAGTGTTCCAAAGGTAATCTTACTGGAAAAAAATACCCCAGAGGGTTGTACATTCAGATTTCAAAGAATTCACAAGAAGATCCCATCCTTCCTCTTATTGTGAAGTCATTGAAAAAACTGTGAATCAGATGCAAATAGAAGTAATAAATCATGTCATAAATTCTCTGTAAACCTTCAAGGAAGTTAATTTCCTTCGAAAATGTATTGAAATGAAAAACTGGCTGTTGTGGGTAGAAAAGTAAGAAATTCCAAGAAACCCATTGCCAAATCCTGATTTGGGGATTTCTTTTGAATAAGAGCCACAGACAACACAGTAGCCGTAACACAGAAGTCATGTTATGAAGAACGTGCGCCTTGTTGTATCTAATAGAGGTTTTAGAGGAACTCAGGTAATAATCCACAGTGAGTTGACAAGTTTTTTCTGGCATCATAAAACAAATCTATGTTATCTGTCAGGGGCATGCTTGTGACGTATTAGTGACGTATCACATTACTGGCGTTGTGTGTTTTCTTTAGAAGCAAAACCGTTGCTGGCAAACACCCATGTTTCCGCTTGCATGTTTGGTTCAGCACTCTATTTCTTTTACCTGTCTGTGGCCTTTCTCACCTATGAGACTGGATTACGCTGTAAGTAATTTTGCATTTACAACTTCCTGCTGCCTGTATAGCATGTTGTCATGAACGTTTCTTCTCTGAACTCCCAGAAGTGTTTGACTAACTGGCATGCCCTCCTTTAACTCTGGCTACTCTGACAGGACAATGGCCTTTCTGCATTTGCAAGGCTTCAACCTCTCTGTATGCTGCTGCATCTGCTGCAGTCTGTGTTCCACCACAATACTGAACTCGGTATAACACTGGCATGTCCTTCACCACTTTACTGCATTGATGCTGTTCTTTTTCATGTTCTATCCATTCATTTTGAAAGACCTGAGGCCTTTGCTTACTAACGCTGAAAAGATCTATGCTCAGACTGAACATTATGCCTTGGAGATAAATTTGGAATTTGTAAAATCCATCAATATCTTTATGGTTGGAAATTCACATTTTCATAATTGTCTCATCACAGGAATTTTTATTCCCGATAAGGTATTTCCATCAAAGGCAGCAACCAGAATAAGAGTTGGAGACTATTTGTCTCGGCCTACCGTTAAAACCCTGAACACAGTAAAACTACTTACCATCCAAAATGCAGACAGCCTGTCATGGTTGCCCCTAAAAGTACCACACAGTGACAGAGTGGATACTTTAAAGATACTCCACACCGAGTGGATAAAGTCAGTATCTGTCACCTTCACCTAAATTCATCGGAAAACACAAAGAGATTGTACACTGTCAACAGTATTCAAACTGGTATCCCAAGGGCACAGTGCTGTTGACACAGGTCACAAGAACAATTTGGCGTGTTTCCTTGGCAGGCACACTGAAGTCACGGTGTAGCAACAATGTCTAATGTGGGCAAGGCGTGTATTTGTGCCACCCAAAATACATGCTAGGTTCCTGAGCAAGCTACATGATGGGTATGTGGGTATCCTGCAGGTAGAAGATGTAGCACATGGCTACAGTATGTTTGCATTCAGGAATAAACAATCAGAATGAACAACCATGTCAACTACACACTGGATTATAAAGCATCCCAATTACTTTATTATGTCACTGTAGTATAATTTGGTCTTGCTTGGTGGTAGTTTTGCTCAAGGGCTTTACCTTGTCTGCCGGACGCTTTACATTGCATGTGGCTCCTCGGTCTAGTTGACTGAGCTACAACTTCTTATTAGGTTGAGATTCACACACTTCTTATGAATCCTTGCTCCAAGCAGCCCAGTTGTCTCAGGGAAATAAATATTTCTGGTGCTAGTCTGACCCGTGTCTGCTTTTGTACCTGTGCCCTCTAGGGCGTTGACTTTTCTCGCCTTAATGCTTTTTCTTGGACACACACATTTTGGCAACATGATTTAGAATGCTGCATTGCTTGCACAACTTTTGATGCTTAGGGCAGTGCTGTCCTATTTACCGCAGGGGAAATGATTTGGGATATTAATATTATATCTTACCGATTGTCTTAATGCATCCCATGAATTTGTTTCTCAGTCTTCATTCCATGGCCATTCATTTTTTTTCTGCTGCTCCATTGTTCCATACAGCAGATTTCTATGACGCTTGAAACGCTGAGATGTTCTTGTATAAGACGTCACCAGTTTATTGCTGTGCTACTAATACTTTGTTCCTGATGAGCTTCTCTGTCAATGGATTATACCTCCAGGTTGCTCCTTTCTGTGCTGCTACGTAACAAAGGTGTCAGTCTTTTGGGGACAAAAATAAATACTTAAATTGGAAATACTACCACACAGCAGTCTTCTTTCCACATAATTTTATCAGAACAATTTTAGAAGGTGAGGGCAGATTTTACCAAGATCACTTTAACTATTGGCATGAAGACTGAAATTTCTCATTTACCTTTGTTTTCACATATTGTTCTTATTTTAACATAATGAACATGATAAACGGAGAAGCTACAAAGGTAAACACCACTGAAAACACGTCAAATATCATATATGAAAAATTGTGGCGCTTCAAATTTGAAAATGGAACCCATGAGATCTGAAAGTACACAACCTGTACAACAAAGCAGCAGAGATCAGATTTGCTGAATTGGAGCCATTCCAGCAAACAGACAAAGCCATGGAATGAAATGCTCTCCTTGAATGTGGTTGGGACTGGGCAATAACAGAGGGGGGCACAGTGTTTAATAAGGTGACCCAGGTGGTTGTACCATACTGTGGTGCTATATGTCCTTGTACAGCTCCTTTACCCTCTCAGATTACATAAAATGGTTAAAAAACACTGAAAACACTCAGTTGTAAAAACATAATTGACTAATGGGGTAGCATACATTAAAGTTGCTGAAGTGTTGTAAAAATGTGTACAATTGCTTTAAATAACTTCTTTTGGAGCTGTTACAAACTTGCTGGTTTGGAAACTATGGCATCTCCTTAACATTCCAGGTGGAAACTGCCTGAATGGAGATATTTCAAGGTGTACACAGTTAAGTAAGGCAAGCTGATGTGTCTAAAAAGCGGCGTAAGCAGCAGCCCCCCAAAACAGAAAGCAATGTGCAGCACCAGAAAAAAATAGAAGCCTTGGAGGTGCCAAACTCAGTGGGGGAGGCCATTCCTCTCAGGTCAAATGGCACCTGCTGTACGACAGTTTCCTAAACACCGCACTTGCAAAACTATTGTTGTGCCAGTATTGTCTTGGCTGGAAATACAACATAACACAATGTGAGCCCAGCAGTAATTTATTGTGTGCTTCCAAAGGCACATGCTCATACCATACATGACCTTACTAATTTGCTTCTTGAGAGCTCCAAAGAACTATATTGACATCTGTTAATTTGCTGTGCACTTGGTCATCTGGGTTAGCATGAACATTTACTGAACAGGGGTCTGATGTTTCCTGCATTCCAGAGGCCGGACTGCATAGGTTTCAGTCTGGGATAATGTTTCCCACTATAAATACAATTCAAATGAAGAAACTTATAATACTGTCTTTAATTTTGTTCAATTTTCCACTTAAATTTTAATTCCATTTTCCCAAGCAACATCTGGGGGTTGAGCTGTTCGAAGAGCTCTTCCTCTATTCCGATGGTCAGATCGTGGACCGAAAATGAAATACGTTACTGTCGACAAATTAAAAGAAGGAGATCGATCAGCGACGCTAGGAAACGGGTTGCAAGAAAAGCCAGTATGAGGACAGCAATGTAATTGTTGTCTCTGATTTTCAAGCCAGTACCAGTGTACAGCTGCTGTGCCAGGTCAGTGAGCAACCAGCCTCCTTCAGCAGGCCTATAAATATGCCAGGTGCGTAAACATGTCACATACCAGCTTGAAATACAGCCCATGATTTGCTTCCTACAGCAACAATGGATCAGGGCAGAAGCTTTTACCCTTGTTCAGGGGCACAGGTCAAAGAGCCACCCAACCTGAACAATCTGTCAGTGAGGTCAAGGGTCAGCTCCTGTCGCCGACAAAATTTAAAACACAAATCAGTGTAATTGTGCTGGAGGTTTATTTGTTTTCCAACCAAGGATCACTGGGCTTCACACATACAAGAGGTAGAGATCGAACCCTTTAAATTAGTGCAATGATGATAATAGATGGAAAAATACCGCAGGCTAACTTAATCATAATTTCAGTTTACACACCACTGCAATATTAGACTAGTCTAATGATGAATATTTAATACATTTTTGCACATTAAGAACAGCCACAGTGTTTTGGTGAATCATGGTGGAAGCCGTTCACTTACTACAGCTTGTTCCATTTGGCGTCAGAAGGCTGTCAGTAGCACATTTCCAAGGCCTTGTGATTCCCCATTCAGAAAGGAGCTCCAGAACTGGCCATTCACTCATCGCACCATTCATTCACAGCTGCGTTGCCGTGCCTTTGTTAGCGCCCATTTCGTAGCTATTGTATTGCCATTTGAGGCTCCCTGCAGCTTTTCCCTTTCAGTTACTCCAATAATTGCCCCCAGCCCCGCTGCCCAAAGACAGCTCATGAGACAATAGCATCAATTTCAATGTGTCCTAAGATCGGAAAAAGTTTAAATCTGTTAAAAAAAAAAATACTGTATGGGTATGGAAAATCTGCATGTAACATTTACGAAAAAAAGTGTGCTGTTAAAAACCATACATTTGCAAATTAATTTTCATGTTTGTTATGTATTCTGTTCTGGCTACCTTGTTAAAGGTTTTGACTTTGATGCCATGTTATTTCAGTTTTGGTGTCTCTTTCATTCCCTTCTTACTAATAGTCAAGTTAGGACAACCTTAGGACACACAAAAGAAACCCGGCGCAAAGTATTCTGTGCAATCCACATAGAGCTAGATCAGCTCATAACAACTGATAGCAGGAACTGCCCATTTCCGTGACCCCTGCAAAAGATTCCTTTTTCCCAGGATTCTCAGATACTGCAGCTGGAGAAACAGGCTGTCCAGCCACACTTTCATCATTTACTCCTCAGATTTGCAACCCAAATTGGTTGTGTTTGTTTGTGTCAGACTGTTTTTTTAATCATCAAAGATGTTTCTTCCTTTCTTCCTTCCTTGGCACCTGAACCGGATTCCATCAACAATCAGGGGTTCGTACAGAGTGTCCGCCACAAGCACGAAAGGAACTGCTCAGAGTTAAGTTCCCGTCCAAGCCTGTGCTGTGTTTCTGGTGTCCTGTGTAATAGTACATATCACCAGGGTCCAGAATTCATCTGCTCTCTCCTTCACCCCTACTTTGAATGCAAACTTTGCACCTGAGTTCAGCGACACTGACTGCGAATCTTATTTCATTAAAAAACAACTATTGCCTCAACTCCAGGCAGTGTGGTGGTGTAGAAGGTAGCGCAGCTAAGCTCACGGGTTCAGATGTAGGTTTGAGTCCGCCTCGGGCCGTGCGGGGTTTGTGTGTTCTCACCATGTTTGCGTAGCTCGCCTCTGGTTTATTTTCACAATCCAAGAACACGATTCGCATTAACTGGTGTTTTTAAATTGCTTGTAATGTGTGACTCTTTTGAGTAACAGTAGGTGAACGTGTCCCCTCCTGGAAACCGTGCCGGAACAAGTGATTAACAAAAGTGTAAGAGTGAATTGCATTATGTCTCCTTGCTTGTCATATTATAAGTGTTTTTAGATGTGGGATGGATGACACTGGAAAAAGCCAGCAGCTGAAGAATGAAGCAGCAGTCAACCATGAGCACCTCAGACCATCTAATGACTAACACAGTAGTAATACTGCGGCACAATGTAAACAAAAAGGTTTACTCAAGGGTACATAAAAAAGGCTGCACACGCTCACATGTGTCCTGTCTGAGTTTTGCTCTTCCTGTCTTTTAGTCTGAAAAGGCAATTTGTACTCTGGTTGATTCATGGAAATCTACTTTCACTGGGAGGACGTTACGTCATTCTCAACTTGACTACCAGACAGCAACAATGACCTTAAACCGTCTACTCATACCCTTGTAAATGCGTCTGCGGGGCACTGACTGCGTGCGTATGTGGATCTGCACGTCTCTAGCGCAACACGACATGGGCTCGGGGCTGCTTGACAGCATTTCTCAGTAATTTTGGTTGGTGGGACATGAACCGCAGTAACAAATGTCAGTATTTGGGAATGGCTCACTGACAACGTGTGAAAGATATTTTGAAAAATGCTTTCCGTGATGAAGCATAAAAATAAAATAAAAAACTGTTTTCGAAAGCTGCATTTCCTGAGATGGAAGTTTATACACCCCTCCTCTACAGTTAATGCTGGAAAAAAAAAAAGAAAACAGAAAAGGCCCTCATATCTGTATGATCTTGTGTCAGCTGTTCATGTCTGTTATCTGGTTTCACAAAGATTTATATTTTGTTCATCAATATATTTATTACTTTATTTAAAAAAATATTTTATTTATTTCTGACCTGTATAGTTTTGTACAGTTCTTTTCAAACATTAGACGTGCAGTGTGTTTGCAAGCATTAAACCAAAAAAAAAATTTTTTTCTTAGTTTCATAAAGTAGGAGCCATTCACAGAAATATCAATACAAAAGTAAAGCCTTGTATTACACTTATAAAATTAATTTGTCACTATAAAAAACAGAACGCACTCTTTATAACATCTTTACACACATTTTTTCCAAATTCACTTGAGCTGTGATGCTCCACTGAAAGCAAGATTTGAACATCTGTGTCGGGGGATGTGCATAAGACTGTCGTCTTAATAGAGCTGTGTAAACTCTGGTGTTTTGGGGAAGGGAGTTTAACTGTTTTTAGGTTATTTTATTTATCTGGGCATCTGTGTGCCTCACTGCCATTTTTATGGATGTGCTACTACCATGTTTCTGGATCAGTGTATCTTGTTTGTCACTCAGTCTTTGTAACTGATATTTGCTCCCTCTCAAAAGCATGTCGTAGTGGGACAATTTAAAAAAGAACATAAAACCTTACAGCTCCTTTGATATAACAGAGATACAAGGACTCTTATGCTACTTTGGGGGTCATAGCTGCAAAGATGGAAGTTTTTGCATTCTTCTGTTTTTGCATTTGTACATTTTACCCCTCTAAAAGGTGAAGACTAAGGTAAGAGAAGGGTAGAGCCTCCAGTAGCCCTAAAGCAAAAATTATGATGACAGTCCTTCATGTGAGTCACACCCCAAAAGCAAAAAATTTTGTCAGCCACATTCAACATCTCAAATGTCATATTCCACATTCCATGCCTACAGTAATACAGGCAACATCATGTACGAGGGCGAAGCTATTATTTAAGTTTATATACAATTAAACCCAGAAATTCCTCCGTATCCAAACACTTTATAACCCAGTTTTTGCTATTATGACTCTTGAAAATTAAGACCTATATTGGTATCTGAACGTAAATGTTTGCTAGAACAAATTTTTATCCGGTGCTTAACTTAAAAAATTAAAACACAAATTAAAATTTAAAAAAATTTAAAAACAAATGAATAAATACCATACAGTGGACTGTAATTGTCACATTGCACACAAATCATGCAATTGTGGTAAAAGGGCAAAAGATGCAATCCAAGAAATAAAAGGTTCACTAAGAATGACATGCAACTGTTCAAACATCGAACCGCATCCGTGATTTGGACATTTGCCAACCATCTCCTCAACCGACCTACGCATCGGTAGCATGAGTTACAGAACCTTTGTTTACTCTAACATGTCATTGTTATCTTTGTAACTTGAGTGATTCCCAATGTTGGTTTTTGGTGGAAACAGCCTTGGCGGCTGCATTTGTAAATTAAACTGCATGCATTGGTCTCCCTGGTTGTTTTCTCTCCATGATTGGGTTATAACACCACACTACACTCCTGACAGAAAGACTGCAGCTGCAGTTAACCCAGCAGATTTCGCTGTCCTGCAGGACAAGGTGGCTCGCCTGAGTGAGACAGTGGAAGGTTGACAAACCTCACTAGGACAACCTTTTGTCCTAATCCTGCTCTTCATACAATTTTCATACCTTCACCTCCCGCGCCAGTCGCAACAGGGGCTCAACAAGGTCACCATCAAGAACCATCACCCTCTTCCATTGATGAAAACCACCTTGGACATCCATTTGCCTTGGACATCCTCTCTGGCACCTCCTTCTACACCAAACTCAACCTGTGGAATGCCTATATGCTTGTCCACGTGAGGAAGGGGGACAAGTGAATGGTGTTCATCGTCCCCACTGGCCACTACAAGCACCTTGTGATGCCATTCGGGTTGGCTAACTTACCCTCTGTGTTCCAGCATTTCATAAATGATGTCCTCTGGCCTCTGCCTATGGCACTGAAGCAGCTCCTGCATTTTCTGGGGTTCACCAACTTCTACCAGTGATTCATCCAGGACTACAGTTCAGTAGCAGCTCCACTCACAGCTCTCACCAAACTCCCACCTTGACAGTTGCATTCCCTTGCAGGCTGAGGCCACCTTCCAGAACCTACTGTCTCAGTTCACCTTCGCACCCATCCACATCCATCCAAATCCATCTGAATCCAGGGAAGCTCGGAGGCATTCCTGGTTTAGACTGGTTTAATTTTTCAAGTGGAAGGAACTTAAACACTTCAAACGTCCATATATTTAAATTAAATATTAAGGAACTTTAGCTATAGACCAGAGCTTTAGAATACATTTCTTTGCTAAGTGTGTCATTGTGAAGATCTCATCAAAGAGTTTGGATTGTGGTTTAACAGCAAAATAGAAGGTATGAAGTCAAACTTCACAATGAACGATTGCATGAATTTTTTTCCAATAAGCTTGTATCTTGTCACGGGCCTGGAATTGGTGTATCAAAGTTTCAGGAGCTGCTTTATACTGTGAAAACACATGTGCGATGCCCCTGGAAACATCCTGTGAAGACCCGCATGGGAACGTAGGTTTTGTGTATGAACTTGAAGTTTTGCTGCTGGATGCCTAAGGACGTGCAGGCTGGGAAAACTTTTGTACATATAGCTGATATTCATGATCACTGAAAGATGCACGAAGATCGTGTTCCCATGTCTCTTTCAAAGCATCATAGGACTTATTGCCAATGCTTAATGAAATAGAATAAAGCGTAGAAATCAAGCTTTTGGAATTGTTCACAACCAAGAGTTGTTTCTCTATTTCAGTTAGTTCTGTCTGAAGTCTGTTTTTTATCTGTGGCTATAATAAAATGATTTTGAATATATTTAAAGAAGTCTGTACGGGGCAGACCAAATTTCACTCTCAGAAGTTCAAGGTTAGCCAATTTTTGGTCTAAAAATAAACGTCCAACAAACCATTAGCCAGCCATTTCCAGAGACCTATCTGACAAATATTTGTGGGAATATCTGGGTTAAGAGCAACTGGAGACCAGAGAGAAAGACCACATAGATTTTTCTGGTATTTCTTGATATCTTTCCAGGCTAGGAGAGTCTTGAATTTGGCAAAGTTCCACGATAAGCTCAGAATCTTGTGAAATTGTTCAATGACTATATCAGGCAGGGATTTTAAGCAGTCTTGGGTAACACGAGGCTGACTCCACACCAACCCATAAACCATCTGGTCTGTGATGGAACCGGCTAGATATGTGATTGATCTGTGCAGCCCAATAGTAGAGGCTCATGTCCGGTAGTGAAGCCCCAGCCTTCTCTTTCAATTGACTGAGTTTGGAGAACCTCATTCTAGGCCTCTTAGAAGAGTTCCAAATAAAATTTGAAACTAAATTATCTAATTTCTTTTAAAATTCCTTTAATAAGTAGCAGGCTAGATTTTGAAATAGGTTTAGCAACCAGTGTAGAACTTTCATTCTGATAAAATTATACCAAAAAATAAGATAGGTCGCAAGGTCCAAGCAGCCAACTAAAATTTTTAATAAACAGAGAGTAGTTAGTCTCCATTAGGTCTGTGAGAACAGGAGTAATGACAATTCCTAAATAATTAAATCTCAGATTCTCAGTTTCAAAGGGAAAGGGCCAACTAGAATTATGGAGAACTTCAGCTGTATGCATTTTTCTAGGTTGTTTTTTTAATGTTATATTTTCATTAATTCATTCAGTCATTCATTAATTTAGTTATTATCAATAATCACTTGTCTATGCAAGGTCACAGACATCCATAGTCTATCCCAGAAGTAAATGATGTGAGGCAGGGCAAAGCCTGGACTGAGAAACTTTGATCATTGGCTCACAGATGTTATAAAGTTTGAAAGATCCCTGCTGATGTTCTTTCACTGTGAAAAGCACACAGGAAAAATGTCACTAGAGGCACTTCACAGTGTTATTAAGAAAAACGTACATCTATATTATCTTGAGTTGATACAGAGATTAAGGGTGCCTGAGATTGTCAGTGTGAAGTAGGAAGTAAGAGGGTTAGTTTTTTTATGTGTTAAGAAGTGTGAGTGAAACAAATGCACTGAAGAAAAATAGACTGACGTCACTGAGGGACAAAAAAACTTACTGGTTTGATATACCAAATGTGTACTTGTGTCAAAATGGCTCATATAAAAATGCTGTAAATCACTGAGGATGATGATGCCGCCAATAATGTTCAATTGTCGTGGTTTCGCTGGTCACTTATTATTTTCCTTTTTGTGTTCTTTTCTCACACACAGCAGTATTGTAAAATTATGAGAATAAATATTTTTTTAAAATTAGCTAATAAAGAGAGGGAGAAAAAGACTACAGCACAATATACCAAAAATGTAGTTGTACTTAATACACTCCAAATGCCATCCCGGCTAAAAAAGGCAACATGTTAAAGAACAAATCAGACCATGTTAGACTGCTGCAGAGGTCAGTGTTACCAGCAGCCATTAGGTGCTTTATTTTTTATCATGTTGTCAGGGTGGTATTGACCTCTTATTGCCAGAATACTACTGAACTGTCTGTACTGCTTTTTGTCTAATTACTGCATAATGTTAATGCATTTTTAAAATTTATTTGCAGATTTTTATATATTTGCACATTATCATTGATTTATTTACTAAAGGAGTTACCTGGCCCTGTACGGGTCAAAAAGGCGTAGCAGTGTAAAGGTAAAAACTAAAAACACACTATAGTATCACCAAACTGTTTTACCATTAAAGTGGTTGCATTTAGTATATAAGTGCTGTTAGTGCTGTCAGGCAGGCAAATGCCGTAGAGAGGTACTTGTGTGGGTTATAGTCAAGTAGAAAGGATAGAAAACAGAATGCATTTGCACTATTTACCATATGAGTTTGCCCTTATTTTGTTTGCTGTTTTCATAAATCCCTCAGCTGAAATGGAAATAACACGAGCTTCCAGACACAGCACTCAAATGCACCATGAGTTTAGTAGACTTTAATGCCACCTCACATCTCCAAAAACTCATCCAATCTCTCGAGTGCAAGGCAGAGCAAGATTCTAATTCTATGGCGTGCAAACGCTGCTGATGTATACAGCATTATCGCACTTCCTCCAGCTGGTAGATTCAACCACAGTTTACTCTGCCTCAGATTCGTGTACAAACCTAATATACAACAATTTGGATAGTCTCACTGACCAATAGGACAGTGAGAAAAGGGTCACTAAAGGCTGATGAGGCCACAAACTAGGCAGACCTCTGTGAAACACATAGGGAGGATATAGACAGACCAGTTAACTATGTAAAAAGATACCATTTTCTGTGTGGAGACTGCCATACCAAACACTACTGTCCACTGCTTCCTCAACAAACCCTGGGTTGATCAGAATAAGATACTTTTCAGAGCAAGTGACAGGGGACAGGGATGAACTAAGACAAACACAGAGACCTGAGGGTAAGGACCTGGGATGTGAAGGACAACTACAGGAAAATGAAGGAGACAGAATGACGTGCAGGAGCTGTTAAAGGGCATAATAAACATAACTGTCTATAAACAGTCCAGTGCCTGTTCAGTGGAGTGTGATCATAACAGGACAAAAGCATTTTAACATGTTTCTCAACAACAAAGACAAATGACTCTCTCCTCCTCTCTCCTCATCTCCTTTCCAACCCACCAGCTAACACATCTGGACATTCTATGTTGCCAGAGTTTGCATCTCCCATCACCCCAGTACACACCCTTTCTTAAATCCCCCACCCCCACTGTTTCCTCCCCTTTACTCCAGCCCACACAGCATTTATACAACGTCAGATACAACCACTCCCCTCCCCATTCACTGGGTCAGACATCAGCACCCCAGCCTCCTCCGTCACCTTCAGCACCATCAACATGCCATTCTGGATTGTTTTTCACCACCAACCAGGTGAGGAAAAAGTTGAGGAGACTTAACCCGAGGGCAAGTTCGCTGGGCTGAATGTTGTCTACCTGCCCCCGCTTTACGTTCCTAATCTGTTTACGCAAACCAAATTTAAAGCTGGAAAATGTTAATAAGGAGCCTATTTCCTATTATTTTAAATGAAGAAAAGTTATAATCTGTTTCAAACCCCCCTAAAGAAACCACAAACAATTTCCCCAAATGTTATTTAAATACTGTAAAATACTTGTATTACAAACAAACCATCATCACTCTCACCCCCCCCCCCCCCCCGTGTGGCAACAAATATTTAGCAGTGACATTTAGACACAAAGCCGCAGCAGATTGCCCTCATATTTTGTGGTATGAGCATAAGCGCAGTTAGACTTCATTACAGACCAGACACTGTGAGCACACAGTGGGCAAGGAAGACAAATAACGCATTTCCGAATAACACATTACAGATGTGGAGTGTTTATACGCAGCTCAGCTGGAAAACATTGAAACAAGAATTGTTTTCACGTGAAAAAAGCTGCAGTTTTCAACGTTTTTTGCATTGAAAGCTTTTATTGATGAGGCTGAGTATACGATTAGGCTAAAAAAACTTATATGAGGTGTTCCGAGCTGAATTTTTCTTGCACAAATAGGGAGGACATATATTGAGGAAAGGTGCATTTCCAAGAATGCTGAAGTTTTGTTTTTCAGCAAATGTTTAACATTAACCTGAGTCTATAAAGGATCATAGTGATGTGAAGGATTATGTGCTTTGATCTCTCCAGTGCATTCGGAAGCATACAGCCTGGGCTTCGGTCAAGGTGAGTCAGGGACATGTACGTTTCCTCCTTGATTTTGCACCAGCTGCCATGTAGGCCATAGTTAATGAGTCTATAGGGCCGTTTGTTAGCATGGAGACACTTTGAAGGTTTATCCCAGCTCCCATTATCCCACCCTCTGACCTTGGGTTTAACATTAAGTCATGTCACCTACACAGTTTCTCAGATGATACAGCAATAATCGGGTGTGTCAAGGATGGGCAGGAGGAAGAATAGAAAGGCTTAGAGTAGGACTTTGTTGAGCGGTATCAAAGGAACCATTTGCAGGTCAGTATCATAAATAATAAAGAGACCTTAGTGGACTTCAAGAGATCCAAGAATTCATTGTGTTCTGTAGTGGTGGTGGGAATAGAGTACACAGGGATCTCAGATGCAGCCACTCCACCCCCTGTTCCTTGAGTCACACATCACTCAAGGCCTTCTCTGTCTGGGATATTTGAGTACATCTGGATGTCCGGCGGGTGAGAACCTGCAACGCTGTGGCTCTAAATAAGAAATGCCAGAGTTGCTTTTACTTTGTGAGAATTATGTAGACCACTGCTGCACATGTTCTTGCTGTCTGTTTTACCTGGTGCAGCCTTCAGTCCAGTTTTGTGCTGGGGCAGTGGCATTTCTACATGTTATACCAACAGAGTCAACAACTGAATCAAGGAGGCTACTAAAGTCCTGGGAACTAGGAAGGACATTGGAGGAAGTAGTGAAGAAAAGGATACTCAGGACTTGCAATTTTTACATGTTCTTAGAGGTGTGAATACCTTAAATAAGCCAGTCAAAATAAGTCTGGGGTTTTTGTGAACACCTCTACCCAGTGCCATTCTAGTCTACTTTGGAACTGCAAAAGTACATTGCAAATAAAGTCACATTTCTGTGTCAACCAACTCTTGCCTCCTACGTGTCACAGAAAACTCCACCTTATAATGGATCTAGCATTGAGAACGATTAAGAGGACCATCGCAGCTTAAGGTGCACTTGAGAAGCAGCAAGACTTTTATGTGAGCTCTCAACGATGCATTTGTGGAATTGGTGCCTGTACGGCCATTCCTGAGAGACACGATGACTTATCAGACTGATCTGAAGGGGTTTTTTTTACACTGCTCCCTTTGATTTGAAGATTAGTTTTCTGCCGGGTAGTTCCGTTTGGGCATGTAGTCTGTGAAGATGGTTTCTGTTATCTCCCTGTTTATCAGCAAAGCACAAGACTGAGCAAAAGCAATATGAAACCAGCAAGGAACAAGCATTACCTTATTAGATCAGTTCTCTGCCTAGTTAAGCAAAGTCTTAAGGTTTTCCCTGCAAGAGGTATTGAATTTGGAGATCGGAACTTCAATCTGTGCCAAGGGGAGCAGATCACGACAGAGATTTTGCATGTTGGTGGCTGTGAACCAGTCAGCTAGCAGCTCAATGCTGAATGACTGTCTTGTCTTCTAGTTTGCTTATAGGGACAAACTATGGACCTTGGATCAACTAAATCCAAATGTCAGTTTGTCTGGACAATATTGTTCTGGAACAGAACAAAAAGGAATCAACGCAATACACAGCTGACAAGACACATCAGTGGAAGGTTAGTGGAGTACTAACTGGACCAGTGGTGAAAGGGATCAGTTTAGCATTATGTGGAATGCTAAATATGGAACAGACACACACGGTGTACACATACACACACAAATGATATTTAGTTTTCGGAAAATTTTGAGATTAGTGTGATGCAGGTGGAAAATTAAAGAATGGAAGGATCCAGAAGTGCTCCTGGTTTGAGAATGTGTTTGAGAGTGCCCACTAGTTGTTTGCAGCAAACTGTGGAACCTGTGCATGAAAATAGCACAGACTGCGTATGTGGCAAGTGCACCGGAGAGATGCGAGAGTGAGGATTATTGCAATATTAATAACAAAGAAAGGAGATGCCCAATGCTGAGTGCGCAATGCAATGCGCCTGTCGTGACTCCACTGCAGGAGTGCTATAACAGCACTAAAAGGGGCAGTGCTAAATGGAGTATTACTGTATTATGGGGAAACCCGAAACTTTACACTAGACTATCTCAGTTACCCAGCACTTTCTGCATCAAATCAAAAAGTGACAAGGTGGAAAGGTATACAATAACAACAACATTATATATACAAATTATATATCACCACAGTATGCAGTACTGTGCAAAAGTCTTAGGCACCTGTGGGAAAATGCTATAAAGTGAGGATGGTTCCAAAAATAATGCCACGAATACTTATCATTCAATAAACCTTCTAAAAAAGTGCAGTAGACAAAAAAAAACTTCAGTCAGATCAATATTTGGTGGGACCACCCTTTGCCTTTAAAACAGCATCAGTTCTCTTATGCAAACTTGCATGCAGTTTAAGGTAGAGGTTGGTAGCTTCTTCCAAACATTTTGAGGAACTGGCCACAGTTCTTCTGCACACTTTGACTGTCTCTGCATGTCCTCCCAGACTGACTTGATCATGTTGAGATCAGGGCTCTGTGGGGACCATACCATCTGTTGCAGGATTCCTTCTTTTTGCTCAAGATAGTTGTGTATGACTGAGATTGGGTGTTTGAGGTCATTCTCAGGCTGCAGAACAAATTTGGGACCAATCAGAAACGTCCCTGATGGTAGATAAGAATCTACCTGTACTTCTCAACACACATTGAAGCTGCATGCCTAACACTTTTACACAGTACTATATATCAGCAAACTGCAAAGTATTACCCTTAAAGCTGTTGTGTACCCCCCCGTTACCACGTGGTATGTCTGACACCAGTACTTTTAGCTTTTCCAACAGTTAGCATTCTTTTTGGAGCTTAATGAACTTGACTGCACAAAAATTTCAATTAGGATGAGAAGGACCACTGTGGCAAATTTCAGGTCTGTGGCTTCCAAAACAGAGCCAGAGCTCATAGAGCAAATAGAAAAACAGATACAGAGATAAGATCCTTGCTTGGTCCCGAAGAGTTTTATTGCAGAGTTGTATGTACCAGCCTTGTGATGTTACTAGGTTCTAGGTTTGTAGAGTTATAAATCATTCCGTTTTTCAGGTGGCCCTTTTTCACTCTGAAGGCGCTTGTGATTTTTGTGAGCTGCAGTGTAGTATATTAAGCCTCAAAGGTGCCAATTGAATACTACACAGTAGTCATTGGAGGTCACTTTGGAGAAAAGCATCTGCTAAATGAATAAATGTAAATGTTAGAAATCTCATTGTATTTTGTCCCTGCAATGTGCTCTTGTTTTGATTCCCTAAGGCCTTTGGTTCATGAACCCTATTTCTGGAATTAGGGGAAGCTCCTCTCTTAGTGTCAAATATTCTGCCATCCACGAATGCCTCTTCATCTGAAGAAAGCCTCAGTTCTGACACGCTAGTGACTATACAGGCTCCTCACATTACAAACCCAAATTCTGTTTCTAACGTTGTTAGAGTCACTTTTAGCACTAAGTCACAACTAATCCATGATAAATAGCACAGATTTTCTCAGCTCGTGAGGTCAGAAATAACCTCTGAAGCTAAAAGTAAAAATGCTATATAAGACATTTTAACTAAACATCAGGGAGCTCAGCAAATAGGAGCACACCACGGGCAGGACGCCAGTCCATTGCAAGGTGCATTAAAATGAAAATAAAATAAAAATTACTGCAAATAAATAAATGTTATCACCAGAAATTCCACTCAGTCCCAGTTGTTGACCAGTTAATCATACAAGCATGTCCAGCTTCTAACACAAACGTTTTCAGGTTTTTTCACTGCCTAAACAATAAACGTATAATAATAGATATCTCTCAATTTAAATTTTAAAGATACCTACAGCAGAAGGTGGGGCCCACTACAGTACTTGCTGCCCCTATAGTGCAAAGCAAAAGCTGTAACCAATATGCTACCTGCTGCCTTTATAGGCCCTTATAGTTGAACAGTTTTATTAACTACAAGCTACATTAACATTAAAACTCATATAAAATGGCCAAAAAATGACACGTTATCTCCCCAAACTCATTCTCAGTGTCAGTTGCTGAGCAATTCAGTCCCATTGTGATGTTCAATGTTTGTCACCTTGTTATTGATCACCAGCACTCACCAGGTAACACCAGATATGAATTATAAACATAGGGAATGGAAACTGAATTGAGGTGGCCCATCATCCAGTTTTGCCTGGGGGCATTTTACCGCAGTCACCCGCTGGCATAAATACAGGTTTATATTTGAGCTGAGGAAATTCAACCAATGCTCTAAGAAAAGAAATGTTATTCAAAATGAATAATATTTCATAACTTAAGCCATCATACCAAGAGGAGTCAGTATATCCCTTCCCAGATCCAGAACTTCAGGAAAGTTTTCAGTAAATCAAAGGCATCTATTCCTCCTCAATTGTGCCTTTGGGACTGCATGATCATTGTCTTATCTGAAAACACTCCCCTGAGACAAACTTTGTATCAGTCCCTGAGACTAGAGCCATGGATTAGCATTGGATGGATTAGCTAAACCATTACAGTTGACCATGATTAGATTGTCCACATCACCACCAGCGATTATTTAGTGTGTGCAAAACAATGCCGGGGTCTTTGCATAGATTATAGGGGTTTAAATGCAACTGTTAACCACCCCCATCCTTTATCTCTATTTTAACAGGTTAATGCAGCAACCATCTTTACCAGATTACCTCGATGAAGTGCATATGATTTAAGCCTGAGAATGAGGAATGAAAAACGCTTTTAGTACTGTAACAACCCCTGGGAACAATCCCCTGGTCAACCAGTAGAGGCCCTCACAGTGAACAACTTAACAACCCTGAAACACCTGTCCTCAGATTTGTAATCTTGTTTGCACTTGTCCTCAACCTACCTGTTCCTTGTGTGTCTGACGTCTTTTTTGTTGCCCAGATCCTCAACGCAACAGGTCTTTAAGTCTTGGTGCTGTCCTTGTTCTCCAAGCCTTTGACTTTGTGTTCCTGAGTCACCTGTTGTTACAAAGCACCTAAGTTCATTGGTCCTTGTAGCACCTTCATTTCACTTTCTGCACCACCTCATTGTAAATAAATTCTTGCACTTAAGTTCACATTATCACTGGTCCTGGTGTGTGCATCACAGAAGGTTTCACCTTTACAAAGAACTAAGCAGAATCTGAATACCTCCAGACCGCAACCAAATGCAGTGGAGAGAACCTCACATCTCACCAGCAAAAACTGATATGTATAACTAACCTCCTACAGAGTAGAACCACTTGTCACATGGGTGCCAATATTATTCTCTGGCAGAACTCATCATCCGTGCAGGTCACCAGGAGAACTTCGCTAGCATTCGCTAGACAAAGAAAGAACAAGCAGCAACAGGTCCACACTATTAGAGACAATTATTTCCAGAGGAGAAACAACACAGGGGTAAGTAACAAATGTGCTTTTACTGCAGTCCTGCAGAACAGTTCCTAGGATCTTGTTTGGTGCAGTCTATGCACAGACCTCCAGTGACACACATAGTGGTGAGTAGTATCACTATTCATGCTTCACACTAACTTTTCCAATTATCTTAGCCAAGAGAAATAATCCAGAGCATTTGTAGGTTTGTAAGTTCTGGCACAGCTGGAAATTTGATTAATACATATTTAAATGGCTAAGATACAGCTTGGAAACTGTCCTTTGTACCTTTTGAACAGCTCTTGTGTATTAGTTCCATAGATGGGGTAACCAACGGGTCCAGAGTTGTGAAATGTGGACTGTACCTGTCACCTGCCCATTGTTGCTATGATACATGGAAAACATTTGTTTTAATGTAATTGTGACTGTTATACCTGTTTTTTTTTTTGGTGTTCCCATGGCTGATATCCTACTGTGTTGCAGTTTAATGGCGCTGACGTGAACTGGTTTCTTAGGGCAGACAGCGTGCTAATAGGTGTCTCATTACTGCATACAGGGCTACTTCCATTGAGAACCCTAATGCAAATACACCTATTCTAAAAAAGATAAACAGTAATAAAATTACCGTTATAAGCTGTATTGAATACTGTTATGAATTTATATTTTGTTACAAAGCGCTCTGGTATCTTATCAACTGTCACTGCTAGTTTTGCTTTGTATGAACTCTTTGCGCCACATTACTGCATTAACTGTGCATTTAATTTCTTAAATAAACCTGTTTATTTAAATGTTGCTGTGTCAAAGAGGTGGACACAGCAGGTTACTTTAACACTGGTCTTTAATCCCTTATTCAACGTCTCATAACACTGAATTCTCACTCCAAACCCTGCACGTGCATCTCCTGTGTGTAACGCCGAGACACTGGTGGCAACAGTGTTACACAGTGGAAAATATCCTGTACTGTACAACATGTTATAAACATGCAAGTTAATAACAAGATTGTGTTTTATAATTAGGTTAATTTATGTTTATTTCAATGTTCATCATGCTGAAATTATGTGTTGATAGATGTTTTTTGATGCGCTGGGAGCACATTATTTATTTGTTTATTTAGGTTCCCAATTAAAATAATATGAAATAGGCATTTGATATCCTGGATTTTGGTGCTTTCAGGAATGAATTAGATTTGGATACCAAAGGAATTACTGTATATGTCTCTAATTCATCTCTCCTGCCTCAGCCAGCTTCTTTTTCTTGAAAAACAAATATGGTGTTCTCAGTCCCTGCATTGATTACATGGGGCTTAATGTTATTACAGTGAAGTATCCTCACTTCTTGTTACTGCTATAGCTACATTAGAAAAGGTTTTGCAGTGCAAACTGGTTTTCCAGGATAGATCTCTGGTGTCATTACAGCTTGATCAGGATCAGTGAGGGGGTGGGTGGAAGACTGCTTTTAACACCTCCTTTGTGCATTACAAATATCTAGTTATCTAGTCACTTTGGCTTGGTGAATGCACCCTCTGTGTTTCAAACATTTGTAAATGAAGTGTTTAGGGATATATTTACTAGCTTCCAACAAATATATCATTGTCATAAACAGCTGTAAAGTCCTTCTTTCTCAGCTAGAGCTACTGATTCTTGTTTTCTATTTGTAACACCCAGGACAGGTGAGCAACTACTGTCATTTGGACCTCTAGAGGTTTATTTTCCTCCTTTGCCTTTTGATTCAGTTGTTTTGTTTTGTTTTCCTCTCTTCAGTTGCTAGCTGGCTTGCTCTATAGCTTTACTGGTGAGTATTATTCTTATAGTTATCAAATGTATGGCTAACTCTGGCTATAGGCTTACTCTATATCTTTCTACTGTGTCTACTGATATTGTGTTTGGTGCCCTGTATCACTGTGTGAGAAACATCCTTTATAAAATTAAACAGAATTATACTGATTCTAAACTGGTTTGTCTTAGTCTACTTAGGCAGTATTCTTTTACAGATGTATGAAAAGCATCTAGACCTTCAAAGTGTGCTGCATTGTTTACTGGATAATAAAATAATAAACTTTATATTAAGAAGAGAAGTGTTAGTTTCACCAAGAGAAGGTAGAATTCCTTGGTTTTGTGATTTACCTTCAAGGTGTACAGATGGAACCTAAAAAAGTATCCACAGTGTTGTCCTGGCCTCAATGTAAATCTGTTAAGGAAATGCAAGTTTTTTTAGGTTTGGTAAATTTCAATAGGCATTTCATACAGGCCTTTGGCACTGCTGCAGCACCATTGTCCAGGGTCATACCTGGGGCTCCCAGGTGCCTCAGACCCCCGAGGCTCTGGAAACTTGAGGAACTCAAAAAACAGTTCACTACAGCTCCTGTTCTGAAAGACCCTGCCCCTGACACTACTTGGGTGGTGGATGTAGATACTTCCGAAGTAGGGGTGGGTGCTGTTTTGTCTACGAGGCAATCATAACCCCCCAAAAATGTCATCTGCTGTTTAAATTACAGTCTATCTTAAGTCAGACTGCTAATCTTTCATAGATGCAGTTATTGTATTAGTACATCATATTTTGCGGTTTCCTCTTTCTGTTTCATTGCAAAACAAATTTGAAATGTGAAATTTAACCGTGAATGCATTTTGGTCAGAGTCCTTAGTCATTGTGTACAGATACCTTACGGTTAATTTCGGCACTCATTTTAGCAATACTTCCTTGACAACTGCCATAAGTGTGTATTTTTAAGTTAGTTTTTAAATGTAAAATCCAGAATAAGTGCCTTGATCAAAGGTAGTACAACAGGAGGTGGAATTCAAATCTGGGCCTTTCAAGTGCAAGGTACTGCTCTACTGATCTGTTGAATATTGTTGAATAAATAATTGCGGAGTATATATTTTCATGGTTATTAGCTGAACTCTGATCACCTTAACATGATATTAGCATTTAAAGTAGGATCAAACATGCATATATCTGTTTATAATTGAAATGACAAAGCTGTTAAAGGGATGGTCTGCATTTTACTGTTTCAGTGTGAGAATAGAAAGTTCAAAAAATAATAGAAACAGGACAATTACAACTGAGGAAGGGGATGTTCAGGACAATTGTCTTATCTATAAATGTTTTTGTTCATTACTTCTTTTCTACAAAAAAGTAACATTTGGAATTCATTTACACTTCTGAAAAAAAATCACCATATTAAATCTGCCAGACTTATCACATTATGTTTGACCTCCAAAAGAAATCAAGACGTATTTAGGAATTGGTCCAAAATAAAAAGCTCAGAGATTCTCCATTCTGGCTCCACTATGAAGCTTCCTCTCTCATTCAGGACTGCTTAATCCCTCTCAGCATTCAAGAAGGGCCTCAAAGCACATCTCTTTCTGACCCACTTCTTTCCTGATTTCCTGTCTGCTGCATAAACTAAGCATACATACATACATATGTGCATACATATCTTTCCATCTGTTGATGAAATGCGCCTGTGTTTTCTCTGCCTTGCTGAAAAGCATCTGCTAAATGAATACATATAAACATACAGTACTGTGCAAAAGTGTTAGGCATGCAGCTTCAATGTGTGTTGAGAAGTACAGGTAGATTCTTATCTACCATCAGGGAGGTTTCTGATTGGTCCCAAATTTGTTCTGCAGCCTGAGAATGACTTCAAACACCCAATCTCAGTCATACACAACTATCTTGAGCAAAAAGAAGGAATCCTGCAACAGATGGGATGGTCCCCACAGAGCCCTGATCTCAGCATGATCAAGTCAATCTGGGAGGACATGCAGAGACAGTCAAAGTGTGCAGAAGAACTGTGGCCAGTTCCTCAAAATGTTTGGAAGAAGCTACCAACCTCTATCTTAAACTGCATGCAAGTTTGCATAAGAGAATTGATGCTGTTTTAAAGGCAAAGGGTGGTCCCACCAAATATTGATCTGATTGAGGTTTTTTTTGTCTACTGCACTTTTTAGAAGGTTTATTGAATGATAAGTATTCGTGGCATTATTTTTGGAACCATCCTCTCTTTGTAGCATTTTCCCCACAGCTGCCTAAGACTTTTGCACAGTACTGTAGTAGTGTATATATGCATCACTGAGTGGTTACAAACACCACACATTGCTAATCCTGTCTTTCCTGTGATGCCACAGTTGCCTTGAGTTTTGCCATTTATTTCAAAATTCATTGTAAGCATCTATGAGTCATGGCAGATATCATGCGGTGTATATATGTATATTGCTTATGTGTGGCCTTGCTTCACACAGCAGTTAGCGCTAAAACTGAAGTAAAAAATGGAATGGCATTTTATAAAGAATTTCAAGCAAAAGATGCAGTAAAAGGTGACAATGTTTGTAAGAAATAGTGCTGGTATCTTGATGGTAAATTATGCAGAAGTGCCTGTATCTTGTATCACATAATCTATACTGTGATGTAGGTATGACTAAGCAAGGAGTTCTATTTTCCTTAACACTGATGATAAAAAAAAACAAGGCCGTGTCCTGTCATCAGCAAACATTTGTTTAAGCGTCGTTCTTTTTTTTTTTTTTGTTATTTTAAGATATTGGATGCACTCGGCCTGTGCGCTATGATTCCGAGGTACTTTTGACATAAAGATAACATCATTAACTGGAACTAGAACCATAATTCAAAAAGTTTAATTGTATCAGCTGAAACTAAGGAACTCTGCCAGAGAAGTTTGCACATCTGGGTTGTGAACTTTCATTGTGAACTTACACACACCCTTGGCAGTTCTCAATGAGTGAGTTCAGTCAGTGGCTGTAACCTACTGAGTTATGGGTTCAGCAAAAGGTCACAGCAGACCACAGGGGTATAAATGTGAGCATATGCATAGGTATGATGTGGGGATGAAGCGCACGATGCCCTTTGACACTGGAAATGCAACAGTGCCCCCTTGCTGTACAACAGGAAAAGGTCATTTTTCTCAGAGCAGCGCTGGCTTGGCCTGCTTCCAGCCTGTTCCGTAGGACACTCTCTTGCTTTCACACTTAACAGTAACATCCTTGTTTTCTGTCTCTCTTGCTGGTGCCACCTTGGCTTGATTCCAGTCTCACCAGGACCTTGCCAGCTTTCTTACGCTTTCACCAATACCACCTCCTCTGACATTCCCTACAAAGACCAGTTGTTCAAGCCTTTCATTCAAGACCAGTTGTAGTCCACTGATACCAAATTACTCAAATTCTCCTTAAAGTTTTGTTGCACATCAAAGTTCTCAAACACTAAGCTGTCAGTGGAGCCTGTATCTAAAAAATGCTTGCAGCATCTCATCTTAGAAAAAATTTGAATGACAGAAATACTTTAACACATATCACATGTCACTTGCTGCTAGCACAATGGAGTGAGATGGGAGGCCCAACCAGCTAACTGTGATCTGTTTGCAGTGCTCGGTGGGTTAAGAAGAATTCTTTACTCAGCCTTGACTCGATTTCCCCTATTCAAGCACCTAGTTTCCTATCACTTTGCAAACACATCCAGGTGCGTGGCCTTCAAATATCTCTGATACTGGTGTTACTTTGTCTCTGTGAACTGCCTTTGTTTTCCTCTGGTTGCCAAACACCTCTCTGATCTCAGTTTTTGTTTTGCTAAATTGTTTTGCCTGCAATGGACTAACATCCCATCCAGGGTGTACCCCTCCTAGCCTAATGGCCAGTGATTCCGGGATAAGTTGTTTGCCTCCATGACCCTAACAAGAACAAGCAGTTAGCAAAAGTGAGTCAGATCCAATTCAAGCTGTGATGTTCTTTTATAGGTACACACTGTTTGCCTGCAGTTAAGCTCTGCTGGCTGCCTGTTATGGACCCCTCTAGGGTTGGGATGTAGTGCAGGGAACAGTGTGAGAAATGACCCAGCCAGAAGGAAACCAAGCCTCACATACTGGTTGTACATTTCTTTTGTTTTCCCCTTATTAGTGCAAGCCAATAACCAAGCCCTTTTTCCATGGGTGAGCAAAGGCAGTAAAACAAGCAAAAATCCCCACCTTTTTGTTTTCAGTTAACTACCCTAACAAGCAAAAAATCAAAATGCACTGTTCTACCCTGGCTCCCTAACCACAGAAAAATAGCAAGGAGAAAATAACTGCAGGAACAAACTACAAAGATTCAACTTCACTTACACTAGCGGCACTTGTGAACAACAACTCTAAAGCTAGATAGTTTACCAGATATCACCACAATATGGAACATACATCCCACTCTGGCTCAGGCCTCCTTTTCCTTCCTCTTCTTCTCTTAGTCCATGGGTTCTCATTAATTATATGCCTTCTTTTTCAGAAGCTTTCTGCATCCAGTTGGATTCCAGAGCTCCAACTGTTAAGAAGCAGACAGACAGACAGACAGACAGACAAACAGACACACATATAGGCTAGGACAAAGGCTGTAACATTTCCCTACCTTAAGGCTCAAATGAATGGGACATATACCTGTTACTGCAGGAACAGTAGACAACCAGGTGTTTATGGGTATCTTCTTTTTAAAAATTATGTCTATAGAAAACAAGAGGTATAACTAAGTCCAAATAGTATATCTGGGTTCTTTTTTAATCAGAGATATCCTTCAAACCCCATGTCAACTTGGTTACTAAGAGCTGCTTCCTGCATCTGAGGAACTCCGTTGAATTAAGGAGCTTTCTACCCAGTACAAACACTGAGATGTTAGTTTATACCTTAATCTCCAACAGTAAGTCCTTGCTATCTGGCCACCCTACTCGATTACCTTCCCACTTCACTTGATCCAAAATGCAGCAGCCAGGATATATTGTCACATCACCCCAATTTTTTGTGCTCTGCAATGTCTACCCATCCCATACTGACACAACATCACAATACTTCTCATAACCAATGAAGCACTCATTTCCAGACACCAATCTGCTATATATTTCTACAATCCTGAGATCTGCCTGAAGATCCAGACTACGTCTCCTCAGTAATGAAGTTTGACCTCATCTTCATTCTTTCACCAAAGATAAGAGCTAGCAGTTTCCTTTGCGAAGAGGACAGATATAATGACAGTTGTCAAGTAAATGCAAATCTATTTTGGGTTTTGAAATGAAAATGATTAAACTCTGGGACATCACAGATGTGTTTTAAGTGTAAAGCGACTCCTGGCACTTTGATACACATATTCTGGAACTGTGACAAGATACAATCTTTTTGGAAGAAAGTTCACTTAACAATACAAAAGACCTTTGATGTGAAGTTTGATTTGTGATATTCTATTTTGCTATTGAACCACAACCCAAACTCTCTTTTTGATGAGGCTGGCTATTCGCTCTGAAAACTTAGCAAAGAAATGTATTTTAAAGCTCTGGTCTACAGCTGAATTTCCTTCTGTAAATATGTGAATGTCTGAAGTTTTTAACTTCCTCTCATGAGAAAAATTAACATTTGACCTAAACAATAATTCAAAACGTGAAGTGTCTGGGCGCCATTCTGGAAGTTATTGGATAATGTTGTGTGACCCTGTGACACTGTAACCATTTAACCCTCTGCCCCTCACTGTATGTAGATGGAGGTGCAATGTCTCAGAGTTCTGCACATACTTTGAAGACTCCTTGGAAAATATTTAATAAAACTTAAGTCAAACACATCCAAGAAACTTACTGTTTTTAAGATCTGAGGTAGATTTCAAAACTTGCTCTTATGTTATTACACTTTGGTAGAACTTCTTATCTGAGATTGTTTTGTATTCATCAATTGCACTTAAAAACATAGAAGTTCTGAATTTATACAGATTACTGTAAAATTTGTATGGAAAAAAGCTCACTCATTTGGATTATTCAGAAATTCTCCCATCAATATTTAATGCTCAACAAACTCATGAGGAAAGCAGGAGTGTTAAAACGATGGTGCTGTAGCAAAAGAAATACACGATGCAAGTACATACGTTAAAATTTATGTGACGTAAGGAGCAGCACGGATACGATATTCTTGAGCTAAAACCAGAAATGTACGCAGATTTGACCACCAAAAAGATGCAGACTACAAATGTTCTGCACTGACATCTTTTTTAAGAATCGCAGTGTTTTTTCCCGGATTGGACAGTGTTCTGTCTATTGTTTCCATCTCCTTTATCACACTATTGTCTCATATTGTCTCATCAAAGCTGCTTGCAGATGTCTTAACAAATAAAATTGCATTTGTTTTGGAAACTAAACTGTGTTTCTTAATAATGCCTTTTCCATACTTCAAGCAGTGTTGGTGACAGTATAGTTCACAAAGGAAAGTCATTCAAGATGTAAAAAGTGTCATTTATTTTCTTCAGGATTAGATACACTGAAGTATTCCTCTGGAAGTTCTAGGGAGTGAAGTGGTATTTGGATCCGACTCCTCAAGGATCCGTGGTTCTTGTAAAACGCATAAATGTGTTCTCAAACCTTAAACGAATCGGTGGTATTCATCCTGTGGGCAACTGACAAAAATGAAGCAAATCTTTTGAAAAAGAAAGAAACGATGCATCTTATTTATTTTATTGAGTTATTTATTAGTAATGTACAACATAATGAAGGACTAATAATAGATGTAAGTCATAGTCATAAAATAGTCATAAAATACTTAGGAATGTATGTAGGCAGTGTTTTGGGGTGAGAATAATACACAGTTGCTGGGTTTTCAGTGAGTGCATCACTTCTCAGGTGGATCTTCTGTCTTTGTAGATGGTTTTGAGTTTAAGTGTCAGGTTCCACCTGTAGTGCAGCATAACAAAATATGTCTTTGAGTAGAGCTGTATGCAAGTGTTGGAATTAAAAATACCTCATAGAGTCACACATAGGTGCAGATGTGCAGGCCCTTTTGTTTGAGAATTGGGCTTTGGGTATTTTGTTTTCTCATTATTTCTCACAATTACAAATTGATTACATTTAAATTTCACATATATTTTGTTATCAGTTCACTTCAGTTTGCCTTGCATATCACTGTATTAAAAAAATTGGGCCTCTGTTAGTAATGTTTTAAAGGATTGTGCTGAAAAATGTTTTGCCTGCCTGTAGTCAGCAAAACTTGAATTTACTGTATTTAAAATTCTTTTAAACATTTCATTTCGATTGTGAGCTGGAAAAGTAATGCAGCTCAGGATCGAGGGAAAGATGAGCGTGATGAGCAGCTCCCACCACCCAGTACATATCATTTATATTACGTGTGTATACATGTATTATTGAAAAGCCAATGTTCACAGGTGGAAGATAGACACGTTTAAAAAAGCGTATCAAACAGATAGAAATCCAGAATGATTATGTGGAGAAAATGAATGGTATTCAGTCTTGTAAAAAATATGAAAAACACATTTTTTCACAAATATCAGAAAGTGTCAAACATCTCACAGATGTCAGACATCACATCTATATGCTAAAGGCAGATGTAAAGATAGTAAACAGTAACAGTACTGAAGAAATCTTTTTAAAAGCTGCAAACAATAAAGGACTGTCTGTAAAGGACATTTGGAGCACAATGTAACCAATAAATGGAAGAAGGAGAATACAGTCTTCCCTCGATAATGCGCTCCTAACCCCTGCGAATGCGGAAAACCACGAATAACCTAGGCTCTGCTAACCCTTTACTGTATTTATAATAAATTTTTGTATGTATGTATGGTAGTAAATGATAAAATGATAAAATAAAAATGATATTTTATGCATTTATAACACTCGTTTTTTAAAAAGTTTTATTTACATACGCGCTGTCTACAATTTTTCTCAGTACGCTGCAAATCTACAAAAAATTCCCATTTAATTATCGACAGCAATTCAGCAAACAACCGGATCGGCAAATGTGGAACCCGTGAATATCGAGGGACGACTTTTGTGGTGCCATATGTACTGTTGCTCTGAGACTTCACCTGGGAGTCAGTGGACCACATGCAGTACTGTGCAAAAGTGTTAGGCCTGCAACTTCAATGTCTGTTGAGAAGTACAGGTAGATTCTTATCTACCATCAGGGAGGTTTCTGATTGGTCCCAAATTCATTCTGCAGCCTGAGAATGACCTCAAACACCCAATCTCAGTCATACACAACTATCTTGAGCAAAAAGAAGGAATCCTGCAACAGATGGTATGGTCCCCACAGAGCCCTGATCTCAACATGATCAAGTCAGTCTGGGAGGACATGCAGAGACAGTCAAAGTGTGCAGAAGAACTGTGGCCAGTTCCTCAAAATGTTTGGAAGAACCTACCAACCTCTATCTTAAACTGCATGCAAGTTTGCATAAGAGAATTGATGCTGTTTTAAAGGCAAAGGGTGGTCCCACCAAATATTGATCTGACTGAGGTTTTTTTTGTCTACTGCACTTTTTAGAAGGTTTATTGAATGATAAGTATTCGTGGCATTATTTTTGGAACCATCCTCACTTTATAGCATTTTCCCCACAGGTGCCTAAGACTTTTGCACAGTACTGTATGTTTCAAAAAGTCTAACCTTTTAATAAAATAAATGTACTTATCCAATAAAATCAGATATTGTTGGGCTAATCAGATAAATAGTGAAACAAATGGACTGCAGAGCGATTGCTGGGTAACAAGCTTCTTGGCCCTATTGCATGAACTTTGCCATTTGATGTTAAGCAGTCAGTCAGATTGATCTGATATTTATATAGACGGGAAATCATTTATTTAGGAAATAAGAATCTGACCATAGCAATCATTAGCTTGAATACAAGTGATATTTCTCTTAATTAAAATAATGGTATTTCAAGTGTTAAAGCTAAAAGAAGTAAAATAAATCTGCTTTAATGCAATGCCGAATGAGTTGCCTGTTTTTCCTTTCACATAAGAATTTGGACACATATTTAAATCTCCCTACTCTTAAATATATTTCCACAAGTTTGGAAAATAAACTCAAATAATTTTTCCGCAAAATAAAGCTGCAACCTCCATGGCAGTCTGTCATATATATATATGATATGCCTAAATTATTGCTATTGCTATTATTCCTAAATTATTGCTGTTAGCTAAATGTTGTCTGACTTTGTTATTTAAGTGAAATTCCTTCTCAAATGTTACTAAAACAATTTACTGTAATATTTTTGAGAGTGGGTACAGAGTTCATGTAGACTGAGACTGACATTGTTTGGTAAAAAACAATGACAATGTCACGGATGTAGCATGGTCTTGTAACCCAGTCACGGAGAGAGGGCAACCAGGAGGGTGAACTCATGCAGTTGTACTCTACAAACATTGCCTGACACGGTGAGCGGTTTCCAACAGAAAACGGGGTTGGAGATCACACTGAGCACAAAGACAATGACTACCCATGAGAGCAAGGAAAACCTCAGTGACTCACAGTACCAATGCGAAGGTGGGTTGGAGTGATGACAAGGAAACCAATGGTTCGTGGATGCAGTCCGTTGTCCAAACACTTGTACATTGCTGTTGTGAGCCCTTTATTTCCCAGATCGCATCCTTTGCCTTTGACCACAATCGCACAACTCATGCACAATGTGACAGTATCCCCCTCCAGAGCCGACTTCAGACAGCCCAGGGTGGTCTGCCCGGCGCCAGTGGAAATCCCTCACCAAGTCAGGGTCCAAGATGAAATGGGATGGGACCCAGAAGTGCTTCTCAGTGCCATACCCCTCCCAGTCAACCAGATACTGAACACCCTGGCCCCACCGCCGGGTATCCAGGATCCATCAAACAGTTTAGGCAGGGCTGCCATCAATGACCTGAGGAGGAGGAGGAGTTGGGGTTAGAGGATACAAAGGACTAGTGATGAATGGTTTGAGGAGGGAAATGTGAAAGACCAGAGGAATCTTCAGTGATGGAGGCAGCTGGAGTCGGTTAATGAGAGGGTTGTTTCAGTGGGTGATGCAGTAAGGTCCAGTGAATTTGGGGGTGAGTTTGCGAGAGTCTGTCACTAGGTTGAGGTGTTGTGTCGACGGCTAAACCTTGTCACCTGGGTGGAACAAGCATCTTGAATGGTGCCGGCATTAATGTTGCTGCTGGAACTGGGCAATGAACTGCTGGATGGCACATTGAGCCCTCTCCCAGGTGCGCCAGCACTGACAGACCAACTGCTGGGCTGTAGGCATCTTGACCTCCTGTTCTTGGTAGGTGATGAGTAGAGGCTGGTACCTGTAGCACACCTCAAATAGGGAGAGGTCCGTGGCAGCCGAGGTGTCTGCGTTCTGGGAGAGGTCAGCCCACAGTAAGTACTGACTCCACTGCTGACTGGGGGCTGAAGCAAAACATCTCAGGAACCTACCCAGCTGCTGGTTGGCCCATTCAGCCTGGTCATTGGTTTGTGGATGGTAGCCGGAGAACAGGCTCAAACCAATTAGGCGGCAGAAAGCTTTCCAAAATTGGGCTGTGAACTGGGGCCCACTGTCTGAGACAATGTCCTGAGGGAACCCATGCAGACACACCACGTGCTCCAGTATCAGCTCTGCCATTTTCTGAGCTGATGGGAGTATGGTTAAGGCCACAAAGTGCACAGCTTTGGAGAAACAGTCGACTATTGTCATCAGGGGGTTATAGTCTTGAGAGTCCAGGAGGCCGGTGATAAAGTTGACTGCAGTATGAGACCAAGGCCGTCAAGGCACCAGCAAGCGTTCCAGGTCTCCAGCTGACAGAGTGCTGGGCGCAGGTGGAACAAGCCCTGACGAATTCTCTGGCATCTCTGGTCATGGTAGGCCACCAAAAGCACCTCCACAGAAGTAACAGGGTGAGGCACAGGCCAGGGTGGCTGGAGAAAGCAGAGGAGTGAATCCACTGCAGTGCCGCAGAACAGCAGATGGTCAGGAAGTAAAGGCGGTGGGGGGGGGGTTCCAGTGGTGGGAGTTCCTGCTGCTGTGCACTTCTGATCCTATCCTCAATTCCCCAGCGAAGCGGGGCCACCACCCAGCTGGCCGGAACGATGGGCTCTGGTGACGCCCCCGATTTGAGGCGGGTGTGTTGACAGAAGATGGTGTCCGCTTTTGTGTTCTTCAAGCCTGGACGATAGGATAGATGGAAGCCGAACTGCTCAAAGAACAGGGCCCTCCTGTCCTGCCGGGAATTGAGTTGTTTTGCCTGCTGGATGGCTAGCAGGTTCTGGCGGTCTGTCCAAACCAGAAATCCCACTGTGCTGCCCTGCAGCCAATGCCGCCACTCCTCCAGGGCCCACTTGACAGCCAGCAGCTTGCAGTCCCCTACCCCCTAACACTTCTGAGTGGTGAGAGAATTTCCAGGAGAAGTAGCAACAGGGGTGGAATTTCTGATCTAAGCCGCGAGAAAGCAACCAGGAGGGCGAATGCACAGTTCACTCTACAAACACCCCCTGACACAGTGAGCGGTTTCCACCAGAGAATGGTGTTGGAGATCCCACTGAGCACAAAGACAATGACAACACGTGAGAGGGCAAGGAAAACCTCAGTGACTCATGGTACCAATGCGAAGGAAGTTTGGAGCGATGGCAAGTAAACATTCGGTTCATGGATGCAGTCCGATGTCTGAACACTTTTCACATCATTCTCACGAGCCCTGAATTTCCCAGATCCCATCCTTTGCCCTTTGACTGTGACCATATGACTCATGCGTGAAGCAACAAGCAAAGCACACGTGAAATACAGATGGATGTGTAGCAAATATAAATTTTCAGGACAATTTGGAGGGACAGTCAGTATACCGTTTAGGCTTAAAATGGATTTTTATTAAGACTTCCCTCAACTGAGAAAGATAATTTGTTTCTGGGAAACCGTTGGTAAAGTGCATTCTTACAAATCAGACATATTTCCTATTGATGTTAATGTTAAACATTTTTAGGTGTTCTGTCTAAAAACACCTAAATGATGCTTACGTATCATGAATTATCATTAGAATGGACACAGCAAATTTGATATTTTGTTACAGGGCCATAACACATAACTTAGTTTCTCTTCATTGCCTACTGCCTACCTGTGCCCATTTAGCTCTTTCATAGAACAAGAACAAGCTTAAAGTGTTTGGATAGTCTGAATGGGGGCCACGACTGCAGAGGTTATAACAGGTGAAACCAGCAAACAAGTGGTTACAGAGGTCGAAAACTTAATGCTGAACTAAGCAAATTGTAACTGCAACGAATTGCGTATGGCATACAAAATCTGGTCTTTATCTCTGTAAAAACAAAGAAATGTTGTTTAAAATGAAGTAGCGGTATTAAATGGAACCATTCATAACCACTAGTTTTCATAAACCAAATGCTCATATCAGGAAAAGTATGAAGTCAGTTCCAAAATTGACTGAAAAGTGCAAGTTCTTCAGAAATTTACTTATGTAACAGAGTACATGTAACTTATTACTCCGCACCTCCTCATTTCTTGCTGTTTCCTGAGACGAGAATTTTTTTGCGTACATCTGTGTGTATCCAATGGACCTTCACACATATTGCCTTCTCTGTGAACATTTTCAAACAGCAGACTTAAGGAAATACTAAAAACCATTATATGATTGTTGGAAACTACAATAAAACAGTTAAAGCACAAACACCCACTTTAAGTGGTGCTGTTACAAAAGACTGGCTGTTGGCATCAGCTCAGCCCCAAAAATATTCCACTGAGCTATGGAAAATATCATAATCTGGGAACGGATATCAGAACAGCATGTGTAAATGTAGATAGCAGCAGACAGATTCCAGTAACATGGATTGACATTCCATGCATTCATTTCCAATGGCTTATTCGAACAGGCTTGAGGCTGACCAACAGACTTTGATTTGGCATGGGATCATAACAGGTCAGCAGGTTGTTATCGCCCATGTTTCACTGTAATTGGGTTAACTTTTTTTGGCAAAAAATGAGGATTTTTCTTACAGACCCTACCAGATGCGTCCTTTCTCAGAATGTGCTCTTCAAAAGACCCCAACAATTTGAATATTGGACAAAATAATATTCTAACCGGACATCATTTTTGCCACCTCTCACATTTTACTACCCAAAATCTTCATCATTTATTTCCATAGTTTATTTACTTCTCCAATCTGTGTGAAGATTTTTTCCATTTCGTTCCAAAACAAATTTTTTGCCTTTAAATATGCTGCAACAAAGGCAAGTCACAGAATCCTATTCAGTATCTATCCCTTAAAGGTATTCTAGGCATTAAATATTGGTACTCTGTACTTGTACTCACAATTTAATCCGATATTAATATTGAGGCCATAATGGGCAGCTGAGAAGGACACAGGGGGAAATAACTATGGTTTTGAACACCAATAGAGGCTGTTTTATTGCTTGATCCAGGCTAGCTGTGTTACTGTGTTACTACATACATCCAGTTTGCACAGACACAGATATATAAAGCAAAACTGCAAGAGAAGACCGCAAGACAGACGTGCATTTCTGACACCAACATCTTCAGCACTGCAGTGTCTTTCTTAAGAAAAATCTACATTGATTTTTCACTTAATTATGTATTGGATCCAGAAATATACACCATTTATCTCAAAACTGCAAGGCAAACTGTCAAAATCTATTTGTGCTTTTCATAATTTTTTCCTGTCAATGCAAATAAATTTTCAAGTCTTTTGCCTAGACCACAGGAATCAGACTTACTGACAGTGTCAGAGCACTATTACAGTACAAAACACTGGAGCTCTTTGAAGGTACCTGCAGTACAGTCACTGTCCAAAGGAGGTCCTGCCTCAGTTAGCTATGTAACCAAACTGGAAATGGAAACCATCTCTGCCAGGTGTAAGGCCAGAGACAAGTGCCCAAAGAGACATACAAACACACAGAGTTCTACTGAGGGGAGACCAAAAATGTTCTTAGCAATACTTTATTGTTTTGTTCCATTTATGTTGTACACCTAAAAACCTAAAATTACCTCCTCCCATCACAGTCCCTAAACATTCATACCCTCATTCATACCCTTATAAATCCTTCCATAACAAAACTTCAATTTTAACCTGTCCTCTATTGCTGTACTTCATAGCCAAAATGAAAATCTTACTTAGTCTCTAGTCTCTATGCCTCAGAATCTAACTCTATGTTCTATTTCAGTTTATCATAGCCAGTTGGCTAATTAAATGCTCCATATCAAAGAAAATGTTAACTTCTAAACTGACATAGCTCATATATTTGTACTTTAACTATACTGTTTCAGTCATTTATTTCTGCTGTTCAGTGTAAGTCCCTTCATATAGTGTACAAAAGCAATAGTAGCACCAAGGCATCAAGACAGCACACTTTTGTAACAACAGAGTCAGAGTACTGTTCTACATATTGGTAACAAGAGGATAACCACCCCCCCCCTTACTGCAGTACAATGGTAAATTCACATCAATACAGTATGACAGTATCACAATACAGTATCACACAAATCTCACCCATCTATCACCAATAACCACTGCAAGGTCATGGTTGTCCAGAGACTGTCCTGAAAGCATAGAACATGATATAGAGTATAAATACTCATTGAGTCATTGGACTGTGAGAGGAAACAGGGATGTCCATGAGAAATCCCTCATCCCTTAAAACATGGGGAAAACAGGCCACCTCCGAAAACAGACAAACTCTGCTTACATCCTAACCAACAAAGCAGGAACTATGAGGCACCAGTACTACTCACTGTCCCCCTCTGACAGAATTTTATAAACTAATGAAATTAAAAAGGACTCTTGTTTTCCAGAATGAAGTGAAAAAGATGTACCGGAACTACAGTTAATGGGTAAATCCCCTCCTGAAGTAGTGAATGTTCTCAAATATTAAAAAACCATCCTGACTGATTAATCCAAGGAAGGACAATCCTGGTCATGAAAGACCCCACTAAGGGATAAGCACCATCCAATTACTGGCCAATAACCTGGCTCTCCATAACATGGGAGCTCCTTTCAGGCATCATTTCAAGCAAGCTGAATGCACACATGTGTAAGTACTTGAGCCGTGCCCAGAAAGGGATTGCAAACAACACCATAGGCTCAAAGCACCAGTTACAGGCAAACATAACTGTCCGAGTGCAGGCAGCCAACATGACTGCTGCCAGGTTCGATTACAAGAAACCACATGACTCAATGTCACACAAATACATACTGGAATACTTAGTGCTGTACAAGGCCAATAAGACATTAATAACCTTCATAAAGAACTCGGTGGAACACTGGAGGACAACATTAGAAACAAACTCAACCAATTTTTCAAGTGACCTAAAGTCTGGTATATATCAAAGAGTTGTCCTATAACTACTGCTGTTCTGCATAGCCCTGAAACCCCTCATACAGACCATCATTTGGTTAGTAACAGATACAGGTCCAAGAGAGGAGTTTACCATCAGTCACCTCCAGTACATATATGACATCAAGTTGTACACAAAGTCTAAAAGAGCCCTTGGCTCCCTGATCCACCTAACCAGGATCTACAGTGAAGACATAGGGATGCTGTTTAGACTACAGAAGTGCAGTAGGGTGATGGCAAAAAGAGGAAAAGTGATAAAGGCAGAGGTAGTTGAACTACTTCAAGGCCACATAATAAATGTGCAGGACAACTACAAGTACCTGGGGATCCTCCAGTCCTACAGGAATCATAAGGCAGAGACTAAGAAGATAGCAACATCCAAATACCTCCATACAGGAAGACAGGTCCTAAAGAGTCAGCTAAATTGAAAGAACAAGATCAGAGCTATGAACACGTATATCCTTCCGGTCATCACATCCCCAGCTGCCATAGTAAGTTGGCCAAGAGAAGAAGTAAAACCTGAAACACCAACAGAGTTGGCTGACATGAGGAGATCCAACCAATGACTGGAAAAGACACGACGGAAGGTGAGTGCAGAAGCACTAATCATGGCAGCACAAGAACAATCATTCAGCACCCGCTCAGTCGAAACAGAGGTACCATATCAGACAAGACCCCAGGTGTAGACTGTGGAAAGAAGTCTAACCTCTAGCAGTGGGTTGCAAGATGCAGGCAGGGACAGCAGACACTGAGAGGCTCAACCAAGTGGCAGGAATCATATACAGGAACATCTGTAAGAAATATGTCTTGGACACTCCCAAGTATAAATGGGAGGTACCATAGAGAGTTGTGAGGAACAGCAGAGTCAAGATCCTGTGGGACTTCCAATTCCAGGCAGAAAAATCAGATGGATAAACAGCCAGATATAGTGGTAACAGACAAGAAGGAGAAAACAGCAGTGGTGATAGATGTGGCAATTCTGAGTGATAGAAACATCAGGAAGAAAGAACATATGAAGTTGTATAAATACCAGAGATTGAAAAAAGAAATGGCAAAACTGTGGAAGGTGAAAATCAAGGTAGTCCCACTGGTGAGAGAAGCAGTTGGGCCTGTCGCCCCTAAGCTGGAGGAATGGCTCCATCAGAACCCAGGTATGACAAAACTATTGTGAGTCCAGAAGAGCGTAATCCTAGGAACAGCAAAAATACCGTGCTGTACCCTCAAACTCCCAGGCCTCTGGTAGGAGGCCCGAGTCTGAGGAAGGTCATCATTCCAACAGGGGATAACTGGGTGAGAAAACTTTTTTAATACTTTATATTAAGAGCCATAATTTTCAGTGATACAAAACTTGATCTAAAGGTTCGAAGCTGGATGTTGGGTGTGGATTTAATAATTCTGTGTCAGCTGTAGAAGGTAAGGTGTCAACAACAACGGACTGATACTAGAGACTGTAAGTTGGGGTTCTGTGTGTAGGATTCTGAAGGCTTTAGATTACAGAGTGGAGGTGAGTAGATGGCAGCTGGCAGTTGGATGCATTGTGGCACTGCAAGCTGAGTGGCCAGTTGCAACAGAACTACATGACATGCTGGAAGTTCAGCATTTGAGTGCTAAAAACTGAGGGGTTGGAGTTGGGTATTGGAGATTATGTTGAAAGTTGGTTCTGGGCCCGCAATTAAGTTTTTGGTACTGGCTGAAGGACTTTTACAGCCAAGTGCTTGAGCTAGTGAAGTAATGAGTTTCAGAGGTCAGTAGTGAGCGTTGGCGGCCTCCTCTCTCTTCTACGTCATTCATTGCTCAATACAGAATCTACTTTTGCTGAAATGGTTTCTCAGGTCTTACTGTACACCTTTTCTTACTTTTGGCACCTTGAGTTGTTAATGACTTTATTAGGTTTCTAACATAAAAATGTAATCTATAAATTCGGGAGAACCTGAAGCAAGACCTCAGTTGGGTTTTTTTTAAGAATAAGTACCATTACTGAACGTAGGAGAAATAAGATTACCATCAAACAGAGCTCAGAATGGACTTGTTAATTCAGGTATCAAATGTGAAGTGGTTGAAAGAGATGGAGGAAATTTGTTCAGCCTTTGACCTTTGAGTTCACCTAGTACTCCTGTGCCTGTTTGCCAGTACAAAACATATTAGCACTCCATCCGATCTGACTCACCCTGCTTTCCAGTGGTCCAGAGGGATCCTGAAGCCAAACGGATTCACTTAAACAGGCCCATGTGGAATTCATATGATTAGGAACCTTCTAGACAGCAATCCTACTGTCGTGCCATATTGATAAGGTAATTTTATTTAGATGATGCTTATAGCTGCCACCGACTTGCACATCATGTTACTCAGGATATTTTACAAATCTTAAAATTGTCTTTGGAATTTCAAATACTGCACTTAAATGGTTCCGCTCGTGAGTGCTTCCATGTTTCTTGCAACCGATTCACTACAGAAGTTGGAGACGTGAGGCGTGGTGTTCTCCGTGGCTCGATACTAGGCCATCTGCTCTTTTAAGTGTGTATGTTCAATTCAGCCACATACTGAAGTGATATGGTAACAGCTTGAAAAAGGGTCAGTTTGGCACTAAAGTAGATGTCTCCGAATCTCCAGCTGCATTTCTGTTGTTAAATTCTTGATGTATTACATGCGGGTCTTTTACAGGTCTCAGCTCACCAACACTTTGTGGGAAGTAGGTTTTTTTTTCCCTGATATGCCCTTCTCAAGAATTTCAAAGATTCTTTAAGCACCTGTCCAGGTGGAATAGCTACAACATTTGTATATTTAGAATTACCTTCAAATAGCACATCTATACTGCTTTTCCCTAACTTCATCATAATTTGTTTTACTATTATTTCCTCCCATTATTTTATTGTACTTTGTCTTGCTGTGTTTTTTTTGTTGATCTTTATGATAAAAATATTTGTTTTATTATTGATGCATCCTGTATTTCAAGGTACTCCGTAAGATACATTTCATTATTAACATTGAGATGCTGACATTTTGACCTTGTGATCAGTGCATAGCAAAGGATAAACAATAATATTCTAGAAAAGATTTAACTGCTTTATAGTGACCCATGTTTTGCCCCCCCCCCCAAATTTTTGTATTTATACAGCGTACAATTGTAAAGCTGCATTATTTCTTTGGGAGGTGTTAAGTTACTCATCAGCCAAGTCATGCAACAGCCAAATCTGTCAGCAGCAAACTTTTCCAGCTGTGTCCCATGGTGTTTCACTCATCATCTGGCTTGGATAAAACTTGCGTAAAACCCCAACCTAACTGTGAGGCTTTTGGCCCCAGGATCCTCCTCAGACTCCCCACATCAAGGTCTCCCTCACTTCCTCTTTATTCAAAGCATCTGTATCCACTTTTCCTCCTTACAGACCAAACTGCTGCTTTATAGAAGAGTAATTGTGCCACTCAGAAGCGGATGTGTTTAGTTTTCCTCGTCTCATCATCACTGATAGCGCTTTGCTACAGGAATATGTCCAGAAAGGGGTGAGAACATAAAGGAAACTTTTATATAAGGCTTTTATCTTGAAACAAATTAAAAGCAGTTCTAGAAGGTTTAGCTCACAGCTTTTTATTTCCGTTCCTGACACAAAACCTCTGGGTCATCATTTAATTTCAAACTGTTTTGAACTTCTATGTCTTAGTGCCCTGAACAGAAACAAATGTAAAGGAACAAAAAATTGCTTAGGTGAAATTTCCGGGAAATAAATGAGAAACTTTTTTTTTTGTTTTTCTAAGCTCAATGTCTGATTTTTTTTCTTCGCCACAGTTTTTGAGTGATTTAATGTATCGAGTGTCTGCAGATACCCTGGGATGGACTGGTGCCCTGTCTAGAATGTACCCTAGGTACCCTGACACACGATGCTTCTGGCATTGAATCCAGACAACCAAAACCCTGCCTTGGAAAAGCAGTTCTCAGTAGCGGGTGAGCATGTGTGAGTGAATCTGCACTTGGTAACCCAGTCATTTGTCACCCCTTTAAAGACTCATAATTTTATTTTTTACAGCACTTAGGTAGATTCACAGGTAATATTTTGCTGTACTGTACCGTCTGTGCTATTTATAAAAAATAATCTGACTGACATCCAGCCAGGTGTGTAGCAAACAGCTAACAAGAGGTATTTGTCAGATCTTACCTATGGCCACACTGCACTCTGCTGGTAACAGTAAGGGTCGTATGTAGATCATCCAGGATGAAGAAAAGAGATGACATGTAGAGGGACAGAAGAGTAGGTGACAGAAGGACAGGACAGGGCCTGCCTGAAAAGGACTGAAGATGGGGCATAAGGAACATGCAGAGTTTATCATTACTAAATGGCAGCTGGCAGCGCTGCATCTCTTGGCTTCTGAGAGCATCTGAATCAGGTGTTTTGTGTTAGAAATTTCCCACTGGGGAAGTTTTAATGTGTTTATGTAGCATTTCATATGTGTAATACTAAAAATACACACATACATTTTTCTTGCTGTTATGGAGGATGTTTTGTGTGCTGATTATGTTTGTGTGGTTGGCATTATACATCTGTGTGAGGCCCCCAGTACTGACATTTTTAAGATTAGAGCTTTTCAAATAGAGTTATTTATATGAACTCAATGGTATAACCATATGGTTATAACATAAATTACATTTAATTCATTCTTCAGAATGCCTTACAGAGGTTTATTGAATTTTTACAGTTATGTCATTTTTTACTGCAGTAACTTCGGGTAAGTACCTCACTCATGGGTTCTGCAACAGGGGAGAGTGGAACCAGCTGCCTCAGAGTGCAACAGCAGTGGGACCAACCACTACGCTGCTGGCTGCCTCCCAGTTTAAAGGTCATCGATATCAGTCTTTTTATGATTAACAATTAAGGAAATACAGGATCTGGGATTTAAGACTTTTTGATCAAAATATAAAAATGACACAAGCGAAATTTTTGATTGTTCAGAGTTCTCCCTCAGTGTGTGGTCATTGGTGGAAATTGGTCTATAGATTTCTGCCTGGTTAATATTGTTCGGTCCATCTGGTTTGCGTATAAATGCCTCCCGGCTGCCATGGTAACATGCAGAAAGGATGTGCAGAACAGGACAGGCTGGGTGGACACGTCTGGTGTGCTCCACCAACTCCCTGCGTGAAAACACCAACATGATCTCCCAAACCCTCCCGAATAATTAAATCATTTATTATATTGTTCATATCAGTCTTGAATTAATTTAAATTTTAGTGCCAAAAAAGAATCCCATTTTTCACCGAGAGCTTGAAGAGAAACACACATCTTACTGAGTCTGCCTAAATCACTGTTTTTATGGGGAAGTCGGACAGGACCTAGACCTCAAAGTTCCATTTATCTTCATGTCACAACTTTATGTTCCAAAAGCTGAGTTAGAATACAGAGGACAAGAGAGGGGAAAAGCCCAGAAAGTGATGAAGAGAAAAGGGAAAATCTGCCGAGCCCATTTGAAAGGAGCTTCCAAAGGCCAAGCTGCTATTATGCTGTCACCCCCCCCCCCCTTCCCGGAGCCTTCCTACCTCCCAGTGACGCGCCTTGCATGAGATTAACATGAATGGGATACTGAGCCGAGCAGGAACCAGACAAAGGCTGGGGTGGATCATGTGGGGGGTGTTAGCGTTCAGCGCGAGAGCCAGCGAGATGGAGGCTTGCGTGAGGCCCGGATGAGATGCTGCCAGTCTGCACGTACACCCTAGCCCATGGGGGAGGGGGGGCACCGCTCCTGCTGGCGCTCCATGTCGAAGCCTCATGTGGTTGGCTCTCCGAGGCTTAACCAGATCACGTCAGAGGAGGAGCGTGAATGCTCATTGTAGATATTATGAATGCAATCATTCATGTCGTCTTCAGTCCGAATTTGAGCTGATGAGGAAGTATTTGAAAAGAATCTTTAGTCTATGAAGTCTTTCATTTAGCCGAACACAAACTCATTTAATTTTATAAGGGGAGTCTTTCAAACAATTTAAAATAATTGTGTCCAGTTGATTTCCTGGCCTGCAGCTGTCGTTTTCTGTCAAACATTAAATGCGGACAGGCAGCGAGGGGAAATGGCTGAGGATGACGATGATGAAGACCGGGGATAATGGGAAATGTGAGGATGCTGTTGACGTATCATTCTGCATGACGGCTGTCTCATAAAATGTGCAGCGTTTACAGTACTGCCCCGACTATTGTCAGTCTCATCATCTTCCTGCAGCAGCACAAAGTTTTCCAGCACTGCTCACAATGGGTGTGACGTTGTGCACTATACAAACCTACAGCATCTTTGTTAGTTCTACCCACTTTTGTGTTGTAGTACTATGTCTAAAGGACGGTGATGCAACAATGACGAGATATCTTCACGATTTCGCTTCCCAGTAGAGTCGGCTGCTCGTAATGACTCCCAGGTTGTTGTCGGCTTTCTTTGTGTGACCCTAGGAATATCCGGCATCGCTGCCGCATCCACAACTCTGCTGCCCCCCGAAGATGAAAAGACTCGTGAACTGTGAACTATCTCCTCTGTGAACTCTAAGACTGCTTTAGGTGTGCTGGGACTGTCTGTTCACGGGGGGCACTAACAATCCTCATACCTGTAACTTTCCACTGTGAGATTAAACCAGCATTGTGCCATTGTTCTTATCCCTCACTGCAGAATGTCAGACTCTTTCCAGCGGGGCACCAATTGCAGCCAATCCCCTCTCTCCCCCTAGTGGTGAACACCATGCCTTGTGTGTCCGTCAAAGCCGTCGAGAAGGTGGAGCAGCACTTCTAACTCCTGTCCTCAGTTTGTTTAGGAAACAAACATGACGTGTATGGCAGGAATCTCACTTCATTCCTTTAATATCTCGGTGTTCCCTTAAATCACTGTGAAATGAAACTGGTTTCGTAATAATTCTCCCCATAGAAGTCAAACACAAACTTTATCGCTGTCCTGAGAGAAAGAAGTGAAAATCCCCTAAAAAAACACTTACATTGGCAGTATGAAAAACACCCACTGAGGATGCACATGGGATTCATCATGCAGAATGAGCTTTATGAGAAAACAAGTTGCATATTGCCATTGAAGTTGGACTTACATCACTCTGCATGTAGTAATATGCACAGGGGACAAAAAATTAGGAAATGTGACCTGCAGCCAAAAATGATGACCACTGCAGTATACAGAGTTGTAAAAGTTTACAGGCAAATCATGCCCTGATCAAATATAAGGATTTTCAACACAGTGCCTGTTAGAAATATCTAAAGTTTAGACGCCCTCGATACAACATGTCCCGTAAACTCATTAATAGCAAAGATGTGTGCATTTCCACTATCAGTCCAAGAAAAAGATATGAAAGACTTGTATGTATTTTCTGGAATTCACATGTGGCAAGTTGGGATGTTGCGCTGTTCCATGATTAACAGCAACTGAAAACATCACGGTCTCCAAATTTACAAAGCACGGTAAAAGTCAATTTTAGGAACCTCACGATCCACGTTGCCCCGAAATCTTCCTATCCCACGCTCAGCTGGTTGGTCCCGCAACACTTTTAGTTGAGAGCAGAGAGCAGATGTGCTGCGAAAATGATAGAAGGATACATCTCGGGTTTGTATCCTCCAAAAAAGCGCCTTAAATCGGCAGAGTGAGAGTTTTTTTGGATGTGTAAAAAAATTCAGGGGGTGACAGGAGATGCTCAAGACCCAATTTGCAAATTGTGGCCCCGAAACAGTGACCGCTGAAGGTCCAAACAAATCTCCTTCGACATCTCCATGATCCTCTTCTGTTTTTCTACGCACGAATCAATGTAAAAAATAAATGAGCTAAAATTACATTATTTGACTTAAAGTAGGGTTACTTCAGTTTTTTTTGGTTTTTTTTACTCCACTTTACTTGCTCCTTTATCTCTATCAATTACAAACACTTCTGCTCATCACAGATCATCCACTGGCTCTGCTGAGCAACAGCTAGTGACTTAATTCCAAGTGAGCAAAGGGACAGACTGAGACTCTGAGTTTGGAATATTTCCATTTACCCACTATAAATTATTTGTAACTATTCAAAAGTCTCTACGTGTCTATGAAGGTTCATCTCCATCTATTTTTCATGCACAGTTTTGTTTTCCAAGCCACAAACTTGAAATCTGGCACAGTGGAACTTCTCACCTCCAGTGAGTGTAGTCATGGTCATTAAACTCCCAAAAAGGTCACTTACTATCTTAAAAATGTAACATTCCGCCTTTGAAACAGGATCGGAAGTTTGCACTTACTGACACCACAAACATCACAAACTCCAGTCATACACAGAGCATGCTTCACACACAGGGCACTACACACATTAGCATGTGTTTGATGTTCTCAGGAGAGCACGTGTGTGGCACGCACGACGGGGCACAAGGTTCACACCCACATTAGTGACACCACTGAATTCCGAGGTAATTTGTCAGTAGGACGACAGGTGCTAATGCACTTTTTCACATGCACCAAGGGCTTGCCCACGTTTGCTCCACCTTTTTGGGGAGCACATGCACAGAGCAAACATGTATGTCATTCGACCAGTTTAATGGCGCTATATACACACGGTGCTACAGACATCAGTGTGTGTTTCACTGTCTTGAGGGACCACCTGCACAGAGTGATGGGGGTGCTGGAGGAAGGACCCAAACAGGCAACAAGGAGGGATGATGGTTGGCTGGGTGATGGGGAGTGCAGGAGGAACAATCTGAATACTATACACTGCTGTACTAAAGCATAAATGATGCTTTTGATTTTTTTGCCATATCAGGACACCTCTACCCCCCATTTAGTCAGAAAAATCACAGATTGAATGTATTCTGTAATTATTAATTCTGCTATACACTTTTTAACATGATTTGGATGTTAATTCATAAAACTACCTCTGATCCTACTGCAAAATCAAACCAACCAACTGTTTATTCAACAGTAGATACAGATTTTTATATATTTTGATTTCATTTATTTTCATTACATTATTTACATACAATATATTACTGAATTAATTTGTATGTGTTCGTAAAATAGATACCATATGCTGGCTTTGGAATGCAGTCGCAGCAAATTCTTAAATGTGCCTATATTTATGTTTTTAGTAAAAAATAGATTATATCTAATTATGAAATATGTGATTATGCCATGTCGGTCTTTTTTCCCTCTGTGGGTTCTCATAACTTTTAAAAAACATTTAGATTACCTAAAAAAATCTAACCAGTTAACCCTGATATTTCATAATAACTGAATTGTGCCATCAAAATATCACAAGGTGACATTCCTAGTGGCAAGAAAGGAACCAGACCACAACTATTCTTCCAGACTGATAGTAATTTCCAAGAAAAGCTTGTTAATAAGAAATGAGCAATAGGTGCAGCCAGCAGGAGTCACCGAAGACTCAAATTAAATGGAACTATGGCCCCTGTTCACTGTTCCGGAAGTTACTATGGTGGTGTAGGCTTCTGTATGGAAAACGTGGACACTGTGGCACTTGCGAGTGCAAGAAAAAGAGTGCAGTTTATGCTTCTGTGGATCGTGCTGATGTGTGTGAGAGAGTGTCAGATCTGTTAACAGATGTTAAAAGACCTGAATAATGTGGAAGTTCTGTGGCTCTTTAGTGTAGTACAGAAGACAGGTAAGATACCGCTGGATTGGCAAACTGGATTGTGGTCCCTATATTTAAGAAAGGGGGCTGGAGGGTATGTTTCAGTTGCAGGCGGATCACATTCCTCAGCCTCCCAGTTAAAGTTTATGTCAGGACACTGAAAGAAGAGTCTGCTTGATAGTTGAGCCTCAGTTTCAGGAGCACTAATGTGGATTTTGTTCTGGTTGTGAAACAGTGGACCAGCTTGTCTACTTGGCACAGTTGTTTCAGAGGGAATTGAAGTATTCTAATCCACTCTATGTGTGTTTTGGGGATTTGGAAGAGTGTGACTGTCCCTCACCAGGTACTGTGAGAGGTCCTGCAGGAATATGGAGGACCAGGGCCACTGATGCATGCTATCTAATCCTTGTAAGAGTGCATTGTGAGTTGTCATCGTATTCTTGGCGTTAGGTCACTCTGTTTGATGTGAGCTTTGAACTCAACCAGGTTGTGCTTTGTCTCAAATTGCGGTTTCTGTGAAGAAGCCAGAGGTCAGACGGTGTCCAGTTGCAGAACTAAGGGTGGCATCTCCGCATATGGCAGATAACATTGACCTCTGAGGCCTCTGGGCTTCATCCAGCTGCAACCATCATTGTGCTCCCATATAGCTGGTATGAAAATCAGAGCTGTACAGCAGTACAACTATCTACTCAAAAGTGATTATTTTGGGTGCAAACACACAGGGAAGGCATATACTTTTTATTTTAATGCAATATCTTCTCAAAAGCAAAATCATTTTACTTTTTCTGCAAAACTTCGGTTTCAAGACAACTGGCCCACTGAAGAATATTTAAAACAAAACCAAACAAAGAGGCATCTGTTACGAGAGTCTGTGCTTTTTAGTTTGTCTCAGTCTCCAAGAACAGTAATGCTGCCTTTTCACCAGTTCCTGTTCCTCGTATAAATATGAGGTTGCATGCATGTAAAATCCCTTGTCATCCATCACCATGGGCAGAACCGAAGAGCTTTCAGCTGAAAAGAGCAAGAGGGTTGTTGATATAAAATACACAAACAGTGGAAAACACTACTAGGCACAACCAGGGCAGTAATGAAAGGTCCCAGTAGTGCTGAACAGCTACAAATTTGCCAGTATTCATATTGTTCCAGGGCACAATGAGGAAGATGATGAGTGAGGTAAAGAGAAACCAAGGATCATAGCTTGAGATCTGCAGTTAAGTACAATCCTGGGGTCATCACATTTCAAAACAAACTGTTAGACACCACTGTTACGTCAACATGCTGTACAGAAGAAGCCCTTACTGAGTCCGTCCACAAATTGCACTGCCTGAATTGGAACCGTGTGCAACGTTCAAAAGAGACCAAAACTTTTCGAAAATCGGCATCTTTGGAGATAATCGACAACTGAATACATTGAAGAATACCTATTCCCGAAGCAAAATATGCTGGTGGGTCACTGATGCCTTGGGACAGTTTTGCTGTTAGTGGTTCAGGGGCTTTTATTAAGATCAATGGCATAATGAATTCCATTAAGTACCAGGGTATTTTAGACCAAAACCTGGTTGCCTCTGCCACGAGATTCAGACTTGGCCATAGACTTCAACAGAACAATGACACCAAGCATGCATCCAAACCAACACATAAGTGATTGCTGGGAAGACAAAAATGTTGTTAGTGCTTTGCAGTGATCGCCTCAGTTTCCAGGTTTAAACCTTGTTGAAAACCTGTAGACTGAATTTAAGAGGGCAGCTCACAAGCGCAGACTTGAATATTAAGAAAGTTGAAATGTTCTGCATGGAGTGGTCCAAGATCCTTCTGCATGTTATCTTCAGCCTAGTCAGACATTACAGAAACAAGCATAGTGCTGTTATTCTCTGAGGCATCACCAGATAGTAACGGCAGAGGTGCCAATAATTTTGAAAGCTATGCTTTGTGGAAAAAGCTGCACTACTCAAGAAAACTGTTTATATCTGAAAAATTGCTGGATTAAATTAAAAATATATGGCTTTCCCATGTGTTTAAGGCTATAATATTACCCATTGCATATGATGTCCATTTTATACGTCAATTTTATATACTCATATATTGTTAACACTAATAGTATACACATTTTTGCTCATTTTCATGAGGGGTGCCAATATTTCTTGAGTTCACCATTGTGAGCTTTGGGTAACAACTGAAAGAATGAGATTGATTTTCATGCAGTTGCCAGGCTCACTCTCTGTGGTCATGCTGTGAATTCACAGATCCAGAAGAGCCTTGGAGTAGAGCTGCTGCTCTTCCAGGTCAAAAGAAGTCATCTGATGCAGTTTGGGAATAACATAAGAATGCTTTCTAGTCAGAGAGGGATAAGGAGGGGGGGGTGCATGGGAACCCTTCAGCAGGTCAAACACAAGTTGTGCAGAGGCATTCTGGATGAGCTGGGGAGGCTTGATAATGGAGAACTGAAGGCCAAGAAGGAGAGAGCTGCAATTGTCCAAACAGGATATTACCATGGCTTGGACCAGAACCTGTGTAGAATGCAGAATCTTAAGATGCTCATTTTTGTGCACTAAAGAACAACACAAGGTATTCTGCTGTAAAGTTTACTGATGCCGATCGTGTTCGTGGGAATGCAGAAGAAAAGGGCACAATCTGTGTCTGTCTGTAGTGCTGATGCATGTGTGGATGTGTATATGTCACAGAGAGTTTCAGATCTGTGAATCGATACTTCAACTATAATGGCTCCAGCAAGCCCCGCCTGCTTGTGCTTGGCTCCAAAAACCCTGTTCAGTATTCAGGACAGCAGCCTGTGGAAACTTCCAGTGTTCTTAATGCGCATGGCAATTCAGGAACAAAAGACCCCTCCACAATCTTGCATGAGCACTGGGGTGACTTTATCCACCTGCTCCAAGCCTCCAATGAGCAAGCGATGGCGGGACCCCCTTTGCACCCTATAATTCCCCTGCTGATACAACCACTGCTTTTTGGGGGTGAAGGCACAATTTGTTAGGAATATGCAGGTGTACGGAAATGTAAAAATCTTTATACGACCAGAGGCATCTATTACAGCTATTACTCCAATGCATCTTTCCAGGGATATCTTAGCTGAGTTTTAAGTGCAACGACTCCGACACGTTTCTTCTCCCTGTGACACGTTACAGGTTTACTGAAGGTGCTTTTCTTGAGGTGCTTTTTAATTCCTTAAATCACTCAAATATAAAATTGTATTACAATATCAAGCATTCTAAACAGAAATGTGCTGATATAAGTGGATGGGATCGATTTTTATTGATTTTCTTAAACTATAACCCAAATAATTTTTTGAGGAAGAAATTAAATGTGGGTTAATAACTCTTACACAATTTGGCAAGGAAATGTTGAGACAGTGTATACTTGACCGCTCCGTTTGTGTTCTATACATTATGCAGATGACCAAAGTGTGTGTGTGTGTGTGTGTGTGTGTGTGTGTGTGTGTGCGTGTGTGTGTGTGTGTGTGTGGGCCACATTTCACTTCCTCCCTTTGTCAGTGTTTTCTTTCTACTTAAGTCTTTCTACTTAAGGCAGTTTTACCTCCTGTTCTTCTGCATGAGGGAAACGCCAAACATGTGTCAGCAGAATGACGTTAGTTCTCCTTTCCAGGGGTGAAATCTCTCTGTTTTTGCGTCTCTGGCTGGAGTGATGTCTGCCCAGAGGGGATTACATGTGGGATGCAGTCAAATGGAGTGGATGAGGAGCAGCTGTTAATGCATGCATACATAAAAAAAACAGTGGACGGCCCCCTGTTCCATGCCAGGAGTTACAACTCATATGCTGCGGACTTTGCTTTCCCCTGGCTTTAGAAATCAGCATCTGTGCAATGATATCCAGCTTCCTATTCTTCTAGGTGACCTCTGGCCTTTGGAGCAAAGGCCTCTCTATCTGGTCTAGTTAATCCACTGTGGGGTTATAGCACTAACAACTGGTATCCATGGCAACTGACCAACAAAAACAATTTTTCTATCCCCATCCAGCTGCCTGGTTGGTGTGGTGGCTTTTGTCTCCATAGAGACGTGTGCTCACATCACACTATACACACACTGCTCTCGTGCAGACAAGAGTAGGCATCCCATATACAGTCTTCTCAAGGTTTAACCATTAAGCAAAGTCTACAAGTAGGCAAAACTTATCTCCACTCTTGTTTAATTTCACATTAGCTGGATTCAGCTGTGATGATGGTGTCTCAGAACATTGCCATCAATTTCTGCCCAAAATACATACCAACAAATGAGTTTTGCAGGTGTCAAGCAAAGCAGAACAACAGTAGGTTGGCTATAAAGCAATGTAGTTTTATTGCAATTGTATGCATTTATTTTACAAGAGCCAGTTAAGTTAGTTCCCCAAGGGAACCACTGGAGAGTTCCTCCAGGGACTTAAACCGGTACCCTTACCAGCTTGTCGCCGTTCTGTTGCTAGACTACAGTGCAGCACCTGCTGCTTTTTCACTGACACTGTTTCTTAGTTAAGCATTAGTCAAGTCCTGTGTACTATGCAGTTTGTGATGTGATGCAGCTCAGCTGCTTACTTTGTTGAAGACAGGCTGAAATGAAGCCCATCCAGAGCAGTCACCAACCCACACTTAAGGACTGGGACAATTTAATGAGATTAGGAATTAACCCAAACTGCAGACACAAGCTAAATGAAAAAAACAATTTCAGTGGCAACCACATGGAACATCACAGCACCCATAGGGACTCTGCAAAAAGCAACAGCGCCCCCTATTGCCAAAAATCTTGTACACCAGCGTGGTTTAAGACATTTTACACCAAGAAGAAACGGATGTGAGTTGCACAGCTGGTTGTCTCACTGTTCCTTGGCTGGGGATTCAGACATAGGTTTGAATCCAACTCAGTGTATGTGGAGCTTGCATGGTCTTTCCATATTCATGTGAATTTTCCTGAGGTGCTCTGCAGACCAAAGATGTGTTTCAGGTTCAGTGGTGAGCGTAAAACTGCCATTAGTGTGTGTGAATGCCCTTTGATGGACAGATGTCTCTCCCAGCTTTGGCCAGGATGCTTAGACTTGCAGGATATGATCTGGACCGTAATGACCCTGCATTGGACAAGCGGTTGTTGATGATGGATGGATGAATTGACTCCACTAAGCGATTTAATGATGCAGTAAGTAGAGAGAAACAATCGAGTGAAAGAGACTGACAGAAAAACTGACAACAAATTGCTTTATTGATTAATCAGTTGTATTACGCTTTAATATTGGAGATACAGTCATTCAGATGTCTTCTGTTGCACATTAGTGACTCACTGAAGACAGAGCAAGCAAAATGCACACATCGTAGTTATAAAGCTATTTCTCTAACTTCCAAATTAAAACTACTGTAACAGATACTGCTCCACTCAGACACCCTGCTAAATAATTGCTATATAACTGGGTAAACACCGTATCCTTCTTGTTATTTTATACATCCTGAGATTGCGATTTCCATTGGGAAAGGGAATCACTAATAAAATTTATACATAGTGCTTTTTTTGTAATTTTGCATTTGAAATACACCTTGAATTTTTGAGGGTCCTACTTTGATGGATGGACGCAGACATTAGCTCAGGACCCGTTTGACCTTAATGACACAAGATAAAGCAAAAGATTGTGAAAATGATACCGTTGTAAATCCAAACACCATACTTTTGGGTTTCCCTATAAGGCAGTATAGTTATTTGATGGTAATGTAGGAAATATCTAAAACAAAATCAGCAGTGTAGTTCAGCTGGTCATCTCTGCTTCATGTTTTGCTCCTCTACAACATGACGGTCTTATGATATTCAGCCATAGGTTTGTACTACTTCTCAAAAGTTCCTTCTACAGCGACTCCTTGTGAAATCACCGCAGTGAATACCATATCTCACACCCCATCCTTGCCAGGTCAACTCTGGACCACCGTGACCTTCAACTGGACAAGCCATTATAAGAATGAAATTGAATGAAAGCATGGCATCAAAAACAATCTTTAAATAATACCTCCTGTTACAAAAGTTAAAGAATATGTCAGTTGTCATTGTTTTATTTCAGTATTGTTGTTTATGGTAGATGTGTTTTGTCTTGGAACCAATTTTTTTTCCACAAGAAACCATTTTTAATGAGTACCTTCACAACCACAACCTTCCTAACTAACTGATGTTAAGCGGGAGATGAGTGTATTCTGATCGGTACGAACAGGGTTGTGCTACAGCAGGCACTTTGTCAGAAGACACCACTAGCTGGCGTCACTTCCCCATTTCAGAGGTGCCACTGCTCCCTTCCCTCGCAAGCCGTTGGTTAGTCGAATGTCTTGATGTTTAGTCCCTGTAGGCCCTGCACGCCAAGTCGCGGATGTTCTTGTACACTCCTGGTGCTTTCTCACATATTTAGTTTGATTGGAAATGTTCCGCGGACTTTTCATTCCACACTTGGGTTCTAGAAGATCTTGTCTTCTTCATATGAAGACTTTTGCAGTGAGTGCAAACAACATTGTGATTCTCAGGGTTGCTCAGTAATATCCAGTGTTCTGCAGCTGATATGGATGACACGGTACTGCAGCAGTTCCTCCTGTAGTTTGTTTACAAAAACTCACCATGACGGTCTTTGCTTCCCTCCACAAGATGAGGAAAATGGACAAAGACTTAATTGGTGAGTTATATGTTTTTTATTGTAAAATAGTGGAAGAAATATAGAGCTGCTACTAAAAACTGCATGTGAGTATTCAGAATTTAAATTTTAATTTGTTTCCTTGTGAGTTTTTTTTCAGCAGATGCATTAATATTTGTTTTATCTCAGAAATCCAGACAAGTAGGACTGCTTGCTTGACAACACTGGATCGTGACTCTATTTCTGTTTCAGCTAACTGAGGGGTGGGCAGCCACTCGCACCTGGACCGAGGTCCATTTTTCTTCCAGTTTCTTCGCGTGTGAGTTTTTTGTTTTCCTTTTCTCAGTTGCATGATGGCTTATTTAAGAATATTTCATTAGCAGACGACCCCCTTTGTTTGCTTGCTTATGTTGTGTGCACCCTGTTCTGTCATCTTCTTGTAAGCAGCAAGTGCACTTGTCTCTACAAGAAAATTAATTGAAACAAATTTAACAGATCAAGCAGGAGTGAAATGGCCAAAAGAAAATTATTACATTAGAAAAGAGTGTATGAGGTATCTCTCTTCTGTGAAGCCAGCAGAGTGTAATGGAAGAAAAAAGACCTTTTAAAGGAAACAACTTATCTGCCATATGAGCTCTTTATATGTATCTGCTTGGGTCTTGCAGTTTAAGGATGAAGCGGCTCATCTGTTGATACTGTATAAAGGAAACCAGTGAAGACAAGCTTTGAAAAGAAACACCTGACTCATCTGGAAATATGAAGAGGGTGGAGTCATGAGAAGGTGCAAAAGAATCAGGTATAAGAAGAAGTACATGATGCTTTGTCAACAATGCTTGAGGAAGCTGTGTCTGTTCCACTGTTTGGCCACAACGAAAGCAAGAGAAGATGGCAGAGAGGGGCTACATGCTGCCACTGTGGCTATTGGTAGTGGTGTGTGTGGGAAGCCAGGGAGAGACACCACAGCCACTGGCTTTTACCCTGGGGAGCTTCATCATTGGGATCTCTTTCCTATCTAAGAAAATGGAGTTATCATTTCCACAGCCTCCACTGTGTGAAAGGTCGGTCTTCTTTGGGCCTAAATAAAGGCTCCTGGGTAGCGGATTTTATCCGCCATGGTTCTGTAAATGTTGGTGTGTTTGAGCCATGAGTTTAAGCATTTTGTGTAAATGAGTGTGAAAGATCAGGATGTTCTTCACAGAAAATAACACAGGCCTGCAAATGGGAACAAATGGGAAAAACATTTCTTGATTTATAGTAATAGTGATGTTTTACATTTAGGCGTACTGATTTATGAGTCATTTTTTGGGTCACCATTGACATATTTGCAGTTTATAATCAGTTCAAAAGAAAAGCTGGACAGAGATCGCCTGAGGACATTTGTTGGTGACGTACACCACAAGAGGGGTAGTAGGCCCAAGTGCCACCTTTAGACTCGGGCTTTTATGCTCCAACTTTATTTACATTAGTGTAAGGGTATTTGTGTTATAAAAGCTGTTGATATGTTTTAAATAGCTGAGTTAATCTTTATATATGCCTAAACTGTATTTGTAAATATTAGTATTGAATACGATACTTTAGGAGAGAGTTAGATGTACCTTAATCTATGCTGTGATTTGTTAAGGTTTTCAATGACATATAGCAGGCAGAGAATAAAATACCTGATGCTGACATAAAATTACTCTGTTACTGAGGAAACATTGTTTTACCGAATGCAGTAATACCTCGATTAGTGCTCTAGATCCTTTCTTGAGAAATGGAGAACTCAGTGAAAAGGTCATTAACATAATATATTGAATAAATGGAGCTTAAAGCCTGCGCATGTACAACATATTGCAAAAGTAATTACTTATACCACCAGTAATGGAGAATAAACAGAAAACAGTTATGGATAAGTGATATAAAATTCCAAAAATTCAGTCAAAATATTTTTTGACTTTTTTAATAAAACATGCTAAATAATTGTGATAAATTATTCAAAAGGGAAACTGCGCTTATATGAAGTGCTATTCAGTAAGCAGCCTATTGTATGAAAATATACATAAACATATGTATTTGTATACCTATAGCAGACAGAAGCAAATATATGAGATAAAATGCAGACAGAAAACAAAATAACTTGATTTTTAATAGCTACAACAAAAGAATATATTTACTCAGAATTTACTGCATTATTTTTTTTTGGTTCAACAGATAAGTTATGCTTCAACTGCTGTAATTTTGAGTGACAAGAACCGTTTCCCAGCTTTCATGAGAACGGTCCCAAATGACGAACACCAGACACTGGCCATGGTGAAGTTACTAAGCGACAGTGGGTGGGCCTGGGTGGGTGTGGTAACCACCGATGGGGATTACCACATGGACACTATGCACTGGATAGCTTTGTGTCCCACGCCTCAGAAAAGGGAATCTGTGTAGCCTTCCAGGAGGTCCTCCCAGATTTCTCTGATCCACATATTTACAACACGATCACTTTAGCTGCTAGGACCATCACAGAGAACCCCAGGGTCCTGGTCATTGTGTCGTTCGCCAAACCTGGGCATATGAAGCTCTTGTTCAGGATCCTCCGACAAAAAGTTAAGGACAAAATCTGGATTGCCAGTGATGCTTGGTCATTGTCCACAGATTTATTTAAAGCCCAGAGCATCCTTGCTAGCAGCAGTGTGTATGGCCTCACATTCAAAAGTGGAAATCTCACCTCCTTCCATCAGTACCTGGAAAGTCTGGAGCACAGTGGGGAAGCCACAAAGAACTATTTCTTCCCTTTGTCTCTTGTGAGCCGCAGTGAAGCCTTATAAAAAATACAAATGCTGGCATCATCCAGATGGCTGTGAGTTCAATAGCCCATGCAGTGGCTGACCTCTGCGCTGCCCATCACTGTCAGGACCCCAGCAGCATACAGCCGTGGCAGGTACTGCAGTCATCCCCTAATCCCTACCTCCCCGCTATCAACAAATCTGTAGCACTGCAAAATGTTGCTCTTTACCACCACACACCATCTCAACCTGCAATAATTCTTAATGACTTTTATGGCTAATTTTTACATTTGTCAAAAATGAAACATTTATGATGATACTTTATTACCGTAAACAAGTTGTTTTCTTGTCAAATTTAGTCCCATTGTTTCATAACTTTCAACTTCTTTTAGATATTCTATGCTTAAGCTGAAATATGATTAAATTCTACAAATACAACAAAAAACGAGCGTGACATCATTCAGTATTATGTTTAAAAACATCATAAGCTAATGCATGTTTTATATCAAATAGATGAGTGCTGACACAGCAGATAGAAGCAATATACCTTAATTCCTTAGTCCGCAATGATACACAGCTATTTAAAATTTCTACATCTGTCAAGACATTTTGAAATGAAACTGGTTGCTTTAACATTGTACAAAAAAAAATTCCCTAATGAGGCTAAACTAAAACAGGGCCTTTCTAACATTCCTATCCATTCAGTTACTTGTAGCTCTGAAGAAAACCAGCTTTGAAGTGGAAGGAAATTCCTTCTGCTTTGATTCTGAAACAGGAGACTTAAACTTAGGCTACAACTTTGTCAACTGGGACCCCAATTATGGACAAATGGGGAACCAGAATGTGTTGGCAGAGTACAACCCCAGCAATAACAGCTTCTCCTGCACCAGCGTAGACACAGAGAATGTTCCGTGATCTACAGGTAGAGTCCACTTCATGATCAGCCTCATAAAAAACAAATGCAAATGCACTTAATCTCACAGGAATGCAGACTTCTATGTATTAAAAAGTATGTATGTTAAAACTTTGTAATGTTTTCATGCTTTTACATATTTACAAACTTAAACAGAAGACATGTCACCATACATGTGTCTATTGTTCCATTTTAGCAAAATACAGGCTTCTTTTGAATAGCTGGTGCATTTTGCTCCTGAAGATGTGCTTGTAAAGAGAATTTGCTTCAAAAAAGTATTCGCTATTACCAGGGATTTAAACTGGAATATAGGTTATATCGCTCCTGAACCACAGAAGGCTCATCTATCCATCTTTTGACACACAGAGGAAATCCAAACAGCATTAAGTCTGGTACATTAGAACTGCTTTGCACACCTTGAAATCTGTGCTTAAGATGGCTGCCTTCTTCTTCATCACCTCCCCTCTGCAGAGTGTGGTTTCAAAGTGCTCCGACACTTGTATGGCAGGGGAGTTCAAGAAGTCCACTGAAGGTCATCACACCTGCTGCTATGAGTGCATCAACTGCACTGAGAATCATTACTCCAATAAGACAGGCAAGTGCGCATCCTGTCACTCAATGTTCATATCACCAGACACACTCTAATGCAACGTTTTTGAAGCTCCACACAAAGTTCTAACAAACCAGTAAAATTGAACGTATTCTACAGACACACTGGCGCAACATATCTACATCACTGTGCTACCATGTCTTCTTCATGTTCCTAGATATGGACCAATGCTTCAGCTGTAACCCCCACAAGTGGTCTCCGGCAGGAAGTTCTTTGTGTGTTGCCAAAACACTCAAGTACTTCTCCTGGCAGGACAAGTTTGCCATGGTGCTCTTGGTACTGGCATTGCTGGGCATTCTGCTGAACTTTTTAGTTGGCGCACTATTTCTCTCACACCGTCACACCCCTGTGATGAAGGCTTCTGGTGGCCCATTGAGTTTTCTCATTCTCTTGGGCCTGGTGGGTAGTTTCCTCAGTGCTGCCTTCTTCATCGGTCAGCCAACACGGCTGCAGTGCCAGATTCGCCAGGTGCCCTTTGATCTCAGTTTCACCCTGTGTGTTGCCTGTACTCTAGTCAAGTCCCTCAGAATCTTGTTGGCCTTCCAGGTGAACCCTAACCTGACAGCCCACGTTCACTGACTGTACCAGCCCTACGCTATCATCAGCACATGTGTTGGGTTCTAGGAACTGATCTGTGGTCTATGGCTTGCATTTTGCAGCCCCAGTGAGACTGAGCAAAACGGTGAGACCACCATCCTGGCCAAGCGCAATGAGTGCTCCTGTGCAGCACTAGGGACTATGCTGGGGTACATTGCCCTGCTGGCACTCATATGCTTTGCCTGTGCTTACAAAAGCAGAAAACTACCCCAAAATTACAATGAGGCCAAGTTCATTACTTTTGGCATGCTGATCTATCTTATATCTTGGTTCATCTTCATCCCTGTTTATGTTAATGCTACTGGCCTATACTTGCCAGCTGTGGAGATAGCTGTCATTCTAATATCAAATTTTGGCATTCTGACCTGTCACTTTTTTCTCAAATGTTACATTATTCTCTTTAAAAAGGCAAGCAACACTAAAGATGCCTTTTTAAAGAAAGTGTACAAATACTCTTGCAAGCAGGCTCCCACCATCCATGTAAACAGGTCAACAGTAGATGATTCCCTTGCTAACTGCATCTATCAGGCTTCACCCAGTGCTCCTCAGACAGACAGAAAACACACTGCCACAATGCCACCGCTCACAATGATGCAAAATACGCAGGATCAGCCTGTGCTGTCAGTCCGTCAAGAGAGAAAGGCACCATAGGACAGTTGTGACATTTCTTCTTGTACATGCTATTGTTTAATGAATTCCTTTTGAAAGAAATGTGTAATATAAACCAGTTTACATGAAAGCTGTGCAAATTCATACTAGACACAAAATATGGTGCGTTAATAAGTATAAACTATACATCCCTCCATTCTATCAACATTCCTTAACCCCTTGTCCTGGTCAGGCCCGAGGCAGTTGGAGCCTATCCTGGAATGATTGGGCGCTAGGCTACAATTCTATAGTCTAAAGGCAACGTCAGTCCATCCCAAATTAGTCTCACACACACACACGCACACACACACTTTTGGAAACAGACAGTGACCAAATAACCTGAAGTCTCCTGTATATGTTTGAACTATGGAAGGAAACTGATGTAGACACAATGAGAACATGCAAACTCCACATAGGTCAAGCTGGAATCAAACCCATACCCATACAGCCAAGGTGCTGAGAGGTGGCAGTGCTGCCCATAACTTATATACTTTCATATGACTATTTCCTTTTGTTTTGTCATTACTTTTGATCTGGGACAACAGGCAGTGTAGAGGTTTAGAGCCTGTGCTTTGTACTCGAGGACCCAAGTTCACATTTCTTTCCAGCATCTTCACAAAAATCTCTTAATGAATCATTTATGATATAACTGTACTATAAACATCAGCCAATTCCATACATGCACAAAATTCTAAAGTAAATAAAAAGCAAAAAGAATTTTGTGCAAAATAATTTTATCCTGTGAAACAGAAATTGCTAACATTTCCTGGAAGGTCCCTCTATCCATCTTTTGAACCACTCCTCAGGAGACACCCAACAGCCAAAGAAATCCTGTAGTAGACAGAAACTAGTAATATATGTGAAACATTTTTCTACTATGTTAATATCTTAATAATTTTGTATTTAGATACCATACTACACTGAACACTGTATGGTCAATTAGTATTAGAGAATAATGATTTCAGAACTTCCTTTTATACACATTATCATTCCAACTGCATTATAATTTAGTTAGATGACATATACCAGCATATAATGACTAAAACTTAAATAGCAAAAACAATGTTGAAGGAGAATGCCAAATTAGGGAACTTAAAAATTTTCCCATTTTAAGCACTAAATTGAAATTTAAACACTTTTTACAATTTATCACAATGGTTTCTTCCTTCAAAACCATTTAATTCCATTGTCTAAATAAAATGAGCACATAAGAAAACAGGGGCGATCAGGTCATGCAAACACTTGATATTTACACAAAGGAAACAGTTTCCTATATAACATTTCACTAAACTGTACTGAAAAATAACTAGTATACTGCTAATTTTCATAACTTTTTCCCCATATTATTTTTAAAATCTTGCAGCAAACTAAATACTTCCTGCAACATTGCGGGAACTGAGTATCAGACAAAACACGTAGACAGTGATTCATTTGTCATCCCACAGTTTTCCTAAATGCAGTATAAATCCTCACAGTGCTTGTGTTGGGACAGAAACCAGAGTGCGTAGTTTTTACACCTCGGGGCACTAACTCAAGTTGTGTGAGAATAGCGTCGCACGTTACATTGACTCATAATCCAGCTTTGCTGGTTTCACGGTTTGCTGACGTATGTGTATCCGCTAAGGATTTGGTGGTACTTCCCATTCACATATGAATAAATAATAAAAACTATTCATTATAAAATCTAGTAAATCTGTTAAAGGTTATCTTTTTATGGGGTTGGACATGTCACACCAAGGCACAAAGGGATATGTATGAAGCTGAACATTTAAAACTTAATGAATGAAGCACTTTAAGTTCTGCCCTGTAAATTATTATGCTACAACTCAGGGAATGACTGAATACTTCCGTAACCATTTTACACTTTTCATAAAATTCAACCATTAAAGTTTTAAGGAAATCGAACTGTTCTTGCCCCACCATAAAGTAAAAACATTCCCCAACAGACATAAACTGGGTACATACGCAATTCTCCAAGTGGTCACTGAATTCCACTTTAAAGACAATTGAAAGTCTCATTGAAGTATCACTATAGTCTCTGAATTTCCCAGTTAATAAAGTTTACCCACAAACAGTCTTATGTTTCAATTTTATTTATTCTCACACATTGCTGGGTACAGTCTGCAGCAACTTTCTAGAATTTCCTTTGGAAGCTGAACACTTGTACCATAAGCAGAGCCTATAAGATATTTGTAACAAAACTCATTTTCACAACATGATATTCAAATTCTACATTCTTCAGTAACCCCAGCTCCTGCAGGTGTGGGTTTCTGTCACACAAACAAGCAGTACACACTGAACAAAGTAGAGTAGTACCAACACCCGCAAATCAGTGCTCAGATGTGCTCCCTCTCCCACCTGCTGGACCTACAAATCTGCCCAACAGACCTTAAAACAAAAAAAAAAAAAAAAACCTGGTTACACTTTTCCAATGGGAGGACCAACCAACATCATACAAAGACATATAAAAATATACACAACTAAATGTGTTGAATTGAGTTTTATCAATAAACTGCATGTTTTATAAACTTCCTCTCCATGGATTAACAAAGACAACACACATATACCATAGAACTTGCAAAAAGTTACTAGTTTAAGGAGTGGAGTTAAAAAAGCCCAATTATCCACGTAGACATTTGTGGCAATTCAACTTTGCCGACAGATGGAGGAACACAGCTGCATTATTCCAGCTAGCCCTGGGGGAAGGATGACCGCTCTTACAGCCAGTTATGGAGTGGAACAGGAGTTTCGCAGTACTGTGTACCCCTTCCTCATCACTGAGGCGAGAGCTCCACCACTGCTGCAGGATACATTCTATCGTAATGCTGTTCATATACTTTTCGCTCTCTTGTTTCTTAAATATTTTATTTCCTTAAATATACTATATATTTTTATATATATATATACATATATATGTACGTATATATATATATATATATATATATACACACACACACACACACACACACACACACACACAATGCCATGTTTAAACTTCCATCCTCATGTGCAAGTCAAGTATTGAACCTTACTAAACGTCACAAAGTACTTTTAAATGTAACCAGTCCACAGTGAAAGTCCGTTTAGGACAGAAAGTCCGGGAACTCCTGCGGTATAAACTAGGACAAGTGAAGAAAAAAAAGGAGGTGTACATTCAGCAGGAAACTGCTCAGTTGGCTGCCCTCTTCCGGGAGACTCTCCTGTACTCATATAGCTGCAGCAAGACAGGTCCTCCGTCCTGGTAACAAGCGTGTGTTGTCACAGCAGTGCTCGCTACGTACAGCATGTCACTTGAGAGATGCAGAGCAAAAAAAAAAAAAAAAAAAAATTTTATCTCTCTCTCTCTCTCGCTCGCTCGCATGGGAACCAGCTTTAAATCCCCACCTCCTGTATTCAAAACGGGAACGTGAGATGCAGAGTAAAGTCCCCACCTCTTCAGCTGGCTGGTTGAAATGCACAACCTTACATAATTACTAATGTAAAATACATTAATAGGTTTACATTTCTCTGACATGAATACATTCATTCACTCAGATTTCATCCCCCCACAGAACAGATTTGCATGATTGTTTTCCGGTAGTTATACTCAACTGACCATAGAGGTAGTTCACAACATAAAGAAGTCTGAAGGGTCAGTCTTTTACACCAGTGTCACAGGAGAAGAAACAATACCTCTGCATTCATGCCACACAAGCGCGCGCGCGCACACATACACACACGCACAGTGCACTCAGAAAACTGCAACTCTGAGCAGACAGATGCTGAATGGCATTTTCTATACGCAGCCTTGTAGAGCATCTCTCCAGGTGATGTGGGTAGGAGGGTTATATCCAGTGGCAACCATGCGAGGCAAAGCTTAGAGCTGGAAACCTTCCATGGGTCCTTCGGGCTGCTGGAAGATAAACTGCCCCTGGTTCTGGTCAACCTGGGGAGCCAGGTTTGGATCTTCCTCTTCCACACCAAAGTAGCGCTCAATTAAGTCAAAAGCTTTCTGGTAGATCTCTTGGTTCTCGTGGCTCTGCAGAAATTCTATCTTGTCCAGACCTGCGTGCACGCACCCACAGACAAACACAATCTATTAAAAACAGTTCATCGGCGACATCTAATGGCAACTTTTTAAACACTGCAGCTAAGACAATTCAAGACCTTAAATTTTCATACAATGCATTCCTATCTTGATTTAATATCTCTAGTCTACATTAAAAAATGCTAAACACAGGGTGTTAAGAATGAGAATACTGTACAGGGGGCCCTCAACTTACAAACAGCTGGGATGGGAAATTTTTTCATTTGATTTGCTCGTAACTCCAGAGATTCAAACAACAGAAGATTAATAATAATACAGACCTCCTTCCACATACTAACAGGTTAAATAAAAACCTCAGAAAAAGCTCTAAAAATAACAGTACCATCAACCCATTATGAAGACCTGCTTGTCCAATGCTTGGTGACAGTAACCCTGTCTTATCAAGTGTATATTATAGCATACCCTAACTTGCAAATAATTTCAGGAATGTCTGCATTATTTTGCTTTTGTAAATTACAACTTGTAACACATTGTTCTAGACTTTTGACACCAACTGTATTTGTACACTGTATAAATTACTTACAATCAGAAACGATAAACTGGCAATACCAGTTTACCACCACAATGTTTTAAAATCATCTTTTACTGTGGATATTTTCTATTCTGTCCAGCAGACTTTTTTGGTACAAAAGGGTCATCTGAAAATGCCCCCCCCCCACCCCCCACAGCTCAGGCCATTTTGTCACAAAAAGCCTTCTACAGGAGGGTCAACACGTGGCTAATGCAGGTCTAAGGAAAAAAAATTCACTGCCGTACCGTAGGCCTCCTCAATTAGGGCACAGTAAGGGTTGATTCCTGTCCCATTTTGCTTAGCTTCCTGCTCTCCAAGACGAAGGATATTCTCAAGCCCATTCAGAGACACCTGTACGATCTTCGAATCCATCACTGTCAGCAAGTCACACATTGGCTTGATTGTATTTAGTGACACCAGGTATCTAAAGGAGGAACAACAGTTACACAGAATTCTCAAACCAAGAGGATCTCAAAATAGCTTTTCAACTATTCCAGATGCTTCCAGGAGGCCTCAGTCAACATGCTCTCCTAAATGCTGGTTCACAGTGCTCGAATCAGACGTGTGCTTTGCCTGTCTCAATCAGCTTAGTAAAACTGCTTAACACAACATATCAAGCCATTGCATAAGCACATTCTCAAGGCCTGAGCCAAGTCAAGTCATAATTCTCAGGCAACAGACAAAAACCAAAATCTGCACAGGGCTGTGCAGTCTGTATCGTGTAACATTATGTAAGTCCCCCCCCAACAGATGCTTAATCAAAGATCCATGGGGTGGAGGATCTTCTGATTATCATATGTGCTCACCTTTTACATAAGCTTTATACTTTAATAATATAGAATGTTTGCAATTAGATAACAACATAGAATGCTTGTAGTTAAATTTCCTTTCAGAGTACAAAAAGGAGGTTGTAGTAGACCTGGTGTGCACTATAGCATTGTGATTCATGCGACAACAGAATAAAGAAGTTCTAAACCAAGCTTTTTGGCATCTTGTCCTCACCACCAAAAAAACCATGGTTCATTACATCAAAAATTAATGGAAACAAATCACAGATACCACTAAGAGTCGCGTAAGAGTCGCCATAACCACTAAGCCTACAACCTTTAACAGAGGTCAACAGGTCCTTTCTGCAGCACTTAGCCATGCTGCTGCCTGGGTTTTACCTAATCTGCTCAGGAGTGCCTCCTGAGGTGGCATTGGTGATGGCCCAAGCAGCTTCTTTTCTGGTGCGGAATTCCGCCTTTTGGAGAATCTCAATCAGTACAGGGAAGATGTTGGCATCAATCACAGCCTGCAGTAAACCAACAATTAAACCAACATAATCATGAAAGTGAAACACTCAAAAGATAGTGGGAGATGGACAAATGAGCCAGACATGGGACCTGGATTTGTGCTCTGTTCCCTGCTGTGATGTTAGACACTGTCCAACAGGCCTCCTTCTTGATGGACTCCTTGGGACTGCTGAGCAAGTGCAGCAGGCAGGGCAGTGCCGAGCAGTTCAGAATCACCTGTAGAAAGGCAACATATGTAAATAAATGACAGCGTTCCTTGCATATACACAGGATGATTACCTGGGATTTAACAAAAAAAAAAAAAATCATCATATATGTTCCAATTAAACATCATAACCTGTAACTGAAGGGCATAAACAAGAAAAGGGAGTTGGAAAATGTCTTTGGGTCCTACCAGGAAACATTTAAGCAGCAGGAAGACACAGAAGCCAATTTTTAAAATATTTCAGATGTGATTTAGGGTAATTTTTTTAATGTACTTAAGACACCTCTAATTACAACTACTCAGATTACAAGGAGAGTGGTTTTCTGAGTACTGTTCCAGAAGGGAGTTATCAGTAACTTTTGCCTTGCAGCAAGTTTATATTAATGAAGATGCTGCACAAATCTACAAAATGACACCAATAAGCAAAAGAAAAATATGGGGACTACCTGAGTCTGAACATCATCTCCTGTTACAATATTTCCCACAGCACGTAGAGCAGGAGACACTACCTTGTAATCACTGTGCCTGGGGGACAGACAAGAAAAAACCATTCACACAACTCATAGGCAGACTCATGTCAAATAAACAATCCAATTTTATTAATTATTCCAATTTTTATTTCATTTCTTTATTCTGATTCTACGTATTTTATACGTTTCCATCTCACACAGTATTAAAAGAACTAAATGTGCTGTGGTGTTGTACAATCACTAAATGTCAACGTTGCAGGTAGTCAGAAGTGAGCACTTTTACATCAGCCATTTTTAGACCATGTTCACTAATGCATATTATATTGACCACTCTGATAGGTACTTTTTCATAAAACATCAGATCTTTGACCAAAACCCACACAAACCACCAGTAACATTTAAATCTGGACCTGCAGCACAGGTCACATCTGTGCACTGTTTACACAGTGTTTTATTAAGAAACAAACAGTCCAATACACATAAGAAAGCAAACAGGAGCTTTCTGGAGCGACAACATCAACTGCACTCTGAGCTCCACAGTGCAACAACTCCTGTCTTCCAACTGACTTAAGTTGTACAGCTTATTTTCCACAGCTGTTCACACATTTATACAGCTGGGTAATTTTTACTGAATGTATCTTGCTCAAGGGCATTAGAGCAGGAAGTGTGGGGAGGGGGATCTACCTTGCAACCACAGAGTCAGCAACTAACCACCACACTACTTACTGCTCTTTACAACTTTAATGGGCAAAGTGTTAAGTATCTACTGGCATTTTCCAACTGTTTAACTGTAACAGTATTAATCATGGGACCTCATAGGAGGGGCGAGTCCCCCAGTTGCACAGTTACTGGACAAACTGCAGTTACCAGCAGAGGACTGGCTCCTAACCCAGCAGATGGTAATTGGGCAATGAATATAATTTGATTGCAGTTTGATTGCTAAGTTTTTTTTAAGAATTAATGTTCATTACTACTCCATCAGTCTGACCAATGGCCTCAAAGCCATGTACCAATCCCAGTTCTTACATAAGCAGTTCCACCAGTCGGCGACACACTCCGGAATCAATCACGGTCTGGATTTTGTCATTCGGCCCATCGGACAGGTACGACAGTGCCCAGCAAGCATCTGCCAGGACATCGGGGTCGCTGCTGAAGAGCAGCCGGGACAGGATGCTCAAACAAGGAGACACCTGGGGCAAGAGGGGACAGCTGTTAAACAATCTGACAGCTCTATCAGAAAAGGCAGCAACAGCTTGGAAATGCAGTAAAGAACAGAATTAATTATTTTTTTATTTAATATGCATAATAAAAATGCAAGCATTCGGGATCGCAAAAAGGCCACAAAACTACAGTTCTACATACATGTATTCAGTGGTACAATTGAAATTAAAAGCATAGTAATGTGGATTCCACCAGACTGTCAAGGTACTTGCACAGACACCACTGACACTACCCTTCCGAGACTTGTGTGCGGTGACAATTTTGTGCCCTAGGGACCTCTTCAGCAGAAGACTAGGCCAGTTGAAATCTCAGTACTGTTTATTTTCTCTGCGAGTTTTTTAAATTTACACACTCCTGCACTTATTGTGTTGTATTACTATAACCCTGTGTAATTTAGTTCAACTTAAATAAGCAACATACAGACTGAAACTGCATCTCTCTGACAGCTACCAGTGAAGCATGCAAGGGGAAAGACACATTTCTTAAGAATACTCTCAGGCAAACACATAAAAACAAAAACAGCTGTACTAAATACAGCATAAACGCAGTTTTTCCATCAACACAGTCATACAAAGGACAGCGTCAAACAATGATCAAACAACAGGTTAGCCTTCTGACAAAGAACCAGAGGTCACAGACAAGGGAATATTTTTAGGACTGATGTGACTCACCTTAGCAAAGTCTGGAGGGGGGTTCTTACCCCTGCACAGGTTGGAGAGAGCCCACACTGCATTTCTTGTTGTTGTAAGCCGACTGGATTTGGTCAGGAGCCTGTGAGGCAGACAAGAAGTCTAGACTTGGAGAGGAACTCAAGTAAGCCCACTGCTTGAGTGCCCCATCAAACTCTCCACTAGGGCTGGGCGACTGAACTTCATCAGTACTGATCATTAATTTCAGAAATCCAGTTATACAGTCACTTTCCAGAAAGACTTTCAGGCTGTATATATCAGGTTAAGTGAGTCAAATTCATAAGACTTAGTAACCCTACCAGCAATGCATCTTGTTTTTAAGAAATTTTAAAAAAAGATGACTAAGGATCAAACACCTTTAATAATGTACAAGCATAAGTGATTTTTAATAAGTGAAACTTGTTTTTTAAAGCAAGTAATCTCCTATAGCTGCAACTATAAATCAAACACTTTTCACAACTCCTCTGATTTGGCAGAAAACTGTTGCCCATGTTAGAAAGTAACATGTAGACAATAATCCCGGGTGATTCACGGGACCCATGGGGGATTCCAACAGCAACAAAAGAGAAAATCCTCCCAACAGACTGGACAATCCCACACAAATTATGCAATACAGGAATCACTCCACCACCAGTAACAGTTTTTAGTTAGTGTAAAGAATTACCTTTGTCTATGGGACAGGAGGATGAAATTTCAATTCCTTTAATCATTTATTTTCAATAATACAAACATTAAAGTGTTCTATATAACATGTCATTTAATAAAAAGAATACACACAAACTGACATGAAGCAGTAATTATAGAAGTGAAAAATGGCCAAATCGCCCAGCCCTACTCACCACTATGCCACACATACTCCAGAAGTCCTACTGCCAGACACACCCACAACAGCAGTGCACTCCAAGAGTTGGCCTTGCAGTACCAACACAGCCCACTCCCACTTGCAAACTCACTACAGTGACACACATAACTCACTGCTGGAGAGAGGGCAGGATCCCGCAGTTCAGCACATAGTCTCTGCACTCTGCGTTGTCCCCAGCTATGTTCCCCAGTGCCCAGACCGCCTGAAACACACCATTCACACCATCACTCCGCTCTTCTTCCACAGGCACTCTACTGGTGCATCTTCTCAGCCATACTTAAGACAACAAGCTACCTGTTCCTGGACATCCTCATACTCCGAGCTGAGCAACTCGATGAAGATGGGCACAGCTCCGGTCTCAATAACAACCTTGGTGTGCAGGAAGGTCCCTGAAGCAATGTTAGTCAGAGCCCAGGCTGCTTCAAACTGTCAAAAGAGGTGAAGGGAAGACTTTAAATAAATTTGAGCAAAAGTGCACGTGCAAGGGGGGGGGGGGGATCAAGGCGTATTTTATATAATGTTCATAATACTTGAAAAATGTAATATCATTTACAATGTAAACATAAGATTACAAAATAAAGCCTCACTAATTTAACCGTTAGTAAAAATTAGTTCAGCAGACACACATACCTGCAGAGTACAGTTCTCACTTCTTTTGAGAAACTCCACAAATTTGTTGACTACTCCAGGTGTTAAGATGACCTCATCAATAGGGGGGTTGGGTTCTGGGGAAGGAAAGGCACTCATAGAACGTGATCAGCATCATTCTACTCTGTTTAACTTGCTACAACAAGCTGACACATGTTCAGTGTGAACATAAAAAAAAAAGAAAATAAAAAATAAAAAGAGCTTTAAATGACCTTAAGGCACACAGTAAATAGAAATACCTTTAGAAAGCAGCTTTCTGAATTTTTGTGTGGCAAGAAGTTGCTGATCAGGATCTTCTGAAAAAATCATCTGGATCATGTCCGGTGTTATGACACCCTCCTAAAATCATGGCAAACAGTATTTCTGAGTTTATTATAGAGTTATCCTAATTTTACAAAATAAGTTATGCAGCTCTATAGATGACAGCTTACTTATTCAAAAAGAGTTTTAAAAATTCTCACAGCTTTCACTTAAATACAACTTAGACTTACACTTGCAACAGGTACTGTAGAGCTAACATCGGGGTCCTGGATTGGGCACTCTAGCATTGACTCATCCCCTGCAGGCAGAGAAACATTCCTCCTCTTGAAAAGCTGCAGAGAGAATTTGAAAAAAAAATATTAAACACATAGTGACTTAAAGCCAGGACAGTGATACAGTGAATGAATGTGGGGATGAAAACCAAACAATCAAACTTAAAATACAACAGAAAATTACCACCACACGGGAAACACTTGTTCTTATGGGCTTGTTTTGGTCAACCACTTTAAAGAAATTAAGCATCAGCACTTGAGTGAATAACAGTAGAAATGTTTTGATTATGATGACAGCTCATGCTACATGCCAAATATTACAATCTTATAATACCAAATGCACAGCATTAACATCCAGGCAGGAAGTGAAGTACAATACAAAATTCCTGTCTAAACTGAACATAACCTAAAAACTGCTGGACATAAACCCTCCAAAGCCTACTGTATTTGTATGAAAACTGCACATGCAGTGTGCTACATCTTACCTGCTCCTCCCTCTTTTGCTTTCGAAGCTGAATGCCCTCCTCCTCTCTGCGCCGTCGCATCTCCTGGGGGTTCAGCGCTTTGTTCTTGTAACTCTTCATTCGATAGTTGTCTTTTACTGGGCTCGCCATCATGTCTACGTTTAATGTAACAAAGGAATTTTTCTGTGGTCAGTAAAATGAGGACACTAGTGACATTTCACTCTTATTCAAGAGCTTTTGGAGACTTGTGTCATGACTGGTTAAGGAGGTGATGTGGACTGAGAAAGCAGAATGCCTCATCTCTATTAAGTGTAAAGTGAAGACCAAAGGCCACTAGTCAAAGGGGATCGATACTCACATGTGGAATGTAAACAATGGTAAAGTGCCACACATAACATAAGTTCTCAAAAGATTTTTTTTTACTACAGCGCTGACCCGTCTAACATCGACACACAGTTGTTCCTGATTCTTACGATAGAGATTTAAATAGAAATCATGAAATCATGCATAGTGAGTGAAAAATATAGTTATTAGCTCGGAGTGATAGCAGAACCAGACGGTATCACGTCAATATAATTTCTCACATGAGAACAACATGAACTTTTTACTGGAAGGAAAAAGTGGGGGGGGACAGGTTAAGTGATCTGTTGGCCAGACTGTTCATCTCAGTGCAGCTAACGCTAATAGCTTAGCCTGTTATATCATCACACGCTAAGCAAAGAACTGATCACCAAGCCCTAACCTCCGCACCAGCGGCTGCTGCACAACACAGAGTGCAGCTCTGTCGCAGAAGTTTATTTTCTGTCTCATGGTTGCTTGTAAATAACTAAGGAGGCAGTTAAGTAACGTTTTGCACCAGACCGAGGCTGCAAAACAAGCATCTCTCACGCCCCTTTCGTTTCCTCTTTCCGCGTAATCCGAATTTACAGCACAGCCCACAGACAGCAAAAAAATACTTTTACCCGTGTCGCGAAGATAACAGACAACCAATAAACAAACTGCACTTACCCATTTACTGCTAGGTGTATCTGTAGACAATATGTTTCCTTGCTACAACCTTCCTTACATACGGCAGTTTTAGAAAGAATATGGCGTCTCGCCTCTCTCGGGCTCTCGCAAATATCCCAACATCCTTTGCAGCGGGAACGTCTCTGTACGTGACTCCATTTCCGCCGTGAACAGCCAATGGCGACGAGGCTCTGGTCGCGACGTCTGTTTTGAGAAGCAAAAGTGAAAAGTAGCGTCTGTCAGTCCTACGTGTGTCGGACAAAGGTGAGTTGAAATAAAGCAAACATTATAATGTCGTATAAAATTTTGTTGCAGTGTAAATGCTTATTAAAATTAACTGTGTAGTAGCCTGTTTGTATACTGTAAAATGTAACAACTATTGTAATACATGGAACAAAACAAAAGACCAGCAGCTGCAACCATCCAACCGTCACTCTGTACACTTTAAATACTTCACCTTATAAATTTAATTGTACTACACAGTAAAATACCTCCCTTTGCATATCTTACTGCAGTGTATGTTTGAAAGAAAAAAAGCCTATTTTGCAGTTGCTGATAAGTGCTGCCGTTTTATGTGTATCTCCAGTTGATTTTCTCCCTTTCTCTTTCAACTTTGTAAGGCAAGTGTGTTAAAAAGGAAACAGTATCCAGTCCCTTGTTTGTCATGTTGACCTGTGAGATATGTGGCGAGGAGGTGCTGCTAGAGGCTGACATGAGGACTCATCTGCTCCTCAGCCACCTGGAGAAGGAGCAGAGTTGTCCACTGTGCTCTCTGGCAGGAGTCACCTATGATGAACTGCGGTTCCACATCAACATTGCACACTCAGAGAGTGACCAACAGCTTCCAGGAAAACAAAACACTGTAGAAGAGAGCAAAGGTCAAGCATGTGCCTCAGCCAGCAGAAGCTCAACAGGTACTGCCAGTGAATTAGCAATGAGTGTGTGTAGCAGTTCTGGTCGACAGTCTCATGGGGGAGATGCTGGGCAGCCCAGAGTGAAGCATGGTCCGTTCTGGCCCCTATTCCCCACATCAGAGAACACATGCATACAACCTTTTCAGGAAGCAAAAGCAGAAATACTCATGATGACTTCACACAAAGCTATTAAAGGAGACAGCACAGAACAGAAGCTGAGGACCTCTCCTCAGAAAGGTAGGAATATCATCGGCACAATTTTTAATTAGAGTACATTACATTTTTGTTCTTTTAATTAGATAAAAATTGTAAGTTGCTTTTCTCTAAAAGTACTTATAGCATTAAACTACATAAAATAATTTACCCATTTAAACAGCATGGTAATTTTTAGCCAACTTGAGTATCTTGCTGCAGGCTGCTATAGCAGGAGGTGGGATCTGAACATGCAACCCAGGTTCTAAGATGGCAGCTTTATCTACCATGCTACCCCCATTTGCTGTTTACAGCATGGAAGGCTTTGATTTTAGCAATGTGCATTAGTTGAATGTTGTAGTTTGACTTCAGAGATGTTTTTATATATTGTAGAGTTCTCGTGTCCAATGTGTGCCCTGGTGTGTAGCGACTGCTTTGTCTTACAAGAGCACGTGGAATTGCACCTTGAAGAACAGAACATGACCAAAGGTAAGTGACACACAGAACACCTTGAACAGTGCATACTAGTATAGCTCATACTCAGCTTCCTCTGCACAGCTGTGAACAGCCTATACACCACAGCTCATACTTTTGTGTTTATTTAGCTGATTCTTTTCTCCAAAGCAACTTACAGTGATTTCCATGTTTATACAGAATGGGAAATTATAACTAGAGAAACTTAGTATGACTACCCTGCTCAAGGGTACTACAGCAGAAGCAGGAATTCAAGCTTGTGTTCTTTCAGTTGAAAGGAAGTGGCCTGCATTACTTGTGCACTAAATATAACATCTTACAACTTGTCCTGGATGTTGACCGCAAAGGCCATGCAGCTCAACTTATACTTGTGTCTTGTTTATCCAACATAGATTTAACTCTATGTAACTGATTAGAAAACCTTGAGTGAAGAATCATGTTTTTCACTGTATGTGATCTAACACATGGTCTTGGTGGTTTTCTACAAGATTTTCAAACTGACCTGCAGTTAGCCAGACAGCTCCAGGAGGAAGAGGATGTAAAGAGGAAACAACAGGAATCTAAACTTGAAGCAGAGGACTTCAAGAACCTGCAGGTCACTCATTACCATGCCTGATTTAACATGTGCTATACAGTTGAATGTGAGCTGCTCCTCTTGATAGGAATCACTGCTTTACTTAATTCTGCTTTGCAAAGTAACATACATTTTAGCTCTAATTTTTTTTTTTCATTTGATCAGGTTAGCCTGAATATGTACATATGCTACTGTAAAGGCTGGAAAATAATACTAAAATGGGGGTAAAGAATGCCGATGTGTCCATTTCTTGGTTTTCCCTGTACATGAATTTGTGTTTAGGTTTCTGCTGAAAAATTGTTTGTCTCTACCTGTTGTGGTGTAACCCTGCTCTCTCCCTGTGCAGAAGCAGTTTGGGATGGATGGCAGAGGAGGCTACCGTAGACAGGTGGCGATATGCATGGAGAGAGCAGTGTCTCGAGGACACATGTCACCGTTAGAATTCCACAGGAAGCGAGCCGAGATGATGGAATGCCTGGCCTCGGGAATAGATGATGGCAAAAGCAAAACATCTGGTGTGTGGAACATGTTAATACAATGTCTAGCCAACATTCTTTTCTCTTATTTAGCCATGTTTCATTAACTTGGTATTTGAAAGATAATAAAGTGTTTTTCAGCAGTTTTAATTGCTGTTTCTTGACAGGTTTGATCACAGCCCTCTATGAATACTACCTCAGGGATGGGCGTGACATCACTAACGTGTGGCTCAGTGCAGAAACCGATCACTACTCCTTTTCAGAAGGGGACAGGGGATGGGGATGTGGCTACCGAAACTTTCAAATGCTTCTTTCGTCCTTGTTGAAGTTGGAACTGTACAGAGACTGTTTCACAGGTGTGAATACACTGAAAAATACTATTTGACATGTACTGATTAGAAACATTGACACAGTGCAATACATCCAGTGAAACTTAACCCTGACCCACAAACAAGGTAGTGTCTGAAGCCAAGGAAAGACACAAAATAATTTCTTTTTAGATATTACAGTCTAATATTAATTTTGTTAATTAGTTTAAAAATAATTAAATTCTCCCTTTTACAGTTTTTATTATGCTTACACTTAATGTTCGATTCAAACCTTTCCTGTAGAAAGGACAGTTCCCAATATTCCTCGTGTCCAGGCCCTAATAGAAGAGGCCTGGCATGAGGGAGCTGATCCTCAGGGGGCATCCCAGTTCAAACACCACCTCCAGGGCACGCGAGCGTGGATTGGAGCAACGGAAATATATTCCCTCCTTACCTCCCTCAAAGTCAGGTAAGAAAGCAGCATGTTCTTTCACTGTCATCTTCATCTCACACTTTCAAGTTGTGTTTGAATAGCTTGACATTCATCACCTTGGTGTTGGCAGGGCTCGCATCGTGGACTTTCACCAACCCACTGGTCCTGGGAGCACCCACCCCAGACTTTTTGAGTGGGTGAAGAAATACTTCTCCACTTCCAGTAGCAGAGGTGCTCGGCTTCCTCCTCGGGTGGTGAAGAGTACACAGCCACCAATCTACCTGCAGCACCAAGGTACTTTTGATAACGGCTGTATAGAATGTTTAAACAAGGTAGTTTCGTTGAGGCTGTGTGTGTTTATATGTAGGCCACAGCCGTTCGATTGTGGGAATAGAGCAAAAGAAGAATGGTAGTCTGTGCCTCCTCATTTTTGACCCTGGATGCCCGGTGGAGGACATGAGGCACTTTCTGATCCGTGAAGTCAATTCCACCAGCATGCGGCTTCTCCGAAAGTTCCCCAGCCACCTGAAGCACAGACAGTACCAGATAGTTTCTATAGAGGGTGTTCTTTCTCCAGAGGAAAAACAAGTAAGCCACTGATGTCTGCTAATATGCTTTAAATAATTTACTAGTAACTTTACCTCATGTATACAAATTTTTGCTTTGTTCTTTAGGTCCGAATCGAAACTTCAAAGATCTTGCATGCAGAAAGGATTCCCTGACATTACAGATATACCCATGGGAGCATAGCTGTATAAACTTGAATACTGTGAAAAGTGTCCTGTTTCTTTTTAAAGTTTTAGTGAGTTTATAAGTTAAATTAATAAAATCTTTCTTTCCACCACTTGTTTTATTAGAAAAAGAGATACATGCCTTCATTACATGCAACGTTGACATACCGTATACAGATATTTGCAACATTGTATAGCAGTCAGCTGGTGATTATCAAGAATTATTAAAATTGCATATTTGTTGTACAGTTTACTTCTTTACATACATGAAAAAAACATAGGACACATAGGACTAAAAGAGGACAACAAAGAGACTGAGAGAAATTATCCTTATCAAAGCACAGCTTGCATCCCTCAAGTGACTTACTATTAAAGTGAGAATCAAACAGCAAATACATACTATAGATAATAATGATAGATGACACTGGATACACAGTATTTATGTAGCAACCAGGACATCGGAAGAGAAATCAGTCTGAAAGAGAAGGGTTTTGAAAGTTTTCTTCAATGCTGAGATTGATTCAGCATTTTTGAGGGAGAAAGGTTTGTTCCATTGTATTACAGTAAGGGGTGGAGGAGCAGTGCAGCTGGGGTGTGTGAAGTGATCAGGTCATGTGGGCATCAGCGTGATGATCATTTGACTGTTGTGTAGACTGTAATCGCAGTTTTGGTACAGACAACTACAGAAAGCCAGTGGAGAGAAACAATGAGAGGAGACACATGGAGACACTGGGGCAGGTTGGACATAACTTGTACATGAGCACTCTAGATCAGTTGATGAGGCTTGATGGTGGAAGCTGGAAGACCAGTCAGGTTGGAGTTGCAGTTGTCAGACTGGTGTGATGTATGGAAGTGTTCTACAAATGTTGCCTAATTAATATCACTGCATCTCAAGATGTATAAAGCTTTTTCTCTGTGTTTGTCTGTTTGTTCTTTATGCACAGCTTTGTTTTTCAAGACACAGACTTTAAATTTGGCACACATGTACTTAGTAAAGTTCATTAAACATCTCAAAAGTCACTATCACTAAGGCTACTATTTTGAACATTTCAATTTTGATCTTAGAAATAAGGTTTGAAACACACATACATCATGTCATGCACAGCACATATTAACATCCCATGCAGTGCATATATATTGTATTCACCAAAGGGCACCAGCATGATCCACACGTACAGCACTGTGCAGTACTAACAATACTTATGTACTAAATGCAACAAGTGTAAAGGCAATAAAGTTTGGTGATATATAATTTATTTTTTTACTCTGTGCATGTTCCTATGGCCGGCACACGCATCACTCTCTGCAGTATGCAAGTGTTCACTCTTCTTGGGGGTGATTACTTGGCGCAGACATGTACAGTACCTCAGGTAGTAAATGTAACCAGTTCAAGGTTCTGCTGCCAAAAATTCTGCAACAGGCTTCCAGCTGGAAAGAACAGGAGCCAATAGCTGTTATATGTGAGCATCTACTTAATGAACATGACATATGCATCATATGCATTTATTGTCTGTGCAAAGCAGGATGGGCTGCAACTGGAGGAAGAACCAGAACTGTAGAGAGGGATGGATGATGAGAGGTTGGAAGAGCAAGAGTATAGAGCTGAACTGAAAAGACAGAAAGGGGGGGGGGGGGGGGTGCTTCAGAAATGGAAAAACAAAATCATCATCAAGATGCTTAGCAGCAAGATTAGCCAGTAGCTGTAATATGATTCAAATAGAAAAAGTTTGTAGAATCAGGTCAAAATGTGAAAATTAAGAAAATTCCACACATACACAGTGCTATGTGCATCACTAATGGAAGGATAATAAATTTTGATGATATATATATTTTTTTCTTTTCCACCTTTTCACTAAACTACTACCTGTCACTCTGCAGTGTCAGCCTGTTCGACAGCATTAGTATGTATGCACTAAATGCAACCACCTTAAGGGTAATATAGTTTGGTGATACATAATGTATTATTACTTTAACCGTTACTAATTCCACTTTCTAACACAGGTAATGCAGATAGTATTATGTATTGCAAAGGCACTGAGTAAATGTAGAAATGTTACATTTAAATGTAAATGTAAAATTTAACCAAAACAGAATAAAGCCCTAAACAATCCTAACACTGTCAATTTATAAATTGAAATTGATAATTAGCATTCAGTTCAATTTATTTTTTCAGGGTGTTCTCATGAGTGTCACAGATCACTAAACAAAGTTTAAATACATTTACAGTTATTCATTTAGTTGGCAATTCTCCCTAAAGAGACCTGCAATGTTCAGCTACATACAATGATTTTTCCAGTTATACAGATAGAAAATAGAAATCTTGATGGACCCTTCAGTATTTCACTGTAAAACTTGATCATATTTTGTTCTTGTGATTCAGAATAATGTAGAGCACTCTCATAGAAACTGCTGTCTAAGCTGTACCTTGTTGGGAAGTGTGCTATGCAAAATAATTTGAATTTGACACAAAATACTCAAATCAGAATGTGTATCCAGTCATCCAATCGGTTTTCTATTGCAAGTTGCATTTTTCATATGGATATCGTTACCTAGAACACATTTTCTTAATGCAGAAGGCTACTAAAATGGAGCTGTCCCAAAGCAGGGTCTCAGGTCACTAATTCATGTTAGCAGTTCCATACAGAGCATGTGTAGCCTTGTTAGTAGTGCAGATAAGCTGGCACTGTGTCCCATAATGCCTTTTTTGATACCACCCTGAATTTTCTTCCAATGACTTCAGGAGGAAGTGCTACCATTTCAAATTATCCTCAGTCCCGTTACTTACAACTTACTGCTTTAGCATTTACTCTTTACTATTCATTTTACCCATATTAACAATATGTTGTTTCTATTGTTAATGTCATATAAATTTGCATATCCTGTGCAAAACATTGGCAGCTGACTGATGTGACTTGAATGACAACAGCCATTCAAACAGATGTATGTTAAAATAGATTACACATGCAAAGAGTTTCAGGTTGTACTCCCTCCCACCTCCCCAAAAAAGTTCACTCTCCCCATTGGTAGATCTCCACTTGGGGTACACAAGTCACTTCCTATAATTATATAGTTGCTTCTCACCTCCCTAAGTTATTAAATACCTGCAACAAAAACATAACTACTGTATTGTGCAAGTATTTAGTATGCAAGTTAAGTAAGGGGCCCTGGATGTGTCTCTAAGATGGATTACTTGGGTAAAGCAGTGTTCCCAAGGCAGGCTCAGCACTGAAGGTTTAAATATTCTGTACTTTCTGCTTTATATGTACAATTACACAGGATAAAAATCAACTAAACGTATCAAATTAAAATCAGAATTAAAACCACATTAGTGATGGATGCAAGCAATAAAACTTAAAAAAAAAAAAAAAAAAAATCACAGCATTCTGAGAAATTCAAAGTTTAATCAAAGCTGTGGGAGTGACAATGTTCACAGGCAGAGTGAAGTTTCCCTCTGCTGGCCATTCAAGACATTTCCAGCTGATTTATCTTCCCTGTAACTAAAGCGACTCTTCCAAGCAGTGTTACTTTGGAACTTATCTGAGCACAGTTTCACTCTCTTGCTTACAATCTCAAAAGAAAAATAGCCATCTTAAAAGGTTCTTCAGCATTTAAACTGGGGGGGGTTTTATTAATTTGTCATTGTCTCTGTTGGCTTCAAAGATGAGCATCTTCAAAAATCCAGCTAACAGAGAATGGCATTCCAGCTTGGAACTGGTTGGACAGTCTCACAGTACCAGGTCCAGTCCTTTACTCTTAATCCTCGTCATTCTCCATGTCCGAGGGGTCAAAATCTGCGTCATCGTCCTCCAGGTCTAAATCATCCATATCTTGAAACAGTGACTCGTCTACTTCCACACTGTTTCCAGCTGAGGAAAGAGAGAGAGAAACAATTAGACAAATATTTGAAAACTGCTACTTGCTCACACAATTGTCACACAAGATCCCCATAAACAATGGCATACACAGATAAAAGTAATGTTTATGGGAAAGCTGCAAAAGATTTTTTTTTTTTTTTTTTAATTTACCATCTTCCAGGAATTTAATGTCAGATGTATCAAGGTTGTGGTCTCTTTCAAATAACTGTTTCCCTGTTAAAAAAAAAAAAAAAAAAATGTACATTACACTGAATGAAATTATACAGTTTCACAGAACACTGGTGTACATTATATGTAACTGCATCTGATGTATTTGAAAGTACATACCTGTGAGTTTAATCTTTCCTGCCTGCTCCTCCTCTTTTTGTTTTTTTCTCTTTATCTCTGCCATTTCTAATTCAAACTTGGTTTTCCAGGAAAGGAAGTTCTCGATGGTGACAACCGTACCTTGGAATGCCACCTGCCTCACAAAAGCACACATGGTAGAGTTACTCACAGAATCATACAACATTATGCAATCATACTGAAAAACTCGTATGTTTAACTTGAATCCAACTGAGATTCTGTGGCAAAACCGGAAAAGATGTTTTCAAGCTCAAAAGTCTGCAAATATTGCTGAGCAGTTCTGTATGGAGGAGTGGGCCACATTCCTCCACAGTGATGTGAGACCCTGGTCAATAGCCACTGGAAAGGTTTAGTTGCATTTATTACAGTTAAAGGTGGCAGTATCACAGACTGCGTTACTTTTTCACACCAATGATTCTACAATTTACTGTCTTGCACACCAAAGTAATGGCCCAATAACAACGCTGATGTCTTTTTTTCTTCTTTCAGGCTTCATTCCTTATACTACTAGAAGTAAGAAAAGGATCTGACCAAATTTAAGCTCAAAAGGTAAAAAAAAATAGCAAAAACTGGAAAGGGGTCATATACTCTTTTACTACACTGTATATTACAGCAGGATCACTTCTGGAACATGAATCTCCAGCTTTCAGATCACAAGTCTATGTCCAAGCACTGTGCTACAAAATAATAATCATCCTTTAAGTGAACCAAAGAGATGACCTTCTCAGCTTCCTCTGCTTCTTGCTCCTTTTTCCTATTGTCCTCCTCTCTTCTGCTTTTGACTTGGTCGACTATTTCATTGAGCCTCTCCTGCACAGCAGTCACCAGTGTGAACACCATCACCATGCCCAGGTTCTCTTTGGCCTGAAAAACAATTCATTCTAGGTATCACTGTATAACATACAGATGATAAAAAGCATGCATGTCTACAAGAATATTGCTCCTTGGGGGAGTTACGGACTATGTACAAGAGCTATTTTCTGCGTTAGCCCCAAAAGAATTTTAGTCTAATATGTACATGTACACATCAAAAGTTTGAGTACAAGTTGGCGACCTGGGGAATAGCGTGGTGGGAAGACATGGACAAAAAGAGTCAACTTCCCAACATTTCTAGGAATTGCTGACTCATTTAATGATCAATTTTTTTAAAGTAGGTGTGTGGTTAAAAAAATATGTTCAAGCAAGTGCACCCCAACTTTTGATTGCCACAAAACACTCCTTGTTTGGGAGACTTGCATCTCTGTTAGTTTGATACGTCAGACAGACCTGTTGCTGCAATAGTGTGAGGATACTCTCCACATCACTGTCCTCAAGGTTGTCCTGGGAGAAAATCTCATATAACGGGGGCTCATCAGGGTACTTTTCCACGTAGGTGAACTTGAGGGTAATCTCAACCACTGCAAAGAGGTTTTACATATTAAATATTCAGTATCTCAAAAACCAAATATCACAGTTTACAGCCGATTGAAGTATGTTACACCTCAGCAATCACAGAGGCTGTTGTAAAAGAAACTTACTGTCGTCATCTTCCCCTGCATCCGAAGTGACAGTAATGGTGAAAGTTGTGGGATGTTCAGAAAGCACTGCACAAACACATACATGTTACAATTATTACAACCCAAGATGCAATTCTACAAAAGATTTTGATTCACATCATTTCTTGCTTCCTACCTAACATGAGATATATACGATTGTAAGCAAGTAATAATATGCTACTCCACATCTATGGTGAACAGATAGATGCACAGCTTTTATTCATTAATAACATTTATTTAAGCGCGTTTTTGATAACTCACCTTCTTCTGCTGAAACATCAACACGCCTTCTTGCTCACTTTGCTATTTACTTCAGGCTTTTATGATTCACTATTTCTTTATTAATTACTTTATAATGTAACTTGCAGGCACTGTATTGCTAACTTTTGCTCGAGGACCGGTAGCTACAAGGCTAACTAACCAGTTATGCCTATACTGATAACCGGCATCAACGTGTTTTATCTTTCGCCACGGAAACCGGAGTTATTGTTTCATATTAATGTGCACAAGAGATTTATCAAGTATTTCAGCGTGAAGGAGGATTTAAATTTGCCCACCAGCGGACGCCTCACTTAAACCGTAAGCGACGTCAGCTGAAGCGACCGTTACTGTGACCGTCACCGTCGCTCGTTTCGCTACCTTTGAAAGAGTCCGGATAGATGGACTCGATGGCTTCCAGCTCGTTCCGCTGCTCCTCTCCGTAATCCGTCATTTTCCCTGGCTGCTGCCCATCGATCGCTCCGCTCCAGCGGTCACCATGCAGACGTGTTGCCGGCGTTGGGCAGGAGGCCTCGGAAGCATCGACTACTCGGTAATCAACGTTGCCCTGAAAATCAGAGGTCTATGCGCATTGTAAATAGACCTGCAGAAGGCGCTGAATTAGACTTCTTTTCGCCGAAAATAAGTGAGGATATTCCTCGAGGCTGACTTTATACACTTCATACACATTCTGTAGTTCGAGTTTAAATATCAGGGATAGATTAATGAGACTGGACCAAACCACGTGATAACGCTCTCTGCCGCTTAGGCCTTGATCACGTGACATATGAGCGAAAGTTCGTATTTCGTTTCGAAAAGGAAATTTGAAAGATGTTGGGAAAAGACAACGCTGAAATTTTCAACCTCAAGTTTTCCAAATTAATAGTAAAACACCTCAGCTAATATTAAGCGATATTTTTAATTTTATTTTTGTGCGATTACAAGAGCGATTCTTCCTTGTCTTTCATTATGTACACATTATACATTAACAAGTTGGAACTGCTGTAACAGTTTGGAGGAATAAACGCTTGTTGTACTTCGTGTGAGTAAAAATATTCGCAATGGATCGATTATACACAAATCTCGGGCTGCGGGGTGTATCGCACCCCACCTACACCCGTCGCTACACCTAGTAAATATGCTGCATACTGCTGGTATTTGCGTGCATTTATATATGAATAATGAATTATTTTACAGGATTTGCTGTCTTTTAAAATATGCATAATATAACTGATGTGTGTTGTTTTAGAGAAGAATGGGTCTTCATTTTATCTTTTATACAAACGTTTCAGTTTATGCCAGGTGCCTACAGCTAGAGGGGACACAGAAAACAGAATGAATGGTTTATTTACTGTATAAAAGGGCAAATGAAAAAGCACGGAGCCGAGGAACAAAAACTATATTGCATCGAGGAAGTGTTTACTTTCAAAAAGAAAGGTACAGAGAGACCCTTTAAGCACAGTGAGTAATGAAATATACAGGGTTTAGAATGTTAATAAGTTACAGGTTTAGCTTCAAATGCAGATTTTATCACCATTTCATAACATAACATTGTAAATGCTGCAACAATTGTGGACACTGTGTTTCTAGTATCAGTATTTGTGTTACACCATATTTGCGATTGTGAAAACCATCTGTGCTGAACTCAACTGCAGTCAAACCACTACTGCACAGTAAAAAATTACCTGAGTAGAATGTAATTTTCATCAAATTCTTTTCTCAGAAAAGTACCTTGTATACCATGAATGACGTCAGGTGGGCATTTTCAGGTAACAGTAACATGTTATAAAAACCTCTAATCCCTCAGAGTTTCCTTTCTTTCTCCATTGTGTGTCAGAGGCTGGACCTGTGGACAGTGCATCATTTTTTAAAGAATTTCTCTGAGAGACAGGATTTCTCTGAGTTGCTGCAAGCAAAGCAGTTCAAGCAAAAGCCCTTATGATTAAGAGGGTAGAAGAAGTACCACTTCTACTGCTTTTTCCGTGGGTATAAATGTGTAATATTGTTTCTGACTTTATTTCTGATTGTATAACAATAAATCTGAAGCAGTTCAGCACAAGTGTCTGGCTTTGTTTTGTCCAAAAACATTTGCTAAGCAGATAAACAATACCATGTTATGTTTCCATCTCAAATATTGTTTAAACAGCAAACAACTTGAGATACATAATTAACTTTGCTTCCCACAGTCAGTACCTCTGCAGCAGATACTGCATATACAATTTGTTCAGTTTCTTCAGTAGGCAAGCTCTGTCTCTGCTTAGACTGCCTCCATGTCATCGTGCTCCTCCAGCACAAGCCTCTTCTCTGGGCTGAAGTCGCGGTCCACACGTTCCACATAGCGCTGCAAAGTACTATAATACTGTTCACTCCGAGAGAAGGTGTATAGAGCTGAGATCTCTTCCCAGGCTTTATGGTTGGGGAAAGGGAATGCATCAGGATCACGGTTTTCAAAGAAGCTCTTTAGGTTGCGCTCAGCCAGCTTCCCTGCATATTCACTGGCAAAGGTATCAAACTGCTCCTTCTCCTTGTCCATGTACTTCCTCCAGAAGGTGAGCTGCAGGTAACTCACTTGGGAGCGGCAGTTCTTGTAGCAGGTCCCAATCAGGCCCACAGAGGCCGCAGTAAGGATGATGGACCAGCCGAGGATCTGAGGATACACAAGTGCTGTGGTCACACCTACATGCTCATAAAGACACAGCTGGTTACACATGGTCAGGCCTACATTCTCTCACAATGTCTGATACCGTTATATAAACTCCAGGTTTCAAAACTACAAGCACACAGAGACATCTGCTTTGTCAACCTAGGAGTATTTTATTGCAAATTTTGAGGAACTGCTTTGGTTTGTCCCCCATTTTGAAATAGTACCTAGTAGTCCAGTGTTTATATGACTGTGCTTCTGAGCATTTGAGGAACAAATGGCATATTAATAAGTACATTTTCCCATGATGCTGTGAGTTGTGCTTATTTGCTGTTAAAAATCAAACTAATTCTTATTGTTTTCTAGGCTAGATACTTCCTTGTTTCTTGGTTCTTTAACTAGCTAATTAGTTGAACTTGATAATTTAGGGTAATTAATAATAAATAGCAATAATGTTACGTACTTGTAACATTTTTGTATAATATTCCTTACTGTCTTCACTATACATACACTTCATGCATACATACATTTCTGTACTGGACTGTATTTGGTAGTAGTATGTGTAACTGTAACAGATTTTTGAAATTTTAACAATTGTAGTCTCTGGTTAGTTGTTAATATATTAATAATATATTATTATTATGTTATTATATGTCAGCTTTTGTGGTGAGACAATGGCTCGGCAAGTGCTGCAGTTTCAACAGCCTCTGGGCTGACTGGGTCTCAGTTCAAATCGGGTTCAGTCTTTGTGGAATTCGCATGTTTTCCGTCTATGTTTCCTCTCACAGTCCAAAGCCACGTGTCCCAGGTGCCCCATCCAGGAGCAGGTTTCTACCACAGAACTGCATATTTTGCGGACGGTAGTAACCCTGAGTTGGATTAAGTTGTAATGGATGAAAGTTTTGCTTCTAGGTGATTTTTTCTGCACTTTAAACCTGCCTGGGACGAGTTAAAACTTTGGCCATGAGAAATAATCCTACAGTCTGTTTTGCAGTAACGCGATACATGCGGTCCTAGAAAACCCGGCGTTATGTAAAGTTGCGCAATAAAAATAACAGGTTTTACGGGGAAAAGGCGCGCAACACTCAAATACCTAAACTCTTTCATAACAGTAACAAAAGCAATAGAGAACCCACTAAAAATGCAACCACGATTAAAACACACCTTAAAATTCTAACAAATAATGAAATGCTACAAGAAATATATAACTTTGCATTGAAAAAAAATATCGTGATGTTTGTTTGACAGAAGTTAAGGAAAGTAGCGAAAAACAGCGCTAATCGCGCATCGCTGTTACTGAGGTTTGCGCAAAACAGACGCGTCGGGCAGAACCGCGTATAAATTAACGTGCGTGCCAATAACGACTGTGCCAGATTTGCCATCGCCAAAATGGCGCATTGAAAACGCGCGTTATAACAGATCAGACTGAATCTGTCATTTCGATTTACGAATTTTTGTCCAGCAAACAGATGTTCAGGAATTAATTCGTTTCTTTCATTGAGGAAAGTGTGTGTGTGTGTGTGTGTGTGTGTGTCCAACAGTGAGTGTAGTTTCAGGTTAACGAGGAAAGTCTCATGAGGAAGGTATTACGTTTAGAAAGTCACAGCTCATTTCCCATAATGCAACAAACAGTCCAGCTGACTTGCAAGTTTTTCTACCAGTCCTCACATTTACAGGTATCTTCCTCACAAGCAAGTCAGCACAAACATTCAGTTCCTTTAGTCAGCTGCACAGTACTAGTTTACCCTCCATAAATCAGTACTTTGCTTTGGTTTAACACCGACACCAACCCCTCCTGTATCCTGCCTATACAAGTCAATACAAGTATTAATAGCAGCAGTGTCTCCTGCATATCCCAGCACCCTATGGTATCTCCTCTCTCACCTGGGACTGAGCACGGAGCATGAGCAGCAGTTCCATATTCTGAGCTGGGGGCAGATTGGACTTCTCACAGGGAACTCGTGCCAGCTCCTCGCGGCACTCATCTGTTTTGTTTTTGCAGAAGAGATCCAGCACCAGGTTGTTGTCCAATCCACTGATGGCACATTCATAGAAGGTCCCATTGAGCAGAGCTACACAGAGCCACATGATGGGTGCTACAGTTGCTTTAGCTATAACCTTCACCAGCACAAACACGCAGCTCAGGTAGTCGTGCCGTGGACATAGTTTGCATGGGTTCATACAGCAGCCTGTGAATAGTCTCCACAACCGCTCACTGAAGAAGATACCGAGCACCAGCAGGACAAAAGCAGGACCCAGCAGGAAAGACAGTCCATAGACCAGGTTCTGGCTGTGGTTGCAGGGACACTGGAATGAGACCATAGAGAAGATGCGCTCCCCACCAATGGTCAGGGCAGCCATAAAGCTGTAGCCAATGGTGGTGCGTTGATTGATAAAAAAGTTAATCACTGTTTTGAAGGTATCCATGGAAAAGTCACTTGTTCACTCACTTGATCTGGACTTGAAAACAATCTGTAGGAATGCAAAGATTTTTGGCTTCTGTTTCTGTGCTCGTCCAGACAGAAGGATCTCTGTGAACCCCTCCCTATGGCTCTGTCTTTGTTTCTCTGTTTTCCCTCCCCCATCCCTTGCCCTGCCCATCTCCCTTCCTCCCATGATGAAATGCATGTGTTGCTCTTCCTGCAGATCTGGTTTCCCAGCTAAGGATTTCTCCCATTACAGGCAGTTTAGACACATGTAAGCAACGCAGGCAAACAAACATTCACACAAAGTCACAAGCTCACACATAAATAAACACATATATAAAAACATACTCACGTGTACCGACCTATATTACACACAAAAGAAATATTTAACATTATCTACAGTAGATTTATTTTTCCCCAGGAAACTGTCAGCCTTTACATTTAAATTCCTCAGGTCACTTGGCTTTTTTGCTATCATATCACTCAGTAAGCTCTTCATGCTGTAATGGTTGTCAGAAATTATAATCATTATTGTTTGCATTGGACCCTGGAGCTTTATTACTGGTTTTCCTGACTTTTGTATAACACAAAAATTTTTGTATCTGTTAATAATGGGATGAGTTATTTCGTACAACAACAACAACAATAATAATAAACACCAAAGCAAAAGAAACCATTATAGATGCCCCATCATGCAGTATAAATAACTAAATAAAGGAGAAGGGAAGCTAAATTGCAGAAGAATAATGATTTTATGGAAGTATTGAACAGAGAATTTCAAAGAACCTTCATAAGAGAAAAATGAGTTTTATAGCATCTGCAAAGGAACTAAAACTGGAAAAATGGAAGAACAAGTAACACCACCTAAAAGAGTAATAAAAGGAACTTTCAATTTTTCCTTGGAATGTTGAAGATGCAAGAAAATCAAGCAGAGATGAAAACAGCATAGATATTAACAGCCAAAATATCAACATCTAAGATGAGAAGCGATTATGAAGAATTACATATGGACAGCAACAAATTCACTGGCAAAAATAAAGCCCACTGGAACTGATGAGATTTTGGTGGAAGTTTTCCTGGACACAGAGGGAGTATTAGTCAAGATGCTGGCTAATTTATGCCAGAAAACAGACTTTCGAAGTCAACTTACATTCCAATGCTCAACAAAGGAGATTGCATGCTTTATGTGATACTGTCCATGCTGAATGTTAAAATGGGTTTTCCAGAACATCTAATAATCCTGACAAAAGACTTGAAACCTGAGAGGTTATTCAGCCTACCATGTCCTGCATACCCTATTATTTAAAACAAAAAAAAACGTTTGTTTCAAGTGAACTGGAAATGGAGCTGAAAGGGAAACTGCATTACCAGGTAAAGTGAAACAGCTACTGTGCTACTTTAAATGGCAAAAATTAGCACAAAGAAAGTATACATGAACAAGCCTGATTTTTGGTCCCTTACTGCTGTAAACATGGTGTGGCATCATGACACTATAAAAAATCATTAATATCTCAGAAAGAAAAAAGTGATTAATTGATGGCAGAAATTCAGGACTATCAGAAGAACCCAGTATTGGCTCCCTGTGCTTTTTAAGGTTGCTGGATGACATCATATTGGCTAAAAATAATATTTAAAGCTATATCATAAAATATACAGTTATTCTTTAAAGGTCAGAAAGGGTCACAAATGAGCCTGGTTTTGGAACGAAGCACTTTGGTGGGGTGGGGGCAGGTGACATCACAACCTGGAAATAATAATTGGTATTATGATAAAAACAAAAATGATAGATTTTGTGGTCATGAACTAGAAGCAATAGACACCTTTCGACTGTAGCATTCAGGAGAGAAGCCAAATGCTACCATTTAACAAAGCTGCAGTGATAAAGGTCGTCACATGTGCTGGTGTATCCACAAAAATAAAACAAATCCATTTTTAATAACACTTTATAGATGTGTTAGGTTAATACTAAAAAAGTGGTCTAAGAAAAACATTGATTTCTTGTACACTTGGTGCTAGGTAACATTTTTCAGGATACAGTGGTTGATCGGAAAAACAAGAAGATTCTCAATCAAATAAAGCTACAACTTTCAGTGGAAACAGAAATAATAAGACTGAAGTGATCACACTTTAAATGTGTCATTTGAAAACTTTTTTTTAAAAATAACGCTGGGGAAAAATTGAAAAAAAAAAACAATGACGTTGAAAAACAATCAGATGGATGGACTCAATAGCACGGATAACGGACCCACTCAGCTCCAACCTAAGAAACATGCAGAGCACAGAACACTGTAGAGAAACTCTGCCTTGGTAGAGAGAGTTCACTTCATGGCATTTAAGAACAACAGCAAATCTGTTTCATTGTGCTGACTGTGTTAAAATGTGGAAGGCACTAAAAAAAACGGTGTACTCAGACATTTGCTCAATTAATTCGCTAATAACAGAGAACAAAGGCCTTATAATTCCATTTAAAAAAGTCAAAGTGGGGGGGTGTGATTATGATTAAAACTGTGTAAAATGAATGATAACTGAAACAGTGGCAAATGTCTGTGAACTATTGAAGTTTTCAACAGCTTTTTCCGTTTGGGATCAATGATCAACAGCAAGCGATTTAAAAATACAGAGATTTGGTGATTAATGGCAATTTACTGAGCTGCAGTGATAGGTTTTATCAAAGGAAAAATGAATGTTATTCAAGCAATGGTATCTTCAGCAATGTGGATGTAAATGCTGGACACAGAAGTAGGATGGGAAAAACACTGTTGTAAACTGTGGTACTTAAGGATGCCACAGACGGCCAGAAAAATAAACATGGATCTTGGACCAAACCAAAGTGTAACTCTCAGTGGAACTACAAATGATGACATGGAGATTATCATACTTTGAAAATGTCTTTTTTCAAGAAGAAGGTAATACTTGAAAATGTTCTAGGCAAAAGTAGAAAAGGATTAACAAGAAACACACTTACCATCTTTCAGCTTAAGAACACAAGTTAAAGGCAGGATGCTTTTCTGACATTTCTTTTTGTTGCTAAGATCAACTCTGGCACTAAGCAACAAACTGCCCTAATGGTGCAAATGGAGCAGTGAGGAACTGGGCTTGAACTGGTAGCTGATCTAGGAAATTGCATTTAAATGTTTATTCTTTATCTTATCAGCAGCACGCTTGCTTACCTGGCATCCTAAGTACTGGTGGTTAGTAATTTACCTGCAGTTAATGCTTTTAAAATGTATGACATGGGGGTTAAGTAAATCTATAGCTATCTATAGTGAAATACCTCAGTTGTCTGTCACCATTGTCAGTTTATTTTTGGGTATGTTTTAACCACCTTGTGTAAGAGGTTTACCTCACCTTTGCAAAAAGGAAAACTTGTACTGTGTGTGAACGATACATCCAAGTCTGCCGCCGACTTACAACTTATCAGACTTTGTCTCGAATGGGCTACAACAGCCAAAGATCAAGTTGGCTGCCGATGCTCTCAAACAACAAGAAAGCATGTCACCAGAGGGCATAGACTTGGAGGACTGAGCAGTGAAAAAAATTTGCCCGGTTGGAAAAATCCAGGTTCATTTTGCATAATGCAAATGGTTGGATTAGAATTTGGTACAAGCAACATGAGTCCAATGAAGCCATTCTCTTTAGTGGCTGGGAGTGGCAGTATGATGGTGTGGGGAACGTTTTCCTGACACACATTAGGGTCCCTCATACCCACTGATGAAAACCTGAATGGCACAGCATATCTGAACACAGTTCATCCCCACTCAGATGGACACTTTCAGCATGATAATGCATTATGTCACAAGGCACCTATTATTACCGAATGGTTCCAAAAACATGGCAGCAAGTTTTCACTGCTTCACTTGCCTCCAAAGTCCCTGGATCTCAATCATATCAACCATCTTTGGGATGAGGTGGAAAAATCTGGACTGTGCAGCCATCCAGTTTGTAGCAGCTATGCAATGAGTTCATTTCTGTATGGTACAACATTCCTCCACAACGCGCTACTAGACAGGTGTACTTAATAAACTGGCAACTCACTGTATTCAACATTTGCAATTTCAAATTGAATAGTAGTATCTTCAAATGGATGCTGATTTCAGGTTTTGATCATTACATTTCAGTCGCATAGCAACACTGCTTATAAATCTGACAAATATGACATAAAAATAGAAGAGATTTGAAAAATGATTATATTTCACTTTTTAAAAAATTCAATTAAAAAACAAATTTAAAAAAATTATATGTAAAATAAGAAAATGAAAAGGATATAATGAGGACAATCCTGGCGATCAGAGAATCTCCATCCCATCATCCACAAAGTTGAGTGCAGCAGGGTTGACAATATCTCCTGTGTCTGATTTAATAGAAGGGCGATGAGGGGTTTCATGACAGGTCTCGACGTACTGGTGCAGGATGCTGTAGTACTGCCGTTTGCTGTTGAACTTGTACAGGGACGAGATCTTCTCCCAGGCTGTGTTCTCAGGTGTGACCACAGGATTAGGGGTAGTCTGCTGGAAGAAACTGTTCAGGTTCCTCTCAGCCAGTGCTGTTGCATGCTGGGCAGAGTAGCTTTCCAGCAGGGAGCCTTCCTTTTGGGCATATTCCTTCCAGAATTTCAGCTGCAGGAAACTCACTGGGGAACTACACCTGGCCACACAGGTAAGCAGGAGGGCAAGCACTGCAACGCAAGCAATCACCAACCAGCCCAGCACCTGGAATTGTTCAAATGTCAGATAAGCACAGCAGAGAGCAATAAATGTTGTAAAATGTACAATATCCTGCATAATAATAATATTTATTGCTGCTGTACCCACAAATAACAGTTTTTAATAATTATTATGATTTTTTTATTACAAATCCATTTTACTATATCAAGTTAGATTAACTTTCTCAAGGCTCCTATTTCTAGAATTTGAACTGGCGGCCTTGAAATTAGACGGGGGATCTAAGTGGTCACAGATTCCCCCAGGGCACAATCACTGCTCCTCCAGATCAAGAGAAGCCAGTTAACGTGTTTTGAGAATCTAGATATTAGACTCTTCCCACCTCGGCTATCACACCTTTCATGCCCTCTCTTTTGTGTTGCAATACAGGGCAGTAAGGACAAAAACAACGCAGAAAAACAGCTTCTTCCCTTAAAGCAGTGGAGTAAATATATTAATCCAAATCCAAACATGAACAGACATCAAAACACTGTTAACAATCTAGCTAAACAGATAAACAAATTTAATGGAACTACACCTATTTATGTCTGATTTTGCTGCTATTTCCATCACTACAATAATATTTCCACATAGAATGTATTTACAGCACTTTGTTGAGAGCTTAAGATGTGACACCCTCTCAGATTATATATTGCTTTGTAAGTTGCTCTCATCTTATTTCAAATTAAATGCTCTCCTGAGAAGAAGCCCCAGGGTAGACCCAGGACACATAGGAGATATTACACCTTTTGGCTGCCCAGGGAAGACTTGTGAATCCTGCACAAGGAACTGGAAACTGTTGCTAGGGGAGGGGAAGTCATGGCCACACTCAAGGTTTTGCAACTGTAACCCTCCCCAGGGTATGTGGCTTTGAAGATGAATTGATAAATCAAAACATCTTACTTCAATCCTGCAGAAGAATAAAGAGCCTACAGTAGAGGTCTTACAGAAATACAGCCTTGTCAATTAATACATCATCTCAGACTCTACAAGAAACACATATGCAAATTAAACTATGAATAGTGCAGTATTTACTATAGTATGTAGAACTGCATGTTAAATATTAACTGCATTACTTTTAAACTTTATTTGCACTGTACCACCATTACGATTCATGAACATGATTCCTAGCTTACAACAGGAATAAGTTCATAAATTCACTTCTGCTTTTTGGCTTCCACTTTTACTAGTAGGGCGGGACTTGACCTATTTAAATTTTTACCTCATCGACGTTAAAACCAAGGTTAGATGCTCACATTAGTGGTGGAATATTTAAATATATTTGTTGTCTTGACTCTTCCCATTCCTCTTCTCTAAACATGGTTGAAATTTTGCTATTTATTTAATAAATAGAGGTTAATTTATTACAAGTACACAAGAACTAGGGTGCACAACAGTTCCAAAAAGTAAGCAATGAAAAACTGCGCAATAAGCCAACCACGATTATGTTACATGAATATAATATGGCCAGGAGGTAGTAGAGCAGACAAAGGCCTCGCCTTATAGCCTGAAGGTCCCAGGTTTCAGCTATACTCCTGCTGTAGAAGCCTTCATGAAGATATCTGCCCAGAACTGACACAGTAACTACACAAATAGGCCAATCATTATAAAGGGGCCTTGAATAAGGGTGCAAATAAATACAATTTTAGAAAAAAGAACATTCAAAGATCTCCCACAACACAATGCTAAGTACTTGCTAAATGAACTGAAAGCAGCGGCTTAAGTGGATCAGTACTCAGCAGTACACAGTACCAGATCTTCGTAGTACTGGGACTTTTCTTGTGGGAAGATACTTCTCATAACCCCCCTCCCCTCCCCCCCCAGCTGCCCAGATCTGCCATCCCAGCAAAAGAATATTGTAACCAGCAACATTCCCCGGTGTCGTCAGAGCGGCATTTCCGCACCAGGGTGCACTAAATGACCCTACAAGTCGGCTGGGCAGCTGCTTTCCTGTTTGCTCAAAATGTCCCCCCCCCTTATTAAAGAAATATATGTGACCGTCAGCAAAATCTCCCAGTGTCACTGCAAAAGTTAAAAATGTAGTACTTTTAGTATTTTTTCTTAATGTAAAACTTTTTAACTGCTGGCACCCACCGCTCTGCGCAGCAACATATTTATATATATATATATATATTTATTTATTTTTCTCCACTTTAAGCGCTGACTGAAAGAATAGTAATAAAAAGTAAAAGATACGTGGGAATATAGTGATGAAATGAATTCCGTGTCACTTTATGGCTCAGCGGAACGTTCTGTCTCACCTGTGATTCGGCTCGGATGACCGCCAGCACGTCGCTGCTGTCCGGCACCGAGGACTTTCCACACGGGAACCTGTAGAGCTCCTCCTGGCACTTCGGCGCCTTACCAGCGCAAACGTGCTCCTTGTAGAACGTCGAGTTGATACCCGTCAGGGCGCATTCGAAGTAGTTGCCGTTGAGAAGCGCCACGGCGATCCAGCTGACGGGGGCCACCAGGGCCGTGGAGGTGACCTGCAGGAAAACCATGGCGACAGTACACGCGTACTTGAAGCGCAACAGCTTGCGCTTGCGCCGGCACAGCCCCGTGAAGAGCTTCCACGTTTTGTTGCTCAGGATGTAGCCGAGAACGAGCAGCACGAGCGCGGGGACGAGCATGAATACGATGCCGTAGGTGAAGTTCCACGTGCTGCACGGGCACCTGAACACGACGGCCGAGAAGATTTGCTCGCTGCCCGCCGTCAACAGCGCCACCAGGCCGAAGCCCAGGCTGGTCTGCTGCTTCTGAACGAAGCTCAGGAAGCTCTTCAGCTTGGTGTCCATCTCAGGACGGCGCTGCTGAGGAGAGTCGAGTGTCTTCCTAGTGTGGGCGCAACCTCATTCTTATGATGAAACACACTTTCATTTCCTTAACCGAGTGCCGTGTCCTGTGATGCATTCTGAAACCAAAACTGGTGAGTGTTTTTCTCTTTGTCTTACACGTGCGCTGCATTGCTCCTCTACTTTAATACTTTAAAAATGTCTACAATTTCCGTGCTCCTCCATCAGCACAGTGCTCAGCTATACAGGGGAATAAATCCGGAGAAGTGCGCACCGCGAGCTAATACCCTCGAAAAGAATCAGAAAGAACTGTTGAAATTGTGACAGTTTAGATTTCATAAAACTTCAGTTTAACTGGAGTGGGTTGTGAGAACTGTAGCACTGCACTTTCTTTTATATACGGTACTGTGCAAAAGTCGTTGGCACCTGTGGGGAAAAACGCTATAAAGTGAGGATGGTTTCAGAAATAATGCCATGAATACTTATTAATCAATAAACCTTCTAAAAAGTGCAGTAGACAAAAAAAACCTCAGTCAGATCAATATTTGGTGGGACCACCCTTTGCCTTTAAAACAGCATCGATTCTCTTATGCAAACTTGCATGCAGTTTAAGGTAGAGGTCGGTAGGTTCTTCCAAACATTTTGAGGACCTGGCCAGAGTTCTTGTGCACACTTTGACTGTCTCTGCATGTCCTCCCAGACTGACTTGATCATGTTGAGATCAGGGCTCTGTGGGGACCATACCATCTGTTGCAGGATTCCTTCTTTTTGCTCAAGATTGGGTGTTTGAGGTCATTCTCAGGCTGCAGAATGAATTTGGGACCAACCAGAAACCTCCCTGATGGTAGATAAGAATCTACCTGTACTTCTCGACACACATTGAAGTTGCACATCTAAGACTTTTGCACAGTACTGTGTTATCCTACAGGAATTAGCGGTAAAAACCTACACACCGTATTATTAAACGAAGACCAGCGACTTTTACAAGCTGAACATATGTAAGCGTAGTAGTTGCAGAGGTGAAAATTGTTTTTCAGCATGTTTGCAATTTGAATTGCCAAGCAAAATAGTTCATATAATATTTGTCTCAAAATATGATAGATTATATTAATTTTCCCTGAGCAACTGGATTTTGTTAGAACAGATGTCATCGGCAAATCATTGTTACCGTTGACCTACCTGGAACATGTTTGAGAGAAAAGACATAACAAAAGACAACAGTAAACCAGGTGCTAATTCATCACATCCACTGTCAAGAACTAAAAATCACAACAAGAAGTAATGGACTCTGGGGATGGATATTTTAAAGGCAATCAGGTGTCAGTCAGGCACCATTTTTATTAGTGAAACACTGCTAGAGTCATGAACGGACACTTGAATACAATAAAAGGGGATAAAAGTAAAAGTGAATTTTCGCTGAAGTGTTAAATCTGTGCGGGACATTAGATCACGATTGTTGCTTGAAGTGCAAGTGCCAGTGGCTTGCAGGTTCTGCCAAATGACATGATAATTCTGTCAAATATTTGTGTCACCCCCCTGGTCCGGACTCCGCTGGTCTTGAATGCTGATCACCTGCACCTGGCTATCGTAATAAATACCTTTCTGTGTGATGTGATCTTTGTGAAGTATTGCTGTGATCCTATGTGTACTGAGCATTCTGTCTGTTTGCCAATCCGGTTACTGGCCTGCTTTCGCTTGTGTCTAATCCTTATCTGCTTTGTTGCTTGTATTGATCTACTTCCTGGTTTTGACCCATGCCTGTTTTGTGACCATGACCTTAGAACATCCCTTAACAATAAACAGAGTTCATCACTTTATGCCTGCACGCGTCTGCACCCTTATTACAGCATGACAGAATACTTTGCCACCAAGCAGACGGCAGGTATGGAGGGTTCCTTGGCCACGGATTTGGGGACAATCCTGGAACAGCATCAAAAGCTGCAGCAGGCGAATCTCTTGGCTGAGAAAGTAAGTGAGCTGAAAATGAAAATGCAGCAAAGATTGTCCGAAGAGCTCGAGAAAGCCCGAAAGGTTTCATCCTCAGCAAGTCCCCCAGAAGAAACTTTCCCAGTGAGTACACCCGATAAGTTTGATGGAACACCTGCTGCGTGTAAAGGGTTTCTTTTGCAATGTTCTGTTTATTAACAGTCACCCCATCAGCTCGGATTTGTCACGGATCTTGTTTGGGAAAAGCTCTAGATTGGGCTACTTCAGGGTGGTCTCGAATTCAGGACTTATCTTATAGTCAGTTTTTGACCACCCTAACGAAGGCAGAAGCAACGGAGAAATGCTGTCTCAGATAAGACAAGGTAATCGCTCCGTGGCCGCATATGCCCTAGAATTCCGAACACTAGCTGATGGCAGTGGATGGAACAAGCCAGCCCTGCTGAAAGCTTTCCGGAAGGGGCTCAATGACGAGGTTTTGACAGAATTGGCATGCTGGGATTCGGAACTAGGTCTAGAAGAATTGATCTCTCTAGCCATCAGGTTTGATCACCTGCTGTCCACCCGCCCTGAGAGAGAGCCCCAGAACAACTATAACATTCAGAGGTCAGAGTCCGTCCCCAAGGACATCTGCATACGGGAGACTGGTGAGTACATCAATGTGCCAGAACCCATGGAGTGTGACTCTACCTGTCTGTCTCATGAAGAGAAGCTACACAGGCTACACAGTGGACGTTGTCTGTATTGTGGTGAGACCGGTCACGTCCTATGAACCTGCAGTCACCGTTCGATGGCACAACATGAGGAACAGCGCAAGGATTCCATTCGGCGCGTTAGCTCGGTGAGTCTACCCAAGAAAGGGGCAGGATGGGCCTCTAAATCCTGTACTACACAAGTCACTTTACTATCCTGAACCTGTCTCGGTCATAGCTCTAGTTGATTCTGGTGCCGAGGGGAACTTTTTTCATGCCCAACTAGCACGACAGATGGGTCTCACCACTGAGAACCTCCAGAGACCAAAGTGACTGTCTGCCCTGGATGGAGGACCCATTGGTGAGGGCCTTGTATCCACTGTCACTGACCCAGTGAGGATGGACTCCAGTGCAGGGCACACGGAACTGATAGTCTGCTTCGTCCACAACAAGAAAGGATATTTGATAGTGCTGGGTCTACCGTGGCTGCAGAAGCATGACCCTCACATCATCTTTTCTACTTTAAGTATTACCTTTCGGTCCCCCTATTGTTCCTAGAACTGTTGTCAAGACGCTCCTGTTTCAGTGCAATCTATTAGGATAGAGTTCCCACCCTAGTCCCGTAACTCTGCCTCCCGAATGTGCTGATCGGAGGAAGGTGCCTACTGAGCAGAACACCACCAACCGGCCCCCTCGTGATTCCTGGGATTGCGCAGACAAGCACCACCAGGAGGTTCCTGTTGGTCACCCGAATTCGGGGCTGGTGACTGACTCCAACCTGCCCCCTCTCGAAGTTGGTTCCTCGGCTAAGGAAGTGTAGAAGGGGGCATCCAAAGAAGCGCCCCAGAAGGAACCCCGATTTACCACCCCCCTCCCAGGACGGGCCACTGAGGAACGTCGCCATTCCGGATCATTGGACCAGAACTGCGACAGTCCCGGGACCTGGGCACCAGACGTCGTCCCCTGGTGGCGTAGAGGATGGTCGTTGTGGCCGTCCTCATCGCTCGGCCGGCTCTGACTCCGGGGGGGGGGGGGGGTACTGTCACACACCTGGTCCGGACTCCGCTGGTCTTGATTGCTGATCACGTGCACCTGGCTATTGTTATAAATACCTGTCTGTCTGAAGTGATCTTAGTGAAGTATTGCCATGATCCTATGTGTACTGAGCATTCTGTCTGGTTGCCACTCCGGTTACTGGCCTGCTTTGTCTTACGGCTTTCGCTTGTGTCTAATCCTTATCTGCTTTGTTGCTTGTTTTTAACTGTTTCCTGGTTTTGACCCACACCTGTTTTGTGACCACGACCTTAGAACATCCCTTAACAATAAACAGAGCTCATCACTTTATGCCTGCACGCGTCTGCACCCTTATTACAGCGTGCAGTTTGCATTGTTTCATTCAAGATTAAGAAATACTATAAGCTGTTAGACTCACACCTGAACAGAGAATCTATGTGCACTGACAGATTAAAAACAAAAAGCAACCATAATAGGTTATTTAAAAAATTCCCCAGGCCAATTTTACTTGTTGAACCAGACTACGGGCTCTCATAGTTCCTTGCATCTGATGGTGAGAATAGTATTTGAGCAGCATTTTATAAGGCTGAACAATGAAAGGATGTTGACTGAGATTTTTTAGATAATGAAGTGATTTATATTGCCCTTTGCCTCTTTATATCATCACACTAAAACTTTGTACGTTAACACAGGGATGGTCATCCAGAGGTGCATGCAAGGGATGGCCAAATTTTTTGCTTATGTCCCTTGTAAAATACAGTAAAAAATGCAGCAGAGGAAAAACTTAGTTTATAACTGTTCCTACCTAATAACTGGGCATAAGAACTTGATCATACAGCCAACATGAATTAATATTTGTGACTAAACTAAGATTTTAGGAGGGCAGCAGGTGTGTAGTAGTCTATCCTACTGCCTTGAAATCAGAACATCACTGCTGTGTACCCCCCCCCCCTGTGTTTTACCTCCCATATTTTATAGTTTATGTTTAGTTTTACAGTAATTTATTTACCTTACTCTGTTCTCCAAAACAACTTACAGTGATACTTGACATACAGTACTGTGCAAAAGTCTTAGGCACCTGTGGGAAAAATGCTATAAAGCGAGGATTGTTCCAAAAATAATGAATGAATAATAATGNCTGCTGGTTACCCCCCCCCCTGTGTTTTACCTCCCATATTTTATAGTTTATGTTTAGTTTTACAGTAATTTATTTACCTTACTCTGTTCTCCAAAACAACTTACAGTGATACTTGACATACAGTACTGTGCAAAAGTCTTAGGCACCTGTGGGAAAAATGCTATAAAGCGAGGATTGTTCCAAAAATAATGAATGAATAATAATGAATACTTATTAATCAATAAACCTTCTAAAAAGTGCAGTAGACAAAAAAAACCCCAGTCAGATCAATATTTGGTGGGACCACCCTTTGCCTTTAAAACACCATCGATTCTCTTATGCAAACTTGCATGCAGTTTAAGGTAGAGGTCGGTAGGTTCTTCCAAACATTTTGAGGACCTGGCCAGAGTTCTTGTGCACACTTTGACTGTCTCTGCATGTCCTCCCAGACTGACTTGATCATGTTGAGATCAGGGCTCTGTGGGGACCATACCATCTGTTGCAGGATTCCTTCTTTTTGCTCAAAATAGTTGTGTATGACTGAGACTGACTGAGACTGGGTGTTTGAGGTCTTTCTCAGGCTGCAGAATGAATTTGGGACCAATGAGAAACCTCCCTGATGATAGATAAGAATCTACCTGTACTTCTCAACACACATTCAAGTTGCACGCCTAACACTTTTGCACAGTACTGTACACTGTCTTATATAATAGTCAAGGCCGATCTCACCAGAGGTGGGTAAAGTATTCAAAAACAATACTCAAGTAAAAGTAGTTACTTAAAAAATGCTAAAGTAAAAGGTTGACTACTATGTGAACTCCAAGATGAGTGTCGTGTTTGTGGAATTTCTCCATCTGTGAAATTTAAAAAGTGGGACAGTGTGGTGTATTTATAGGTGAACAGTCATTTTACCACATCAACGGGGTGATGTGTTTGGCGAATTCCCGCTTTGAGGGGATTGAAATACCGCGACGGAACCGATTAACCCCGTTAACAGAAGAATGAGCGCCGTGGCTACTTGTGTAAACTGTGACATCCGCGGCCGCCAGATGGCGTTAAGTGGAACTTCATGTGACCGCTCCACAGAGGCGGAGTTTCCATGTGACGGCGCTGTGTCATTGATAATCGCGAGGGTGTCCACGGTAGGAACCGCCGGCGGCGTCCGTCGCTTTATTCCGACGAGCTGCTGCGATGGCCGACGTCCACTGAACGAGGACTTAGGTCAGAACGGATCCAGGGAGGGGCGCGCACCTGAGTGGGAGCCGCACGAGGTGCGTGTCGCGCGTTGCGTGTCTGCGGGTGGAGCGGATCCGCCCGCAGTCAGTGAGCAGTGCGGTGAGTGTGTGGCATCTTGCGGGAGCGCTGCGATCGGCGCGTCGTCTCTAAACGATGATTTAATCCGCGCAAATCATGTGGTCCACGTTAAAGGGGATGAGCGGCCCGGTTGCTAGGAGACGTCGCAGGTCACGGGTTCGAGTGCCGTCGGTTTATTCACGTATCGCTTCTGTACTCAGCCGGTAGTACTTACATAGCCTTATTTGAACTAGGTTTTTTGAAACATGCAAAAAAGTTATTAAATAGAAGAAAGTTATTGTTATCTGACGAAGTCAAATAGTGTGATAGACGACACGCACAAATACACACTGTATTTACACGAGCTGTAAATAGACACATATGAACTGTACATACACTGCAGTACAAAAAGTATTTGCCCCTTTCTAATTTTCTCATAGTTTTTGCAGCTTTTGAACAAACAAAAAAAAATCGATTGGAAATGACATAAAACAGTACTGGTGACTTTTTTCTCTCAAGATGTATTAATATACTACTAGAAGTGATAAAAGATCTAATCACAGTTGCAAGATGTGAGACAGTGGGCAGATACTTTTTCACAGCAGAGTAGCTACATGAACCAGATGTGACAGGTGTTGATCCTGAGAGACACTAATACACTGTAAACAAGGACCTGAAAGCCCCCGCTGGGGCACTTGTTGGAAATATGCTGCTGATGTGGAGGTGTAAGGAGCAGTGTCAAGGGTGTGCTTCTCTAATTCAGTAGGCTGTGCCACACACTCAGGCAGGTCATAGTGGGGCACTTGGACACTGTCCTTGACCCTTGGAACATGCCATCTGAACACAGGTACTGTACCACCTGCTTGGCTTTCTGGGTATGTGGATATGCAGATTTTGCACGTTCTCATGTTCTCGTAGGTTCCCTACTGGGCTTCCTCTCCCAGTCCATAGATATGTGTTGCTGTAAAGTGCTTTTAGTGTAAGTGACTAGCTTGCATATGTACTTGCTAGGCTTGGCTCCAGACAACCTTAACCATCACATAAATATAGGAGGGATGTCCCTGATTTTTAGGGTGGTGTGTGGTTTCCTTGTTAGGTTGGAGGTTAGCACTGTGTAACCAGAAATGCAGCATTAAAGGGACACAAAACACGCATCCCTTGCTCTCCAAACTCTCACTATCTGAATATTTGCTACAATGAATGTCAAAAATTTGCACCCTAAATTCGCTGTCCGAATTGAAAAATGAATCTGAGTGCAGATCTGAGTGATTTTAAAGCGCGTGCTAGCAAAAACGTTTAGGCTCTGCTTGAGTCCGAGCGAGAGGAGTGTTAGTAACGTGACAGTGTTGCTTTCTTGGGAGCAAACTGCAATTCTGGGGAAGTGTCCACCAGCCATTTTGGGTGTTTTACTTGGTATTATACATGCATTTGGCAGAAAGTGCACCGTTATAACGTTGTTCGCAGTAACATGCTGAGTGGATCCCTGCTTCAGTTCATTCTCCACTCTTCCTACAACTGATCAGCTTAAAAGTGGGAGTTACCCTGGAGCAGTAACTCTGGCCCTGGAGTTTTCAGCACAAAAATCCCTGGGATATCCAACCTCGGTCACAAGGAGACCAGAAAACTTATCTCATCTCGTGCTGTTTAAACATGTCCTGCATTATCGCTGTCATCTTCCCCACATTATTAAGTGAAAAGTACATTCATTATGTATCTGTAACATATTTTCCATTATTTATTTACATTACAGTACATGTATCCTATATTATACAGTGTTACCTTTGAATGAGTTCATTAAGCGTTAAATAATAATAATAATAATAATAGGTACTTGGTGTTTTATCAGCAAACAATAAACTATAACATTTTTGAATTTTTACAGTGCATAAAAGATACTTCAAATTAGTGATGTTTACAATATATGCTTCTTTAAAATAGGAGACACACTTTTTGAAGGAACGGTAGGAAAGCAGCTCACGAGCCGACTTTCAGTGTAATATAGTGCACCCTGGGTAATGAAATATAGCTCTGAGGGCTGTTATGAATAATCGCTATGTACTACGGCAGTCTTTGCTGGGAGAGCAGCTCAGCCAGAGAATCAAGTCTGCTGATGGCAGAAAAGAGCCCTGGAAGCTTATGAGAAAACCCAATGGGCAAGAGAAGTCCTACCTCCTGTTTAATTTCAAAATTGGCCCCATTAACCCTAAGTGCTGAGGAGGTCCCAGGAACACAAATTGAAGATGTGGGCAGGTATTTACCCATATGAGTTGGTGCTGTGCTTTAAAGCAGAAGGAATATAATCTGGCTCTAACTTGGGAGTGAAAAAAGGAGTAAAATGCATTAAAAAATAATAATAAAATAAAGTACTAAATTGTCTGATCCTTAATAACCTTTGGATTATGCATATATCTCTTAATGTATGTATGTATCGATCTATCTATCTGTCTAAAGATCCATCTAAAGGATGGTCAGGGAAACTTAGTCAGGATACTTCTTTTTTTTTGTTATCATTGTTTAAAATATGTTAGATGTTAAACAGGGAAATGTGCATCTTCACTGGATTTTGTTGACTATCCAACACCCATTCATGTACCAGTTTTGTGCAAATGATATTACAGTACGGTACATATATTTAGTAGCCTTAACTGTGAGTATGATATACTTGAATATAACTTTAATATGAACTTAGAACATAAAGAATTCTTATATCAGCCACTGTGGTGAAATAATTGCTGATTTAACTAGTCTGTGACTGTAAATTGAGGTTGAAATTTAAGGAATAAACATTTTTGGGTTTATGCATTATTTATGTGCTTTATTCATTCAGCATTATATATATGTTTTATATATGTATATGTATACAGTACTGTGCAAAAGTGTTAGGCGTGCAACTTCAGTGTCTGCTGAGAAGTACAGGTAGACTCTTATCCACCATCAGGGAGGTTTCTCATTGGTCCCAAATTCATTCTGCAGCCTGAGAATGACCTCAAACACCCAATCTCAGTCATACACAACTATCTTGAGCAAAAAGAAGGAATCCTGCAACAGATGGTCTGGTCCCCACAGAGCCCCCACAGAGCACAGAGACAGTCAAAGTGTGCAGAAGAACTGTGGCCAGTTCCTCAAAATGTTTGGAAGAACCTACCAACCTTTACCTTAAACCACATGCAAGTTTGAATAAGAGAACTGATGGTGTTTTAAAGGCAAAGGGTGGTCCCACCAAATATTGATCTGACTGGGGTTTTTTTGTCTACTGCACTTTTTAGAAGGTTTATTGATTAATAAGTATTCATGGCATTATTTTTGAAGCCATCCTCACTTTATAGCATTTTTCCCACAGGTGCCTAAGAATTTTGCACAGTACCGTATATGTATATGTGTGTGTATATATGTATTCAAATCCTTCATTTCAGTCTCTGTGAATTAATCCATTTCTGTTGTTATTGCATACAAACAGAGCATCATTTTAAAATCAAACTTCCTAGGTTTACTTTGAATACTAAGTGGCATCAATAGTATACAAGACTGTTTGTTAGAAGCCCTGGTGATGCTGTTTTAAGGTTTAATATTTTTCTTGTCTGTTTAGTCTTTGTTGTGTCATTATTTCACCATCACAGTTGTTTCCTCAGCGTTCACCCTTCCTCCATTTACTGTGGTTCCCTCTCTCAGTCCTTTTGATTTGAAATGAAATAAGCAGCTCCTTTCACATACATTCTTAGAAAAGGATAAAAGGAACAGGGTTATTGAGTGAGAACACGATATAATAAGTGCTACTAAAATGTGAAGGTTCTTTACCACATCTTAATAAGGAAGTGAATAACTGGGTGATCGAAGAATCAAATCTAATGCTGGCATGATTTAATCTGAGGACAGATGTGTTAGGAAATCCAGGTGAGTCCAAATAGGAGGAAACATCCTGAGGAGATGTATAAGTGAATCACATCTCATGTCAGTGGTTTTATTATGAAAATAAAAGAGGTGCTGCACACCTTTCTTGTACAAAAACCGACAGAAATGGTATACAATGTTACAGAAGTCAAAAGAATTTTAATATGCACAGAAAGATGACATGTTGGGTGTCAGTGGGGAGCTGTGAGACTGTGTGCCAGCAAACATGCCTGCAGATTCCCGCCAAAAAGGCCCTTCCCCAGGGTTTTAGCAGACATCCAGCACACATGAAACCTTTGCCAGTCAGATCATCTTATAAAAGAAACTCAGCTGAGGCATCATGGCAGAGTCTTGCTTATCTCCAAGCTCAGCTGCTGTTCCAGAAAACGCTCATCTTCAGAATCCCTTGTCCTGTGAATTCCTCTTCCCTGTCCCATGTTAGTCTTCTAATTTTGTTCCTGACCTTGACTCATATAGTGGCACAGTGTTGTGGTGAGTACAATCGAGCCATTTATTCAGGCGTAGGTTCAAACCTCAGGCTGTGCATAGTTTACATGCTCTCCTTAAGTTCGTATCGCATGGAAGAAGGATCCACTTCTATACCCTCTTTTACCATGAAAACCAGATGAGGGAGTTGAATTATACTGGACTGAATTTTGCCTTCACCTGTGTACTGTAAACAAAGTTCTGCACCCACATCCACCAGCCTAGTGTCCCTTGTAGTGTGAAATGGGATGTAGTGATTTTTAAATTAGTAAAATAAATTCACATAAATGTTGTATGTTTGGATTATTTTTGCCTAAGAATACTAGTGTTGTTACCAGCGTAAGAGGTTTTAAGATGGTGTTCATACCAGGATATGACATTGGAGCAAAGTGCTCAGAGGTAGACACTTTCCTATGTCTCTCTGTCAGTGGGCAGGACATGTTGACCGGACAGAGACTGTGTCGATCACAGTCTCACCAGGACTCTGTCCTCGCCGCACTCAACCAGCAGAGGAAAGAAGGACTCTTCTGCGATGTAACTCTGATCGCTGGGCAAGAGAAGTTTCATGCCCACAAGGCAGTCTTAGCAGCATGTAGCGACTACTTCAGAGTGAGTATTTACTGTATATGTCCTGTTGATATTGGGATGGTAATGATCCATCATGACATCTACTTGAGCATGGTGGCAGCTGAACAACCTGGTCTTCTGTGTTCATCTATTACCATATGTGTTGTGTGTTGCTCAGGTGTGTGTCACATGTGACATGATTTATGTGCATGCCTAGGCCATGTTCAGTCTTTGCATGGTGGAGAGCGAGGCAGAGGAGGTCACCCTCCAGGGAGTGACTGGTGAAGGACTAAAGCAGTCACTGGACTTTGCATACACTGGACAGGTGAGGACAGCTCTTATTCTATCAGAACCTGACTTGCACCAAGTGAGTCCAGCTGTTGCACCAATTTATATTTCTACACTTGATAACTGAGTCCAGCTCTTACAACAACATACAAGGTCTTGATCAAGAATGTCCGTGATGTTTAGTGATCGATGTATAACTCAACCTCAGCCCAGCAAATCCAAGAGTGGTGATAGCTTGTTAGCTCACATCAGGTCTGCATCCCTCTCCAGCAACAAAAGGGATATGAAACAGCAAAAAGTCTAGAGATCATTAAATAACACAGAGAGATGTGTTTATAAGAGTTTGAGAGAATGCAGTTACCTGAATTTAGAGGAGTGTAGAGAAAATTGTTGGGTGTGATAGCAAGGGGCAGCAGGTGGAGTGGCGTTTAGGGTCATTGCACATTGTACCTGAAAGACCCTGGTTCAAATTCCTGCTCTTGCTGTAATACCCTTCATCAAGACGGTTACCCAGAACTTGAGTGACATGCTTACTTTGAATTGCTCCAGGAAACACCGCCCGCCAGTATGAAAGGTGAGGCTAAGTGAATTTATATACATGTAAGAGACTCAACAGCTAACAAGGAACCGACCAATACAGCAATACATATAAGTGAAATAAACACAGACAAGTGTAAGATTTAGATGTGTGCAACAAATGTAGTCAAGTCCATGAGGATGAACTTTTTTCCCCCACAGATCATGCTTGAACCAGGTGTGGTCCAGGATGTTCTGTCGGCAGGAAGCCACCTGCAGTTGCTGGAGCTGCTTGCACTGTGCTCCCATTACCTCATCCAGGTAAGAGACACCAAAACACACGCTTACAGTAAGCAAGGTTGAGATACACAGTAAAAATAGGTATATTGTAAAAAGTCAGTTTGTGAGGGCATAACCAACAGCTGACAGTGTCCTGTCCTGTCCTTCCCTTATCCAGTCTGTGATTATTAATGCCAGTCCATACCAGATTTTCATTTACCCGCTCTCCAAAATCTGGCCTGTCCCTGGAGTTTTCATTTCAGTAAAATAAGCTGAGACTTTATTTGCAAATTGCACCAAGCAGCTGTGTGAGAAAGACCGCGAAACACTGCATTTTGAGAACGTTGTACTCGCTCCCTCAGCTGTATTCCAACACCCCCTGGTCTCCTTGAGTACTCGTGTGTTTGTTTGCATCCTCTGCTCTGCCACATTGTGCTTTAACTTTCTAATTATTAGTTTATTTAAATATGGTATAACGCCTTTATCAGCACATGCATGGTATATCATCAAGTTCACTTTATGAAATCATTATATATATATATATATAGACACACACACACACACACACACACACACACACAGTACTGTGCAAAAGTGTTAGGCTTGCAACTTCAATGTCTATTGAGAAGTACAGGTAGATTCTTTTCTACCATCAGGGAGGTTTCTCATTGGTCCCAAATTCATTCTGCAGCCTGAGAATGACCTCAAACACCCAATCTCAGTCATACACAACTATCTTGAGCAAAAAGAAGGAATCCTGCAACAGATGGTATGGTCCCCACAGAGCCCTGATCTCAACATGATCAAGTCAGTCTGGGAGGACATGCAGAGACAGTCAAAGCCTGCAGAAGAACCGTGGCCAGTTCCTCAAAATGTTTGGAAGAACCTACCAACATCCACCTTAAACTGCATTTAAGTTTGCATAAGAGAACTGATGGTGTTTTAAAGGTAAAGGGTGGTCCCACCAAATATTGATCTGATTGAGGTTTTTTTTGTCTGCTGCACTTTTTAGAAGGTTTATTGATTAATAAGTATTCATAGCATTATTTTTGGGACCATCCTTGCTTTATAGCATTTTTCCCACAGGTGTCTAAGACTTTTGCACAGTACTGTATATGTTTGTGTGTGTGTGTGTGTGTGTGTGTGTATATATATATATATATATATATATATAAATAAAATTTATTTATCTCAAAGTTACTGTTAATTGTCATTGTATTTTATGTTAAGTGTGTTATAGTTGTGCATAGTGTGGGTAGCTGAGTGCTGTAGGTCTACTATAAGGAAAGTGCACTCTGTCATTCCTCTGTTTCTATTTTTTCCACTCTCCAAAAATCCAGTGCAACTTGATCATATTGTAGAGCGGGGAACTCATTGGGATACGGGTTTTCAAAGCCAGAATCCTGTCAAGTACTTGTATCTTATCATAAAACATATTCTTCCAGCACTCAGTCGTGACCCAGAACTGTGTTGCAGGCAGTTTTGAACTAGGTCACCAGACTCCATTTGTAAAACTTAAATTTAGCTACAGCAGTTTTAATTGAAACCTTTGCAGAGTGTTGTGGCTGTGCTAGTGGTTTTAGCGCGCTGGTAAAACTGTGTCAGATACTGGGGAGACCCAAAAAATTTGCAGTGGTATTTAATGGAGCTGTACACAAGTAAGGACATAGAAAACCTGGGGTCTGAACGGAAGTGGGCAGCTTATAAGCAAAGATCTATGGAGAAGATGGATGTGGGAAAGTTGTACATGGAGGAACGGTGCAGGATACCGCTTTCATCAAACATTACTCAAAATAGCATGAAAACCCAAGTTATGTTTTGAAAAAAGTGAGTGAATAAAGTGACTCTTTTTGGTAATGACACATGTATCTGTGCTACTTCATGCATCTTCACGAAGAGTGCCAGTCATTTTGGTGGCCATTCTAAGCGTAGTGAGGTAAAAACAGATGCACTACACATGCATATGGTATGTAAGTGCTGGCTTGTGTATCAGTATGAGTGTTTTTGACTTGTAGGAACTTAACAGCCTGAACTATTTGGAGTTGTATCGGCTGGCAGACCTCTTCCACCTTCCGGCCTTGGAGCAAGCCGTGGTGAGCTTCCTGGTGGAGCACCTGTCTGAGCTGGAGCGTTCAAACCAGGAGGAGGTGCTACAGCTTCCGTACCGCCTGTTGAGGGAGGTGCTGAAGAGTGACCAACTTACCTCCGTCAATGAAGAGCAGATCTGGCTGGTAGGATCACCATAAAAAGTAACACACTGAACCATTCACAGTGCTTAAGTGTAATTGTTTGTGCCTGGTGTGTGTATCAGTTGGCCACAGCTTGAGTATCAGCACCGATAATTTCTCTGTTGATATAGTTACTATGTTTTCAGCTATGAGCCACAGGAGGTTCATTGTGATAGTGGGTTCCACAGTTCAATCTCACATTTGAATGTGATGGACGAGCTGGTGCTGCTGCTCATTGTGAAACTGTGCGCATCTGTAATACATAGACACACAGTGGACATAGAAAGTACTAACCTCCCTAACCCTGCTCACAGTTTGCTATGCTACAACCAAAACTTGAAACAATAAAAGTTTTGATGTTAAAGTGAGAATGTAAAAGTGATTGTAGTCCATCAAAATGTTAAGCATTTTTGCCGACCACAGAAAAAGTGTCAAATTGCAATGTGTTGTAAATGCAAGGTGTCACACAGCACACTGTGGTGTCAGTCTTGAGGAGTAAATATTTTCCATGCCCCTGGCAGTTTAGCTGTCAATAACTGGGACTCTGTGTCTCTGTGGAAATCCTGTTTTTTATCCTTTTCCTTCGTGTCTCCTGATCTCTCTGCTTTGTCGTGACTTTGAAAACTGAGCGTTCTGTGTTGGAGAGACAGTTTTCTGTGTCATCATTCTGTGGAGGAGTGCGTTGTGAACGTGCTATGTTTGTGTAGCTCGCTTTGTTTAGTTTCAACTTAAAGTCACATTCAGATTGTTATTTCACTATTCCCTCACATTTTCATAGTATCGCACACTAATTTTTTCATTGTTATTATGCTATTGTTATTGCTATATTATTTCATTCATTTCACAATAACCCAACACTTTGCTCCAAGTCTACACTGCTAAGCCAACTACATTGTTTTAACCATTTATACAGCTGGGGAACTTTTACCTTGTCAGTTCAGGGTAAGTAGCATGGTCAAGGGTATAATAGTAAGAGGTAGGATTCAAACCTGGGTTCTTCATGTACAAAGGCTGCAGCTCTAAACACTTTACTCTGTGTTGTATTTTGCTTTAAAGAAAAGAATTTGCTGAATGAGCAGCAGATGACAAACAAAAGTGCATTTCACAACAGAGCCTTAGCCTGAGCATGTTTGTCTGATAACACCCTTTTTGCACAAGGCCACTGCATCCATGCTGCATATAGAACTGAGCTAGACTGGAAGTATGAAGATGATGGGAGGCTGATGTAGTCCACATTTATATGAACTTATGTAGCTGTTAGAAAATCAAAAGAAAAGTGGGTCTGAGATGACCCGAGACCCGCTGTTCTGAGGGAGAGAGGGTCCGCATTACACCACAAAGATAAAATCAAGAACTGACCAACTTTTCATTTTGGACCACTGGGACCACCAAGTGGATAGAGGGGGAGGAGCTCATCTGTAGGACACAATCAGCCTCTGTAAGTTTTCAGGGTTAGTAAAGACTTCAGAAAAGACTATATATAAGTGTATAATGACAGATGGTGGTGCAACTTTCTGCTCTCACATAAAAGCAGCAGTGTTAAGCACAATTCATCATTATACATCAAGTATTCAGTCTTTTCTCTTCTTCCTTCCTGCTTTCTCCTTTGCTCCCTGTCTCCAATCTCTCACTCCTTGCTTTTCTGCAGTTAGTGGTGCGTTGGCTGGATCATGACTGCAGGTACCAGTACACAGAGGACATACTGCAGTGTGTTCGCTATGGCCTGATGGAAGTATCTGTGTTGCACCGCCTAGCATGCTGCCACCCGATGGTCCAGGCCAGCTCAACAGCCGCCACCCTCATCAACGAGGCACTCGAGTACCACCGTGGCGTCTTTGCCCAGCCACTGCGGCAAACGGCGCGTACACGACCGCGCTTCCGATCTCTCACGCTGTACGTGGCTGGAGGCAAAAAGCGCGAGGTCTGCCGGGTGCGAGAACTGCGCTTCTTCAACCCTGTGGACGCAGAGCACGCACACCTCGCTGGAAGTTCTAACTGGGGTGAGCTGGCACCCATGGCCACTGGCCGCAGCCACCACTGCGTCGCTGTTATGGGTCACTTCCTGTTTGTGGCCGGGGGCGAGGTGGAGCACGCCACGGGGAGAACTTGCGCCGTGCGCACCGCCTGCCGATACGACCTGCGCTGCGACAAGTGGGTGGAGATTGCGCCCATGAAGACATGCCGGGAGCACTTTGTGCTGGGGTCACTGGGCCAGTTCTTATATGCTGCGGGTGGCCGCAATGAGCTCAGACAGGTACTGCCCACTGTGGAGCGCTACTGCCCCAAGAGGAACAAGTGGACCTTTGTCCAGCCCTTCGACCGTGCGCTGTCCTGCCATGCTGGCTGCATAGCCGATGGCCTGCTTTGGGTTTCAGGTACATATACTTTGTTAGTGGCAGATGTCACTTGCACATGGTGCAGTTGTCTGATGAACGGTGACGGTGCAGGATCACCACATGTGCTCGTGTTCCACATAAGTGATTTTCAAAAACACAACTCCTGTCCCTGGTTACTGGATTAGAGGAGTTATTAAACTCAAAGTAAGCATGGAATAAACATACATGGAAGTGTTTTTGTTTAAATCACACAATACCAAAAGAAAAGTCAATTAACTACGTACAGAAAGTTTGTTTTTAACATGACAACAATCTGATAACATTGACAACCACAAAATATGGATTAATGAGAGTGATGTCAACTGTAACAGCAGATTCATTTGGCTCACGCTTTTCTCCTAAGCAACTCAAAGGTGGCATCACTCACAATAGTACCTTAGACTGCAATTTTAACCCGAAGGTAGGTGATGTTCATTGCAGGGTCAGAGTTCATAATGCGAATTACCTTTTTTTTTTTTTAGGGGGTGTCACAAACACCGCCCAGTACCAAAACAGGCTTATGGCTTATGACCCAGTTAAGGTATGTAGTAGGTCTTCACCTCAATCATAATTTCAAGTATACTGCACCTAACCTAATGCAATGCAACTTTCGGGACTGCAGGGTATTCGAGAATTGTACAATTGTTAAAAATCAGTTTGTAAAAAGGCAATTTAGTATTAACATATGCAGTAAAGTACTTGTCTGTCCCACCTAACAGGTCTTCTCTCATTTATCATACTTATCCCCATTATTTACTTTTTTCAAATTTGTCCCCTATCTAAGGGCATTCTTAGTTCATCTTCATTTTGTTTATGGAAACAGAATTAAGATAACTTGGGGTTCATCTGGAACACGACCGAGCCTGGTTTAAATTCCTTGTGTGGGTCACTAACTTTATTCTCACAGCTTATCTTTGAAATACTTTACTTGTACTTTTCTGCTGTTGTTACTGAACTAAGACCCGCTTTATTTCTCTTCCGTTGGAACAGGACCAGTGGCTCACACGCTGTCACATGCTGCAGAGGAGAGTGTACCATGTGATGGCTGCTGTGCGGCGCCACCTGTATGTGCTGGGTGGGAATGACCTCGATTTCAACAACGACAGGGTCCTGGTCCGACATATAGACTCCTACAACATAGATACTGACCAGTGGACACGCTGCACCTTCAGCCTGCTTACAGGTGAGTCCCTCTGTGGCCCAATGACTTTGCCAAGAAAGCAAGTACACCTTTTCTAAGTATGAGAGCAGTAGGTTGGTAGAAAAGTTCTGAGTCTAGCTATATACCAGTAGTTTGACTGGTATCTGTTGAGTCCTTGTCACATGAGGTACTTTAACTCCTGTTTTGCAAGGGTGGGTACAAGTGTTTTTTTTAGCTATGCAAAAAGAGACATGTTTTTGTGTACAATTCAGGAAAAGTGGTCAAGAGCCTTTTGAGATGTTGAATCTAGCATATGGAAGACAGACAAATTGCAGGGAGGGGAATTTTCTTCTGATGGGATGAAAAACTAGAACTATGGCTGCTGCTGGAAGTAAAAAAAAAAAAAAAAAAATCTGCTCAAGACGTTAGAAAAGCTATGGCCATTGCCTTGAAAACAAGGTTACAACCCCAACTATCTAGGGTTACTGAGGTGTAACATTACCTGTTTGGAAGGCAAGGGTTTAAAAAGAAAGAGGAAAAAAGAGCATTTGGTACAAAGGTGATTTACTGTTTACAAGTGAAAGTGGGCAATGGTGTGAATAGATCGTATATTCTATGGCACACGGGGAAAGGAACATGAGCAGCATCAAATGAAAGAACTCATCAAAACCAAACTAGCTGATGTAGTGTAAGCTAGGCTAACTAAGTTAAATAAACACAAATCAAACAAAACATCTTCAGCAACTGCCAACACCCAAACTAACCTACGCTACCTAACCAAACTGGAATGCCAGATAACACTCACCCTTCATCTGGTGTGATTTAGACAGAGAAACAAAGCTATGTATGCAAGCGTACATCATATGATGTCTTATCCATCTGCTCTCTAAGTCACAGGTAACCATGAGTTCATACAAGTAACAAACTGGAACAGGGAAACATCCAAACATACAAGATTAAAACACAAATATCAACAGACAAACCACAAGTCAAATACAAGAGGCCAGGAGGAGTAGTGAAAGCACTCAAAGCACAAGTTGACCACCAGCTGATCTAAATTATGCTGCCTTAGATTCCACTGGCTGGAGGTAGATTGCCATGTCAGCAGTGATGATGACTGGCAGAGTGACGGACCACCGGTAGCCGGGAATCTGTCCGCAGGTAAACAAGCCAGCAAAGGCAGCAGAACACATATCGGGACTTAAGAACAATGTCAAAAAATTTAGTTCTGCAAGTTTTGGTGAAGTTCTTGGTACTCCTCAGTGTACAGAGTTTGAAAGAAGGTATTTTGAAAGGAAACCCAGAGGAACCTTCAGATGCAGAATGACAGACACTTTTCAACTAACCATCATATTGCTCAAAAACCTCTTAAATGGTGGAAATAGAAAACAAAACAAAACATACTAATGTTGCCTCATCTGTCTTAGGGCAAAATGAGTCAGGTGTGGCGGTTCATAATGACAGGATTTATCTTGTTGGTGGATATTCCATCTGGACTAATGAACCCCTGTCATGTATTCAGGTGAGTTCAATTTCAAATTTGTTCTGAGAAGTGCCTTATGTTACGAGAAGGTACATTGCAACTTATGTACTCATACGTGACATTTTTCAGGTCCTTGATGTCAGCACAGAAGGGAAGGAGGAAGTATTCTATGGGCCAACACTCCCTTTTGCGTCCAATGGAATAGCAACATGTTTTCTTCCTGCCCCGTACTACACTTGCCCCAATCTACAGACACTGCAGGTACCGCATCACCGGATTGGAGCTCTGTAAGGCACAGTCCCTTAAGCATATACAGCCATTCACACAGTCCACAACAAATAGATTCATATAAAGAGGCAGGATCCACCTCATCTGGATTTTACATTCTAGAGACTTCTACTTCCCAAGATGCTTCAAGGACAAGTGTGGACAGAGATTGATGAACTTGACAGGTTACAGACATATTGTGAAACATGATGAACACAGGGCAAGTTTGCTCATTTGCTTTGTCTTTCAAAAGTCATTGTGAACATGAGCTTACCAGTTCTTTAATATTCTTATCATGATAGGGACAGGAGGAGCAACTATGTTTGATCCCAGCAGCAGAGCCTGCAGCTTGAGAGGATTGGCAGTGGGAAATAGTTGGTTGGGTTAAGAACTGAAGTGCTTCTGTCTCAGTAGATGGCAGGACATGATTAAGTCAGTAATGTACTGAAGAAGCAACTCTGTGAACCATATGCAGTTTGAGCTCTGATGTCTCCAGTCATCTTGCCTCTTACCTTAACGCATCACGTATCCTTGGCCAGCCTGAGATCAAGAGCAGGCTGAGCACAGCTCTAGATCAGAAGTGTGCAGAATTATCTAACCTGAAAGGTTCAGCCTGCTTTGCAGTAATTTACAAGGGTTGCTTGGTTTTTAGATTTTTTTGCACACAAGAACGTTGTCAAATAGTGGGTCCAATTACTGAACTTCTTATCTAATTTGAATCAGTAATGATTTTTCACAACTCGGTTTAAACGTGACCCCTTTTCCACTGTCAGAATCCCCCAGCTCAATGGTTGAATCACTCAAGAATACTAAGTGAGCTTCATGTAGAGGTCAGCACAATTTTACTGATTCAGCATTAGATTCATTGCCTGCTCATGTCTGTCGCTTTATCACTCCTGTAATCGCTGTTATTAATATGAGTCAGGCTCAAATATGCTCTGGTGAAACTCAGGAGAACAATATAAAAAGATTTAAAGTGTTTAATGTTAAGGTAACAGTATAGAGGAAAACAAAGAAAAATGAAATGCAGACATGTTGCCTGTCAGACCTATATGGTTCTTGACACCCTAGAACTGACTGCACATGCTGAACAAGTGGGAAGATTAGAGACTTTATACTACTGCCAAAGCCTTGTGTGTGACTTGAGCCATAACATAGTAAGTTTTAAGTTTAAGCATGAATACATTGATAATATGTGTCCAATGCAAGTATGCTAACCACTGGTAGAGTGATAGTTGTTACTGCTGTAACTTGTACAAGACATACAGTTGACAGAACTGGCACGTAGTTTAGACCTGGCTCAAGACAGGAGTGTTGGTCATTTCTGAAAGCGTGAGTTTTAGTGCTTCCTGAGGTGCAAACCCTTTACCAATACATCACATATGTCACAGTGTGCCATCTGATACCCCTTAGGCACTGTGATCTCCTCACACTTTCTGGTCTGAAAGCTCAACCTGCTTCCTGAGGGCCACACAATGAACAGACCTACACACATTACAGCTGTACATATTTATTGACTCTGAATACTTTGAATATAATGGCCCCCTGTACTCTGGTCTTTTTGTTACTTGCAGCTGTTACAATGCAACTTGTGCAGAAATCCATATGGTGTAGTTAAAAAAAGTATATTCGCACATTACTTATTACTTATTCGCACTTAAGTATATACTGTAAATTGCTTTCAGGGTGATCAAGATATAACTGGAAAAAAACGTAATTGCACTTTGTTGCCATATAAATGCTTTTTAAAGGGGATGCAGCTATGGAAAAATAAAAACATTTTGGAGAAAAATGTTATTTTTGCGATTCCTCACATTCTTGCCACACTGGATTTTTCTATCAAAATGGTAACAAATTTATTCATTGCATATTATAGCCAAAGCTGTGGAAGTAAAGTAATGCTTTTAAGGTACCTGCTAGAACAATGTTGAATAGATGCCACTGAAATGAGAGACACATGCAGGCAAAAAGACACACTCATTCTCATGTTCCTACTTCCCAAGCAACAATTGGACTCAGAATCATGGAACCACATCTGTACATTATTTTTATTAATATTTAAGGTATAAGCCTTACCTCAACAAAAAAAGAAATATGTACATTTCACACAATATTTTGATGCATAAGGAAAAGTCTGCAGTCTCATCTTGTTGCCACTTTTGATGGTCAGTCCTTGTCCAAACTGATCATCTCAGCAAATCCACTCTCCCCTAAATTAGACAGCAGTTTTTTGTATGCATTCCTGAAAAAGTGACAATAATCTAATCAGCCACAGTATCATTCATACATGGTTACAGCTTAGGATAAAAAGTAGTTTTTTGCTTTTAACCCAGTCTTCTGTCAGTTTGGATAACACCAAACTTTTAGTGATCACAGTCCAAGCACAACTCCCATACCACTTTGGGGCCATTTACAGTACTGTAAAATACAGAATACATCCTATGCCCATAGCAGAATTTATTCAAATCTGAATGTTTTCATTACTTCGAGTCCAGTTTAATCTTACAATTAAATGGTGCACTTCTCAGGTTCTAAAATGTAAATACCGGTTTTATATAGTATAGTATTTTATTTTATAAGTAGGGCCAGTTATAGATACAGTTGATCCTCAATTTACAGATGGCTGCATTATGAATAAAGATGCAATTCAAGTTTATATTTGTGATAAATTTTCAAAAATGTCTATCTACTAGAGCAAATGCAACCTGCATTATTACTCTTAAAAGATATTTTTGTCTATTACATCAGATTCTTACAGAACCTAATCTGAAACTTTTGGTCTCAAATATGTTTGAAGCTGAGGAGCCAGTATATTAATAATCACTATTAACACAAGGGTAAATCAAGTTGCTCAGTTTCCAGTTTGAGTGCCTTGTGGTTTCTTCGCAGATACAAAAAAAAAAAAAAAACCAAAAGTTGAAACTGTGTATTGAACAACAGTTGTGTGCTGTTTCCATGTGTTATGTGCTAGCTGATGTCAATGCTGTGCAAATTTGTTGCATTTCATTGGCATGTACCTCAGAACAGTGTTCCTCCCCAAGCCTCGCTTGCACTCTGTATTTCTCAAGCTGAGGGAAAGGACAGGAATGAGTCCTTCAACTGCAGAGGGGTGTAAAAGAGACACCACCTCCAGAACACTGTACACCTGGTGCTCATACAGGCCAATGTTCTCCTCAACAAAGCACCTGAAACGGATTCAAACCCACACTCAGACACAAACACATGCAAAGCAGCATGCACTTGAACCAGTTAAGTCACCTGAAGAAGTGAAACACAGACAATGCTAAGATGTTACTCACTTGAGAGCAGCTGAGATGTTGTCATGGGATCCTTCTACACTCTGCTCTACCAGCAACTGTAAAGTGTCTATGCTCAGCTTCCTCACTGTAAGGACAAGCACAGGATCAGCAAATCATTTGATACTGTTGTTTACATTTCAATGCTTTATGCCACCGTGTTAAAACTCGTGTTCCCTGCTTAACATGAAAACGTTCCAGAAACAGCATCTAATGGCTTAAGTTAGATTTACAGAATACATCTGGACATTATTATAAATTCAGACCCATGAGGAAATCACTGCTTGCTAAGAACCTGATACGAAATAATACCTTGATTTTAAGGCACATATTCCCCCCACGTTTTAACAAAAAGAAAATTGGGATGCATCTTACAGTTCATGGGGTCTTAAGACTGGCCGATGTAACCAGAAGCATAAAACTGTTTATCACTTCAGTTATATGCGCTGCTAGTACCACACATGTCAAATTTAATAAGTCTGGGCCCTTAAGTGCCCTTTACAATGTCTAATTTGATGTGTAAAAAAATTTTTTTAATTTATTTTTTAATTTCAGCTTTTATTGTTTGTTAAATTGAAAACTAAAGTTTTACATAATAGAAACCTTAAACAATGAATCTTTAGTTAAGTTATGATTTGCTTCATGTTTCCTGCATGGAAGTGACTTAGAATTACAAAAAAAAAAAAGACATTACTTTAGATTAATTACTCAATTTAAAATGTTGTTCATTGCACAAGTTTCTGCTGGCATTTTTATCTGTAGTGTCAAATCAGAAACCTTCTTTGTTTTTATTTTTACATATAATAAGGAAAATGATAAATACTATGCACATATCAGTGAGTCTCCTTGAGTCTTTGAAAGATGTCATGACTACAGGAAGCATGGTCTCACCTTGTGGTTCAGTGGTCAGTAAGAGGCAACGAAGTAAAGCTGGTAAAGCCAGGGTGGTCACAACTGGGTCCGGCTCACTACTCCGTTTCAGCATCTCCAGAAGAAAGGATAGAACTGCTACAAGTCGAGATGAGGGACCATGGCTTTTATACTGCAGCATGATGTCACTGTAACACACGGTATGAGTATTATTCTCACTGTAACATGGCATCAACACCACCAACGACACACACACACACACACAGTATATTTTTAAAAAATTAATCATTATTGGTGTAAGTGAGCCCTCAACAGCAAGTAGTATTGATACACATACACGTTACCTAAGAACTTGTACAATTATGCTCCTCAGTATTGCCCCCTTCTGGCCTAATGGAGCCCCACAGACTGCTAGCAGGATAGGGTGATTGCTGATGGTGCCAGTGGTGGGTGTGGCTGGGAGAAAGCGGTCCAGGTAATGGACAATAATGTTGCGGAGCTGGTGCTTCAGGTACGCGCCTTGCGTCTGGGACACTCCTCCCGCCTCTGACAGGCCCTGTACGAAACAGTTATTGTCAGATATCCCATGGTTACATTGCAGTGACTTGTGTTGGACTCAAGGGCTGTAACTTTCATACAGCAGACAAAATGCAAATTTACATTACTTAGTTGATGCTTGTTCTCTAGCTATTTTGATTAATTGAGTCATTTATATAGATGGGTAACTTTTACTGGTATCAATTAAGGGTATGCACCTTGCTCAAGGATACTATAGTAGGTGGTAGAAGCACAGGAGATTCAAACCTAGGTCCTTTAAAGTGCATAGAGGCAGCTCTAACCACTACACTGCATACTGCTCCTAAGTGGGTCTTGCATGCAGGAAGAGCGGTTGGGTCTCACCTGTAGATAGAGTGGCAAGCTGTCCTTCAGAGCACACAGCATAGATGTGGGAAGGCTTTTATCTTGCTGGAATAGGGCATGTGGAAGCAGCAGCACATCTACGATTCGGAATAGCAGCTGCTGGGCCTTAGATGTGGCCAGGAGGGGGCTCCACTGCTTCACCAGGCACCCTGGAATAAGCACACAGGTGTTTCACTCATGTCCAAAGATTAAGTGTATTGTTTTATTTACAAAGCCTTTTCATTTTCATCCACTTTTTTATTTATTTGTTTATCTGATTCCTTCTGAGCTGGAAACAGCTAAAAGATGAAGACATCACACAATGTAGACTGAACCTGCTCACTGTCATAAAATGGAGAAGGTACAGCAGAAAACTAGGGGCAGCTGAGATACATACCCACAACACGGTATGCTAACTGAAGTCCTTCAGGTGGGTTCTTGTTTGTCAGGTAAGGTTTTATGTGCTTGAGAACATCCCCAATGTAGTCCAGCACTTGCGACACCATGGCAGAGCGCTCATTCAAGTTGTGCAACCCACGGTAAATCACGCCCACAGTCTGCCAACATCACCGCAGTCAAGAGAACGTAAAAGAACATCCAAGGAATACAGGAAGTGTGTGCAGGTTTACCCAGTGTGTGCATGTGTGCCTGTACCTTGATAAAGACCAGTAAAGCTGTTTCTGGCTCCTGTCTGGCTGCAAGCTGCACCTGTGCCTTCTGAAGGAGAGACTCGATCTCTGGCAGCCTGAAGACCAGTCTGGTGAGCTCAGTCAGGTGGTCATTAAGCATCCTGTCTAAAATAGCACATAAAAAGGTAACCGTGCTAACTACACCTGTAAAAGACCCATATAGAGCATAGCAGCAAAATTACAGAAAATACAAAAAGACAAACCGATAGATACCTGCTCTACTGTCAGACCCATTGGGAATCCTGTGCACATGCTGCTGCAGTACACATCGGACCCAGGTCCGCACAGAAAGAGCCTGTGCAGAACCAGAATTGGCACTTACTGAAGTCACAAGGGCACTGTAGGACAGACAGATTCAGTACTCCTGTCAGAACTACGACAGAATAGCAGGCCAAAGTGTCCATTACATTGTCAACGTGTGTATTAGAGAGGTGGAGGCACACCTGTTGTGAAGGGTATGTGTGAGATAGCGAGTCACCACTAAAGGGTGTAGCATTTCATCCCAGGCAAAGCACTGCATCATGGACAGTGTAGGAAAGGGCTGCAAGTCTTGAGGAGCAGAACCAGGCAAGTCCAAAGCCAGCAGGGAGAATCCTAGGGAAAAAGAGAGGGTATGAGCAGTGCCTGTATAACATGCTCACCACGCCTCAACACAATTATTTGCAGCAGCTCGGGGGCAGCCTGCACCTATCACCCTTTAGAGAATAATTAAAAATGGCACAATACATAATAAATTGAATTATAAAAAAGGCAAAGCTGGTACACTTTAAGCTGCAAATCTTAATACAGGAAAGCTTTAACAACTTGTTCCTCTATTTCTCTTAATTTGAAGACAAAAATATGATGACTGACTGAACTGCATGTGCCCCATATGTGCTGCAGCTGCACAGTGGTGGGGGACTTTAAGTCAGGACCTTGAGACGCTACACAAGTAGTAGGACATGTTCCTGCGTCATCCTTTTATTTTGATGCCCAATAGTTTAAACTCTGTTTTGTAATGGCAGCCCCAAGTGATGTTTCTTCAACTGTGGCACAAAGACTTGAATATTATGTAAAGCTCAGGAAAAATGACCAAGAGACTTTTGAAATGCTAAATCATGTGGAACAGAGACAATTAGAAGGACCTTCAATTAATCTTCAGATGCAGAGTGATAGAAAGTTTCAAAACTTTTCAATTAGCCCTCATAGAAACCAGAACTGGCTGTTGACTAAAGGACAGGTATTTGTCTAAATATGAAAATTTAACTGAAACTTGGTTAAATATCCCTGGAGACTCAAATTTATTCCAATAAGAGTGGTCATGATGGTAAGCGAGACTATGTAAATGAAAATCATCATGAAAGACAAAAGGTAGTCAATCTGTGAGCTGTTCCAGCTGCTGACCTGCAGCACAGTCAGCCAGCTGTGGAGGAGGGGTCTGGGACAATCTGAGGCTGCACAGGAAGGGGAAGAAGTTAGTCCAGAGTGCTGCTGCCACTGCCAGGTGGCGTTCCTTAGCCACACTGGGCAGAGGAGATGTGACTTGACTATTCTGTGTGGAGCGCTGGTGAACTCTCCTGTGGAAGACAAAGGAGAGGAGTTACACCAAGTTCACAGGCAGGAACACTACATGTCCAAATCTTCAGCCTTTTCCAGATTTGAAGAAACCTCAGGCAGTTAGTGCCGCAGTTGGTTTGGACATGCTTTCGAATCCAGCTCTACCTGTCTGGAGTTTTTTTAAATGATTACCACAGGTTATTTTCCCAGACTATAAATCAGATATCCTAAAAATGGACATGCTTGTTAAAAAAAAAAAACAAAAAAAAAAAACCACAGGGGTACAAGTCACACAGTCTCCCTGTAGACTGATTAAAATGAATCTTACAGTGAACACTCAGATGGATATGGAACTTCATTCAACAGCTTATGCTTTTATTAAATATAAAATGTTACTGGCACATTAAGCGTTGAAATAACAGTAGGATACAGGCCTTGCCATTGCTATTATTGAAATGTAAACAAAGAGAAGCCCAAACATAAATGTTTGTAACACCATACAGTGTATGCTATCAAATGCGCCATCAGAAAATACAAACATGCTGGTCCAAGTCGTTGCCAGGATTGCTGTTGAAATGTCTGTCTTCAGTATCGCTAGTAAACAGTTCAGCGATTTCTGCATAATTGCTCTTTAAAGTTGCAAACTGTATAATATGAAACAAACTCAGCAGGTTAATTTTTTGTTAATGGCATTTTAATCCTATTGTAACCCTTTTGTAATCTACTAATTAAAATTACTGGTATGGGCAACAAGTTATACAACACAACAGACTGTACGCAGATTTTTTTAATTATAGTTTGCACTGGAGTAAAAGTCACACCACCCAACAAGGTGAGAAAAACACGTGATTGTGATGTGGAAAACAGGGTAATTCTGGGTACAGGAGTCTCTAAATCGGTATTAGAACAGCTACACTACCTGTGAGTGTTTATGTAAACTCACCGCAGCTGGGCAAGTGCACTCTGCAGGAAGCCAAGGGCAGAGCTCAGCTCTGACTGACGGCAGGCTGGCAGCAACAGGCTGAACCCCTGATTGAGTAGCTTCTCCTCAGACAGATGAAGGTGAACGCTGCTCTCCAGCACCTCCTGCACTCCCTCAATATAAGCACCCAGCAGCGGCCAGAGTGCCAGCTTGCGTGTCACCTCTGTGGTTTTCAAGTAGAATTCGCGTGCCACCTGTGTGAAAGCTTCTGCCAGTCGGTCTGCCAGCGCCGCAACATCCAGCCCACGCTCCTGGAAGAGCAGTATGAAAGCCAGCTGTCCCCTCCACAGCAGCGCACGCTGGCTGATTGACAGGGAGCCAGTGGGACGCAGTGCCAACAGCTCACAGGCTCGGACACACACATCCTCTGGCTCAGCTGTACGTGCCAAAACCAAGAAAAGCAGCAGGAAGTTCATCAGGCCGCCCTCTGACAATTCTAGCATGCGCCGCTGGTGAAACTTGGAGTACACCCTATAAGCAGAACACACACATTCTCAAAGGAATGACCATAAACACACACTGATGAAAATGAGTACGGCTTAAAATCAAGACTTTATGTGTATTGGAGAGGTGGGAAATGCCAAGTATAACCTAAACAAGTACAAGATAGAAAGAAAGGCATGCAAGTCAAATGAGCTGGAAATATCACCAACCAAAAAGGGGGGGGTTAAGAAGGCCATAAATTATAGCAGTAACCTCTTTAACATGATTTAATAGTTACTCGTCTCTGTTTAAATTTCAGAAAGCAATGTATTAAAAAGGATTTTTGACTTGTTGTCAGAGCACTGGTCACGCCATGTTAGAAAATTAACAATGTGATGAGGTAATTTTTAATCAATTCATTAAGGTAAAACTTAATTTTTGTGACAGAGATAATTATGTAGTTCATCTTCTGCCCTTGAAACTTTGCTGGATTTTGCAGTAAGTCAGTTCTTTATAGTTGTTTCAAAGTTATAACTTGGACAATTGAGAAAAATCTCCCTCCAGGTCCTTCAGCTGTAAAGAAGCTGCAATTAAAATTAATTCTGAATTCTTCACAACTGTGACCCTTGAGGAACAAAACTATTATGCACTTAATTACTTGTGCAGAACACTTGAATACTTACAATCTGGATATTTAAATCATAATACAAGAATGTTGGGTTACTGTCTTACACTGGATAAAAAACACTTGAAAGCAGGAGCAAACAAGGCTTTGGTGAGGGCAACAAAATTAGAAAAATATGTTGTAACCAGGTAGGAGACGTCCAGAAACAATTCAACCTGAACAGTCTATAAATAACAATAAGCTCCATATCATGGATGCACAGAACTTTACTGAGCAAGTAAATATATCCTAAGATTCTCAAGCACATATTACTATTCAAAACCGCAATAAGACATTTCAATTTATATTTGATAATCATGAGAAGCATAGCATGGGTTCCAGGCAGTGCATTGCAGCATAAGACTTAAGTGTTCATGATTTCTGTCATGATTTTCTCACCTGCCTTTGATCTGCCTCCAGGGGGCACAGTCCCCACTGCCCTGGGACAAGTGGACTGCAAGGATACGTAAAAAGATATGGAAAGAGTTGGCCGAGTGATACAGTTGTGTGTGTCCAGTAGAGCGCAGCAGGCTGGGACTGCAGGGTGCCAGGATGCAGCAGCTGCGTGCCTGTTCCAGCATGGACAGAGGTGTGCGTCCCACGCTGTTCATCCCAGACACACCCAGCCAGGGCACTGTGAACAAGCCGCTCTGGGGAGACACAAGCAACAAACTGACAGTGATGGCTACACATGCACCGAAGAAGGGCACTGTAAGTCTGATCCCTGTAAGCAGGCACTCTTCATACATATACTCAGTTGGAACTTGTACCATGCATCCCGATATATGAACTCTAGTTATGGAGACTTTTTGATGTGCAAGTTTACCAAACCTAGGGTAACACCTCAGACCAAACAAACTGAACGATCCACTCACTCAGACAGCTACACAGTCCCACTAAATAAACAAGCTGTACATACTGCTCAGATTGATAAACTGGCTGTGTGTTTGGGCTGATGATAATGGCAACATGCTCCACCTCAGCTGACATCAAAAGACTCCATTGTTTTATCTGTATGCACGCAATTTTTTTAAACAATTTTCAGCACCATCATGACAAACAGGTTGTGACAATAATAATAATGATGATCTGCCATACACAGTGCTGTAAACCCTGAATTCCCACTTTATTTGAGCAATTTACAACATATTCTAAGTCCACATCTTTGCATATCAATAAACTGTCCACTGTTCACTGTTTTCCATTCCATTTTACACTGGATATTAGACACGCAGATTGCTTAACAGCCCACTTACAAGCTGTTAAAATTAGTCTTTTAAGATTGATTCCAAAATGCTGAAAATTTTATTTTGGATATTCCAGTAGCACAACACTGACTTCAGTCAACATCAATAACACTGACAGTAATGTTTAATAAAAACCAATAATAGGAGCAAGTAGTTGGACAGAGATAACATTATTTATAACAGAATAATATAATAATGGTTAGGTATGTTTCATGTGATTTCTGAATAAATTTAAGCCTGTCTGGGAATAAATTAAAGTTTTCCTATTTAAAAAACAAAAAAAACCCCACACACAACAACTCACTGGCTACTTTGTTTGGTATATCCATTTAGTAGGATCCTCTTTTGACTCCAGGGCAGCATAGATTCAGCAACAAGGCATTGGACTTGTTTTTGTCCATTGTGGCTTGTCAACTTTGTTGTTTCCACAGATTTTTTTTGTGGCAAATTCATTCTGTTATCACATTCCATTTCAGACCAAAAATGCTCTATTGGCTGGAAATGTGGGACAGTTTAGGCTACTATAGTAAAAGTATAGTCATGTTTGTGGGAGTGTCATGTGCAAAAATGCCACAATGTTAGCTGTTTCTGAAATGCTGGAACCAGAGCAAGTGGTACCAGTGATCAAGCCATGTTAAAAATCACTTAGACCACTTGTCCACTAACATTCTTTCAAACAGTAAATGGACCTCTAGATCGTGTTTGCATACTTTAAATACTGAGTTATAACTATGTGCAGTGCCACTGTGCAAGGCAAGCTGTGTGTATAAATGGTCATGAGTACCTGATAAAGTGTACAGTGAGTGAAGATAGCATACTTTGTTCAATGTCTGGACTGCTGCCTTGGGCATATTTTTGGTGCCAAATTAAGTTCACATACCAGTTAAAGTGTCTATAGTTACATTTATCTCATACTCCGACCCCTGAACCCTCAGTCATACAATCACAAAGTTCCATACCAGAGGAAACACCCAAACACAGTCAATGTACAACTGCTAAACACAAACACACAAATCCAAATAAGCCCACTGCTGACCACCTAGCCACATTCCCTCATCACAGAAGACACATCCAGTTATAACCTATAAAACACTGCTGGCAAACTTTGTGTTACAGTGAGGTTACAATATGCTGGAGACCCACCAGGTTGTTGCTGTAGTACTCCCAAATCGTAGTAACCACAGAAACATTGGAGTCCCACAGGAGACAGAGACTCAAGCAGCAGTGAAGGTGCATTCTCAGCTGCTCCTCCTGAAGTGTGCCCTGCAACCATTCAGTCACACAGAAAGTTCTGTTCATCTTTTTATGTCTGCAGAGCTGATACACGTCATAGGACCCTCTTTTGCTCCTATAAATTCAGAGAAAAATTGTACCTTATAGCACTAGTAGAAGATGGTTGAAATCAGAAGATACTTGATCACTACAGTAAATATCCAGCTTTGTTCATCAGTTTAAATACAAAGAGACCCATGAAAAACTCCATGTCAGCCTAAGCCAACCTGCATACTCCTTGTGGTGGACAATGGCACCTACCTGAGGACTGCAGGTGGACTTCAACAGTTCTCCAATAAAACTCCAGTTATCTTTCAGTTTCTGTAAAACAAGCAAGTTATTCTTATCACACTCTGACCAACAGTCACAGCGACACTAATGTCTGTTCAACAGTGACAACTGTCATAAAACTTTTATTCCGCTGGCAGAATACACAACACATGCATTTCAGGCACAAACTATGCTGAGAGCAGCACTTTGCAAAAAGCAGCAATAGAAACAACTAGTTCACAGCCATAATATTAATAATAAAAATGTTAAGAATGTTATAAAGGCAAGGTATGCTTTGGGTGATTTTTGAATAAACAGGTACCAGTCTGAGAAGTGATTATTGTATTATGGGGGAAATTAAGAAATAGCCTCTTCGGTATCTGGACCCATGCCTTACAAACAAATTTTACTTGGATATTAGGGAAAAACCTACAATCATATACGTATATATCTGATACTCAGAGCTCTGCAGAGCCCCACTGACCACTCTGACATCTGCACTGATCCTCTCAGATGCCCAATAAAGAAATCCCATCTTACGGTACCTCATCTTGGTGGGTCCCATTGCTGCTCGATTGTCCCAGCTCGGCTAGGTGCGTCACAAGCCACCAGGTAAAACCCAAAGGGTCCTTGCAATGAGCAGGAAGTCCTCCTTCAAGTTTTCCACTCAGCACCATCCTCAGCAGAGCATTCATGTAGGTCCAAAATGACTAACACAGAAAACACCATTATCAGCATCTTTTACAACTGAACAACTAAATACGCCAAAAGCATAGTACTATACTGTATATACACATACTCTGACGCACTCACACACACACAAGCATGGAGAGTGACAGGTGTGTTTATTAGGATATGATGCATTTATTATAGCAAATTTGTGAAATCAAAAAAAATAGTGGCTTTGGTGGTGTTCATGTCATTATAAGTTTCATTTGCTATCCAACTGTAAAATAAGGCTATGAAACAGTTACCACACACACACACACACACACACACACACACACACACAGTGTTCTGACCTAACTCATCAGAATGAGGACAAAAGATGCAGTTTAGCCCCTGAGGTAGAATACTGCTCAATACTAAAATACTAATACCATTTATTTACTAAACAAAAGTTTAAGGGTAATAAAGTTTGGTAATATATAATTTATTACTCTCTGCACTTCACTAGATCCAGCAAATTCATCAGGAAGAGGACAAACAGGGCACTTCAGCTACTGAGGTACAGCAGTGTACAGTAGTAACAATACTTGTGCAATAAAAGCAATTAGTTTAGTGGTAACAAATTCTGGTGATAATTTATTACCTTCTACCTTTCCACCTTTCAACTTCACCATGGCCAACACACGTAGCTCTGTTCACTATGGCCAATGCACAATTTATTCTCTGGGTGTTTGTTTAGCAATACTTATGTATTAAATGCACTTAGCTTACGGAAAATAAAGTTTGGTGATATATAATTTGTCATTAGTTTTCACCTTTCTATTTTCTGACCTAGGCAATGGCAAGTAACTCAGCTAGTTAGGTTAAAAAAGGGCTACTGTAGCACATGGTCTACGATACTATGCCACAATAAAAAAAAAAAATATTTCTAGACTTTCACCATTTCCAAACATAGTCAGGCAAAATAAGGATAGACTGTTTCATATTCCAGCACACTGCAACTAGAAGGGAACTTGCATGGCCTGAAAAAACATGCTTTTCCTACTGTCTGGAAAGAAAGTAAAAGTAATGAAAGTCACGAGTCACCTGTGTGTGAAATACCCTACTCCTGTGCTCAAGCAAATGTATGAGCAGGACCCACAGTTCCTTAGTGCAGGTACAGTGGTAGTGAGGAATTACCAAGGCCTCCGTAGGCCTCACCTAGAGAGAGAGAGAGAGATGAAAAAAAAGCTTGGTCAGTTCCACCTCCCACACCAAGCCTGTATTTCTAAGATCCAAACAAAACAACCACAAATAGGGTAAAGTCAGTGACAACTGCATACACCTTGCTGTACTGGGTCATGGCTAGACCAATGAGATCCAACAGCAGGCTGCTCAAATTCTCTTCAAACAAACTGACATTGGTGAGATTCTCTCCTGTCAGATTCACTAGCTGCTGTGCATACACCACCTGACCTAAAGAGACAGAGAGCATAGTTATGACTTTTTTAAAGCATAGCAAGCTTCCTCCATTGACGAGTAGACAGTTCATCTAATAAGTCAGAGGAGTGATTTACCCAGCAATCTCTCCTCCAGGAGATGCAGGAGCTCCAGCACAGACCAGTGTATATCCAGATGCAGGTGTAGCAGGTGCCAGGCAGGGGGCAGTCGTGTGCCCTGATGCTGCAGGGACAGACAGGCCTGCAAGGTGGAGGGCAGGTCATGGAGTCGACCAACTAGCTGCATCACCCCAAACAGCTGTTCCAGCAATACAGTTGGGAACTGTTCCTCCAGGTCCACATAGGGGTGCGTGTTGCTCTCCTCCAGTCCCCGGGGAGGTGTGAAGTACCTGGGGCCATGCACAGAGGGTTTTTTTTAACCAAACAAGATACACACTATATAAAACATCACAGCAGGCACTAACAGAGCATAACAAAGGAAAGGAAAAACCCAGTGTATGCCTAGGTCTCAATGTATCATAAACACAGAAGACAACATAAAGCAAAGAAGTTCACTGAAAAGATGAGTTCTTAAGTTAGGACATTTATAACAAAAAATGGCTGGCTATCTTTTGCCACAAAACAGTAAAACAGGCTTTTACCTTGAAACATAGACTTTTATATACTGAAAAAACAGAACACACTGTTGTCGTAGATCCTCAGCCTGGAAATGATTGCTGACAACTTGTCCTGGAACACAGACCACAGAATAAAATCATGACACATAAGTAGTAAGCAGTGAGGAATTCAGCCAGGGTGGTTGGGATAAAAATAAAGAAACCCAAAAAAGTTAGAGTCAAATTCCATTTAAAATGATCAACTAATCAAAACTGTCCACCTATCAAGGGCCACCTGAAAACCTACACAAACATACTCATCCCACTACACCCCTTTCACTTTGTACACTAACAATATCACCTCAATGGTAACAAATCATTTACACAAAAAATGCCAATCTCAAGATTCACTTAACAATCAAATTCTCTCAAGCACACATTTTCTTTTACCTCTAAAATAAACAATTCAACTCAGTATTACCTGTTACATTTTTACTTTTAAGATATCAGTGAAAACGTAGACAGGACATATAGACTTACCAATGTCATGTGAGCTAGACTTCACCAGGTTCTCCAGCTTCAGAAAGGTTTGTCTGCAGAAACAGAAGAAGGAAATTTCCCACACAATGACACAATGATAAAGTTAACACCTGTACGCCACTGTAGCTCAGCATGAACACATTTAAGAGGTTCTCCTGAGTCTGCCATCTGCCCTGAGAAGTGTGCCTCATTGTTTTCCAAGCTGCAGTACATTCACTTCAAATTTATATTTATTCACTTAGTTACACATTACTGGAGAAAGTGTCAACTAGGAGTAAACAAAAGTGCATCAACAGTAGAGTGAGACCTTTAGATACAGACATGCTATTCTTATAAGTTTTTCTAATACCACCATGTTCGCTAACACACATTACAAGTAACTGTATATAGAATTAATTAAAAAATAAATAGAAATAAATATTTGACAGATAATGTAGTAAAATTATACAGAGGAGATAGAAGATCAGAAGAAAAGCAGATCTAAAAGAAATGAGCATTGAGACCATTCTTAAAAGTGGAAACAGATTCAAGGTTTGAAGGCACACTCCAGCACACTGGAGCCAAACCTAGAATCTTCTGACTTCAATTCTTTCCTTCTTTCTCTTTCCACTTTATAATTTCATGAAATAAGTCAAGCCATGAACAGCTAAAATATTTGAATGTTGTGTTCCATCACACAATGGGTTAGATGCTGTTTCATGCAGGGGACTGGCCCCATGCCCACCTGAAGAGGTTAAACAGAAGTACAGTGGACTCCACCATAGCAGTTTCTGTGACCCAAGAGAAGCCAAACAAGTCCACCGTGTCACTGTTGTAGTCTGAAGGGGCCGGATCCAGCCTGAGCAGCAACCTACAGTCCAAGCAGAACAATCTAGCATTATTACAGCATCCCATTGAACGCCCCAGGGGCACTTTTTAAGCGTCACTGACTCAGTCACCCACTTTACCTCTTCAAGGTCCCAGTGGCGACATAACCACACTCGGACATGCAGGAAAAAGAGGGCGGGCGAGGCATCCTTGGTTCACACACAGTGTCCACAATGGACGGAAACTCTGGAGGAGTGAGGGACTCACTGAAATCACCTTCCATTTCGCCCATAGCTACACGACTTAATAGCCAAAACCTGAAAGAATCAGGTCATATCGAGTCTTTAGCACTATTAAAGCTGTAAAAAAAAATGTCGAGTTCCGTGAAATTCCCTTAGCTGGGTTGCAAGCGAATACATATTACAGTTAGATTTTCACAAAAAACACAGCGAGACAAACCGAGACTGTATCTCACACTGAAAGGGATCTACGTACTATTCGCTTTAGAAAAAAATCGCAAGACTAAATAACACAAAACAGCAGAATTCGCCGCAGTAACTCCAGAGCTCCACTTTCCTCACTCGCCTGTTTCGGGGTTCCCGCGCGAAGGTATGACAGTACAGTGCATGCGCACTGCTATCGACGTCACACACTCTACTCTGATTGGCCCGAGGAGCGGAAGTGCATATTTATGGATTTAGAATGTCCCGAAGCTGCTGTTGAAAAACAGTGAGATAGTAGATGCAGTTTGCACAAATTGCGTATATATGCGAAAAATGAACCAGTTTTCAGCATGGCAAAATTTTATATAGGTAATGATAATAATTTATTATTTAATTGATATAAAAATATGCACTTTTATCGCCTATGAACTCATAGTTTAATACTGAGGTTAAATGATGTACCCCATGGTCTGTATGACGAGTGCCCAATTAATCTGTTTCCTACAGTTTCTACAACGTAATATAATAATAACTATGTTAATGGAAAATACAGTAAAATTTCTAATTAAGCAGTGAATTAATAAGAGAGAAATGTAAGCTAGCAACAAGGGGCTGGGCGCTGAGGCTGTATCACGAGCCGCCCAGGAGAGAGTTGGTGAGGGTTCACTTGTACGGCTCATTCATAGGAATTATTCATACGCATCACTTTTTTTTCTCAAAGAATTTACTGTGAAAACAAAGTGTATGCGATAAAGTTGCGACTTTCTTGGTACATCCCTGTATGAATATTCCTCAGCTTCAATTGGTTAACACATTAGCAGGAATCACCTGAATTTGTATAAACTAATTTCATAAAGTAAGGGTATTTATGTATATGGTTTTGAATAAAGCAGTCTGTGAAAAATCAGTATCTTTAAAGGCCATTCTTTCGTAGAATGTGTCTAGAATTACGTTTGTAGAAATGAAGGAAGCAAAATAAGTATACTGTATAGTATCTGAGCTGTCTCTATCCGAATTTTCGCTTTCACGGTTTTTGAAAATTACCTTTATGTCGGTAGCAGAAGGGAAACTTTTGCTGTAACTGTTTTAACCGAAGTCTTTCCATAAAAAAGGCAAATCAAAATGCCCAGATGCTGACATTGTGTTTTCTTATTAGATAACTGATGTTCAGTGTTTTATCTTGCTGAAATCATAGGTTGACAGTTGCATGGGTATTTTCTGATTGCTGGAAGCACTTTATTTCTTTATTTAACCATTTAAAATAATGGGAAACAGGCTTTTTTCATTTTAAATGATGCAAAATAGGCACTTGGTATTGGCATCCATCACATTTTTCCGGGAGGAATTTTATTTGGATACTGAAGGATTATTGTATTTAAATTGTAATCTTTATTGCAATTTCATAGGGAAACAACACCAAGTGGCCATGGTGTGAACATCTAAGAGAAATGGAGTAAAAATCTATATATTTTTTTTGTTAAAAAGTTAATAACCATTTAGGAATTAAGAAAGTTTAAGTGTATGTTTTGTGACAATGTTTTTTTGTCTGAAAAATGTATTCTTGATTATATTATTATACTGTGTAATGTAATCAATGATACAATGCAATATGTACAATATTGAATGTGTGTATGCACAGAAACAACATAATATTTTGTGTTTGCAATGACAACAGAACTGAAGAATCTACTCAGAAGATAGGTGGTGTGCACAACTGATACTCTTGTAAAGCGGCATGTTGTCAGGCCTACAGGATTTGCATGCTCTGAGCTGGCTGCAGACTGATTAGGTGCTCAGGAAGTGTCAGGACTTGTCCATGTGTTGTGTGTACAGGTCACACATATGCAACACTCTTGGATCTGTCTTCCATAGGTAACCCCGCACAGGTATGGATGCCTTCCGTTATACACCTTTAGTGACATGGCTATTTTCTTTTTTGTGTATGAGGAGGGAAACTGTCAGTAACATGTAACACATTGCATGAGTTAAGCAAAACATATGGAATAAAGATGTATGTTCTTCTCGTAAAGGAAGTTTTTTTTACTTAAAAGATGCTGCATATTTTACTGGTGTCAACTTATTAAGTGTCTTAAAATCTGGATTTGCTGACAAATGCATAGCAATAGCATCGGTTGGTGTTTGGAGGTAACAGTTTGAAATCATACAGAACAAACTGCTGAATGTGTTTTACATTGTCAGCAGTTCATAAAAGGAATAAAAGGAAGCTCTCTATTTGTAAACAATCCCATTTGTTGACTGTTTTAGGCTTTTTGCTTAACACCTGCTGTTGCTATTTGTAACAGCTTAGTTTAACAATGTTCTCCTAGTGACCTCCTGTGTTATTTTCTGTAATCCTTGATAAATTTCTTTTAACAAATAAATTTTAACAAACCATTATTGGAAGATAGTGTATTGGAAGTGGGGAATCATTTCTTACACTGTAGAAACTGGTGTCAGCAGTTAAATTGAGTTCTTTTAGTTTTGATATGTGAAATTTTACTAGACTTGTAAAATTAAGCCTTTATTTTGAAACACACTGACATTTGAACCGTAATGCTAAGATCTAATGCAAAGTCTCAATAAGTTTGATTCTTCTAATGTTGTTAGTGAGCTTATCTTGTACGTTTTCTGGTCTTTATCACATATTTCATAGAGGAATATACATAAACAATACAAAAGAGAAGACCTTCAACATAGTTATTTTCTATAGGCCATATGTCATGCATTAATAACCAAGGTTTGATAACAACATTACATCTTTGTGGCTTCAGGTAAATTTGCATACTGAATTCAAACCTTAGTGTTTAAGTTGTAAAATATATACAAATGAGTCATCAGAAATTTAACATACATGGTATCAGGAGTATGTGAGTAACTCCCGTTTTTTTGCCAAAAATATGCGCAAGTGGTTTTCTATGCTGTAAGTATACCACGTACAGATTCCTGTTCTTTGCTCTTCTACTACAATAAGCATTGCTTTAATGTTTGTTTTAAACATGTCATAAATATGGTCAAGAACTAGTGACATTACTTTCTCATTACATGTCCAGTGTTTATACGTTTTGTCTTACTGTTCTTTGAACTGAAATGAAATTGTCATGATTTGTGTATGAGTGCATCTATTGTTAGACATTTCTTGGTGAAATTATATTATATTATATTATATTATATTATATTATATTATATTGTACAACCTGATTAAACTGAACTCAAACTACTGCTTAATGTTTCCCACGCATAGGTATATTGGTAAAAATATGACATCTGTTACAACACACGAAACTTCACCATAGCCCATATCTCCCATGTAACTGTCCACCATGGCTGAACAACTATTTACATACATATACAGCAATACACAATGGCAGAGCCACAGCTCCACCAGCCGGTAAATCACAAAAAACATTCATATATAACTTTAAAATCCCTCTAAACACAAATCATTATAAATACTTTGCAAAAGTACTGTTAAACGTCATAATTAAAGTCACATTAAGATTAAATTAAAATCAGTAAATAAGATCTAAAAATTAAGATGCAAATGAAATCTCATTCACTGAGCATTAATAACTTTGTATGGTATGGTTTTATATACTATATGCTAATCCCCTGCCTGATGGGTATGGCCCTATGTGTTTGCATTAGGCCATGAGTGAGTGCACATGGCTGCTGGCGACCTGCTGGATGCTGCAGTGGCAATTTGCTGGCACATGGGGACAGCAGAGCACCATAAGGCAGGTTTTCTATGCAGTGGAGATGGAGGGAGGCATCATGGCAGCCAGAGCTCTGGCCCAGAGGCACGGACTACACTTCATCTCGCGGGTGAGCACATACTTACAGATTGGCTGGATCTGCTCTTATCTACCAACCAAAGCTGTTCCGCCTTTAAATCTATTCACTGAGAGACTTTTACAATCCAAAATGTGCTGATTTTTATTTACTTTTCAGGTCATACAGTACTGTATATTAAGTTCATATGCACATACTGAAGGACCTTGCTGGTGTCCTTACAATGCTGTTTGAACCATGTGACACGACACAAATAGAGATGTCACACAGAAGTTTTTGGATTTGCTTTCTGTAATAAAGGACTGCATGATTAACACACAGGTTTGGAAACTATCCCAGAAACATATGACACTAGGTTCAGTAGGGTACACCCCAAACAGGACACCAACTTATTGCAACACATCTGTGGACCATGTGAGCAAACCCACATATACATGGGAAGAACATGCAACTTCATACAACCTGAACGAGGATCAGACCTATATCCATTCACACAACTGAGGCACCAGCACTACCTGCTGCGGTACCCAGCATGATGTGCAGATTACTAATATTTCAAAACTGGGCTTTGTTTTAAATCTTAATCACGTAATCAGGTCTGAATGTCAATATTATGTTAATCATGCAATCAGTTCTAAATGTTAGTATCATGTTAATTATGCACTCAGCCCTGAATGTCACTTAAATGTTTGTTTGTAATGATGTAGTAATGCTTACTTTGTTTATTGTTGATCTGTTTTATGAAACATATAGTCACTGTAGATAGTGCATAATTTGTACATTGTGAGTAATAGTGGAAGCAATTTATGTAACATGCATGTTGTGTATATAACATTTGTATGTTTTGTGCAGGTTTATAGTTTTTTATAACGGTTGTCAGGTTTGTGCTTTGTGTTTACTTTTTCATTTTGCACAGAAAGCCTGTGCCATCTGTACCGTTCTTCCATAGTGGGTAATTTTTTAGCTTATGGTTTGCAGTATTTATATGTAATTTTATTAGTAGCTTACGCAAAGATTGTGTACTGTCTAATATTTGTCTTTGGTTAAAGTGCGGTATTGTACAGTTGTACATGTATAATTGGTATAATGTGATCTGTGTAATTTTTGTGTGTGTCTAGTTTGAAATTTTTCATATGGTGTGACTGTATGGTGTGTGTAGGCTGTGCATTGTACTTATTATGGTTTGTACAGTTGTGCAGTTTATGTACTATTTGCATGTTTATTTGTGTAATTTGCATCCGTGCAGTGTGTTCATTATTTGTGTGGTTTGCAGTGTGTATATGTATGTACGCCACTGGGAAAAGCTCTTAGGGTATGCTCGTGGTTCACAGAAATCCTCTCACTTTCTGACAATGTGGAATACTAGCATCAGATTACCATGTTATTAGCATATGATTATCATTTCATTACCATATCATCATCATTCTGTAGCTAGCACTGTTGTCTGTGGACGTGGTATCAGCTCATCAAGAGCAATGCCCCCTCTGTCTCTTACTGGAAAGAAATATGTTGCAAAGGCTGTGGTTTGGAACATGTAGAAATTCCTTATTTAGTCAATGGTTGTAATGGCATTGATTCAAGATATAAACAGCTATAGCTTAATTTTGGGAATGGTTAAATAAAAAATCTGAGATCCAGAGTGGTGTCCCGCATATTCCTACTAATTACTGGAGTCATAGTTTGTATCGGTGCTATTGAGACATATAGGACTAGACCATGAAGCAGTAAAACACTACGCTACTATTTTGACCAGAGTTGAAACCCTTCTAATTGTGCTCTTACAGATGGGAAACCTGAAAGGCCACTATACCCTGGTTGACCGTCTGGGGAGAAGGAAGGGAACCCTTGAAATGCAGATGACCATCAGGCCAGGGGTGAGTTGGTCCTGCCCCCTGGCTCCCCTCTATTGTGAGAACTGACAACATTTTGGCTACAAGCCAAGATCCTTAACCGTTATTCTACCTGCCTCTGTTATTGGTATTCAGAGCAGGGGTTGAACTGAACTGGCATGCAGTAAAGCACAGTTGACTGTTTCTCTCCATGGGACTGATGTGATAATGCTTGTTCTTCAAGAAGAGATTCATTGTGCAGGGATATATATATATATATACAGTCAGTGATGTACATTTCTGCATTATCATTAATTACTTATTAACATGTTAATACCTGATGTATGAATCAAAGTAGATATATGAATCCTCTACCTGTGTTCGATCTGTATCATCAGCTAGTATCTGTAATTACCAATGTGTTCATAGGTGATGTGTCATTTTCAATGGTAATTCAGAGTTACAAGCCTATAGCTTGCAGGACCACAGAAAAGAGCACACCATTACCATGCATATGCTGATACCAGTTGTTACATGTTGTGTGGTCACTGGGTACCTGCTGTGTCATTCCATTCAGGAATGTCCCACAGTTTAAAATGAGCCGTTGCCAAGACAACCCCCAGTAAATCCCACATTACGATGGCTAACGGTGTTTAGATCTGAACAATCTTGTAATGTAGTATGTGTTAATATTTTTATTTTAATTAGTCATTTAACAATTAATTTTGATGCATCCTTATAAATAACGTGGTAAATTTATATGTTCAGTTTTTTATTTTGTATTTAATATTTCCATTAATGGAGTATATGAATGCAATATGTGATGTTTAATATTTTGTTTTTTCCTCATTTTCTGCATGAAATTAAAACTCTAGTATGATTATTGAGTGATAATTGCTAATCTTAGTCCACAGATTTTATATTGTACACTTACCCCTTGTTAACTGGTCCTAATTTGTTCCTGAAAACAGACTGAATATCAAAAACAAGTTACTGAATTTGGTTATTCCATGTTTCTTATAGTGAAAAATTACAATTCATTCAAAGCAAATCCCAAGTTTACCCTAATCACCCTAAATGATATCTAATATCACAAGGAAAATGCAATGTAACACATCAAAATAGAATAAATTAGCTCAGCTCAGAAAGTGGAAAAGTGGAAAGGTAAAAAGTAATAACACATTATACCTGTTTGTCACCAAACTGTATTACTGTTAAATTGTTTGCACTTAGTACCTAAGTATTGTGCTGTTGAACAGGTAGATATTGTAGAGAGTGATTATGATTATGATTAAGTGGAAAGGTGGAAAGGAAAAAATATATATTTATTACACTTTATCTCACTAATGTGTGCCTATATTTTTCACTTTACATTTTTATTTTTATTTGCTCACGTGTTAAAGTTTACCACTTGGCAATGTGATGATGATGATGATGATGATGATGATGATGGTGTTTTTGTATCTCTGAAACACTCGCATCACCCTCTGTCTTGCCAGTTCAGCTTTTTTGTTCAAACATTTACTTGTGCCACCCATGCAGCTATTTTGCAAGCAGGGCCTTAAACTGGTTGCACTGAGTCCCTGAGGTAAATTTGTATACTACATGCGTACTCTCCTGAGAAAACGCATACGGATCTGTGGATGCCACAGAGTGATGTACTCACCAGCCATAGTGAATTTATAAGTAATCAGTTATATATCACCAAACTTTATTACCTTTAAACTTTTTGCATTTAGTGCACATCACTGATGTGTATAGCACCGCATGCTTGTGTGTGTCTGTGTGTGTGTGTTTGTTTGTGCATGAGAAAGTGGCCTTTTTGGGGAAAACTTCACACACACAAACATACAATGACCTCACATAGAGTGAAAAGCACCACTGTGCCAAATTTCACTTTTGTGGCTTGATGACAACCGTACATAACAGAAAGACAGACCTTGGAGCTTTATAAATATAGATATAATAATAACAACATTCATACCCTTAAAGCTTTTTCACTGAGCCAAATGTGGCTGATCCAATCAATGAAAATGTGGAACAAGTACTGTAAATGGTACTAATAATCGTGGACTGGTAAAGTAACAAGTACATGAAATTTACGGATTTACAGAGATGAGTTTATCTGGGAGTTGATATAAATGGGCTGGATGAAAGTTATAATAATTTCAAACATTTTGCTTCTTGTAATAGTGTATTAAATTGATATGTCCAAGCTTCAATGGACAACTCAGTAAATGATAACCTGTTTCCTTTGTCTACATTTTGTTTATGTTGTATCCATGCTGGTTTCATGGTGCTGAGACTTTCTTGAAGAGGAGAGCGTCCTGGCTTGCATCATTCGCTATAATGGGAATTAAAATAGGCTCGCATGGAGGGTTTCAGTTCATGTCAGGTAGTATCTCAGTAATAAAATCTGTGTAATTGTATTTAGTTTAAAAGCAGTCAATATTGTAATATGGTTAAAAGACCCTTTTCATCAGGTACTGTGTGTGGGACAAACGCAATTAGCATTGTACAGTACTTGGCCCTCTGCCAAAGCGTACTATTCTAAAAGCAATTGAATTTCAACCTCATGCTGGCACTCATTGAAGTTGGAGTAGTTGAGCTTGTTTTTAAGTCCTGCTGTAAATTTTCCATTGGATTGTTCAAGCAGCTGCTACAACTAAAACAATGGTAAATTAGAATACAGTTTTTGACGTTATACTATACATTCATAGTCGTGAAACCAATGTTAAATTTATAAGAAATCTACTGCATATTGTTCATTTGCATACTATCAAATCAGTGTTCAGACTCTTTGGCCCTGAATAATGAAGAAACTATGCACTTTTTCTTTTTGAAGGGGGGTACCTGATCACTTTTGGATGCATTGTAACTGATGTAACTGTCATTTCTCTGTGTCTCTATTTTGTCTCTTTGTTTCTGTGACCCAGTGTTGCTGTTATCGCAATTAAGAAATAATTGTAAAAAAATTGAGTTGAATGATATGGGGGGGGGGGTTCCGCATAGTTCTTAATCTATAAATGCAAAAACATTTGTATAAAAATGTTAGCATGTGGCTGAACAACTGTATGTCCTTTGTCTGCATATTAAACACAGTGCAAATGTGTTAGCAGGCCACTGTTTTCCCTACTTCTTTATAAATGGTCCTTGCTTATTGTATGCAGGCAAACATGGAGACACTGGTGCTCCTAAGACGAAATGTACAATGTTGTAGGCATCAGATACAACATCATTTAAGAAGTGCTGTATGCTGTATATCTTTAATTCTAGAGTTGTCCTGGAGATGTACTGCTCCTTTGGATGTTACTGCTGTGATAACTGATGCCACCAAAGGTGATTAGTAATGCAGTCACATCCACAGCCTGGCCCAACAGGATCATTCCAGCTTTTGAGCTGGCAATAGATGTTTATTTCTCTCTGCACTGTGACAAGGGGTTTGCCTAGTCGTAAGCAGTACTGATACACCCACTTCAGCCCATCCTGGCTCCTTGCCTGGCTACCAAATCATTGTAGCAGAGAACTGATCTGTGACAGCCTGCCACTCAAACTGGTGCTCCAGAGAGCTCTCACAATACAGACTTGAGGTGGGATATATCAGTGTCCCCCACCCCAGCAACCTTGTGTCACAGCCCAGTCTTGGCAGCAGTGTTGCCTGGAGTGAGGATGAGAAGTGAGATTTGGATCATTGGTTCGTCCAGGCAACGGTCTGTTCCAACTGAGCACAGATAATAGTGGAGAAGTGTGAGGAGCAGGAGGAGAGAGATTGATAGCCAGCTTCTGTCACTGGTGCTCTGATTATAAGGGCTAGGGGAGCACATCTCCAAATGTCAGTGTTGATATGTGTGTAGCCCCACCTGCTTGTGCAACTCATATCACACAGTGACAGGTGCTTGGCTACACAGCCCCCCTTCTCTTTTCCTACCCCCTCCTTTACCTTCTACTGACTGTTTCTCCTCATTCTTTCTTTTTTATTTTTATAGAAAAACAAAAGCTAAGCATTTTAGAGTTTTGAGGGCAAGATATTCCAAATACAGAATATTTCCAGTCTTATTTGAAAAATTTGATATAAATAATGAAAATAAGCTACTAAGGCAGTTCTATCATATTAGATATTTACACAGTAAGTTTTTTTTAACTATCTAGGATTTTTTAAATAAATTTTTGTTGTTGTTGTTGTTGTTGTTGTTGTTGTTGTTGTTTTTGTTTTGAGTCTGGAGATGAGTTAGGTTCAGAGAGACCTGGTACTCAGGATTAAGACAAGTACAGAAAGAAGGTGAAAACTGGATGTGCTGGATGAGTGGAGAGGCCTGAAGGACATCACTGACTACAAATAGTCTTGTGGTAGTTTATTGTAGGGTGGCAATAACAATGTGAAAGAGTTAAAACCAAGTGTTTTATGGCCATGGCAAAGGGTTGTCTGCCCAAAAAAGTCTGATCCTGACCTCAAAACTTTGATCGGGACTGCACTGGGCCCTTTCCAATTTGCCTACTTTGACCACTGCTAATTGGTCAATTTTGTCATCTATCTGTTGAACTTACTTCCATTGTTAGAATCATGTTGCGACTTCTTCAGTGCATTCAACAGTATACCACTTTGGCTACAGGCAGAGAAGCGATAGTCAGTACTTCTATATACTAAATCCTTATAGACCCTGGCCTTGTGTTCTGGATTATAGTGAGACTGGTATATTTGACTGGTAAACCACAGATTGTGTCGCAGCAAGGTTGTGCGCCAGACATGGCCGTATGCACAATAGGTGTGCTTCAAGATGTGGTGTTAACTTCCATTCTGCCCACCCTGTAAACTTTAGGGTTCAGGCACAACACAACATCACGATATGATCTGCAGAATTTCTGAGATGCTACAGTAATAGTTGGGTATATCTAAGATTGGCAGGATGTTTAGTTCAGAGGCTTTTGTTGGGTGGTGCTTGTTACGTGTCTGTGTTGCTCCGGTTGTTTGGCGGTTGTTTTTCTGTTTCTCCCCCTGTTTCTTCTGTTCTGTGTCACAGGTGGTTTGCTCCATCTGTCAATCATCATCAATC